>CM059267.1:32474165-32501665 GCA_030347295.1 Setipinna tenuifilis | reverse complement strand
CTTGTGTATCGAAATGGTATCGACTCAGGAAATCCGTATCAATACCCAGCCCTAGTATCTGGGTGTTGTAGAATGAAATGTGCTGTGTGCGTGTTGCATAACCAAGTACAAAAAATTAAGTTCTTCCATGGTCACAGTAGCAGCTCCTGTAATCCGTGGTTCAACTTGTGCACTGATAAAGCCTATCAGACGTTAAAAGGCAGCTCTGCCCACAAAACACACCTGAACCTAATTTGGAGGGAGCAGAGAAGACTAGACAGAGTAGGCCCAGTGTTTTGTCATAATGTTCTGAACACTCATGGCATTGGTAAATTTAACCAACATAAAAGAATTAAGGCACCATGCTGGATGGATCTTCTTAAGTTGATTCTGTGCTTTACTTTTTACCGTGTGGGAGTCAATTTCACACTGTCATGCTCTGTCAATCCAAAGTTAGATCAAAAGTCCAGAAGTGTTGTCCATTTACAGTCTTGTCCGACATTTGTCAGTCCGGCAGCCCAGTACTGTCCAGTCCAAAAAAAGGTCTCGTCTTGTCTCCGTGTGTATGTCTGTATGTCTGTATGTCTTCTCGTTCGTGACTGTCTCCTTCGCCTTTGCCGCCGTGTGAGGCTCTTAGCACCTCTGTTGTCATGGTTACAGGCCGGGCTCCGTACGCTGCATGATATTGGGCCAGAAATCCGCCGAGCGATATCATGCGACCTGCAGGACGAGGAGCTAGTAGACTTTATTCCTGACGAGGACGAGGAGATTTATAGGGTAAATGACTCATTACCATGACATATCAGGGTTTCTCTCACAGTACTCCTAAAAGACCTTCATCACTACTGTTTTGCTGTAACTGTTCTTCCATACTTTCACAATATTCATACATATAATTAATTCAGTAAAGATGTTAACTGTACTGCAGGAAGCTAGGGGTTATTCTAGCAAGACCAGGAACGGTATTTTGACAACAACTGATAGTTGAGTATGCACTATACTATGATAGTAGAAATATTGCAATAAAAAAATATAATAACTTGGACTAACAAACTGTAGGCATCCACAGAATGTGTTGTTTGAGAAGTCTACCTGTAGTTTATTTACATCACCATGGCAATCAAAATTGGCATTATAAGCTGTAAATTATTTGCTGTTTGCAGTTTATCTATCTATCTATCTATCTATCTATCTATCTATCTATCTATCTATCTATCTATCTATCTATCTATCTATCTATCTATCTATCCAAATCTAAACTGGCATTAGTAGCTGTAATTTATTTGCTGTTTGCAGTTTCCAAATTCACTGTGAAGAAGTACCAAAAAAGACCAGAAAGACAATTCAGACATAAATCCTCACTGGCATTTTTTGTTTGAGTTATCCTCAAATTCAGTTAAGCTGAGTTCAGTTGAGATGAAGGAGCGGAGTGGTCTCTTCATCTGATTCACACATACACCATATGCCATCAAGCCAACTTTTACCACTTCTGTTCTGCCCATGAGATTTTTAGAAAAATCACAGGAAGTGACAGAAAGTTCCCTTTGCAAGGAAAAAATAAATAGGTGTAGGGCGTTTTGCGAAGTTCTGGAATGAAATGTGTGCCGGTTTACTGACCTTTTGACCCTGAGCCTTCCTTCGCAGCGGAACGGTGGCCTCTTCGGCAACCACGTCAACCATGTGGGACCACCAGGGAACCGTCCGGCAGGCCACCAGACCAATGCCACCCAGCGGCCCCTGCAGGTGCAGCCCCCGCCCCACTACGCCCACATGGAGCAGCCAGTGGGCCGCCTGGGCCGAGCCAGTGCCATGGCCCAGCACCATGGCAACAGCCACGGGCCTCCCCACCCACACCACCACCACCATCACCATCACCACAGCAGCAACCACCATCACCACCACCACAACAACTCCTATGGCAAGTCGCCCAAGTCCACCAACATCAACCTCAACAACGCCAACGTGTCCAGCCTGCCCAACGGCGGCCACCACCGCTATTACGAGCACCTGCCGCCCAACGGATATGTGGGCAGTACCTATTATGACTACGACAAGCCCAGGACACCCCGTGGTCAACGGTGAGGATAGCACCCCTTCCCCTGCACCATCGTTCTGTGTTGTGCGCCTTGTGTCAGTGGAGCAGTGTCTCTGGTGTGAGTGGTAGTTTGACACTAAGTGAGTATTTGTTTGTCTGTACGTGATTGTGTACAGGTTTAACACAGCAAATCAGACTAGCCTGTAGTAAAGCATCAAGAGCTTTTCTGTGAATGGAAATTTTGACTTTAAACTTTTCATCCATCCATATTTGTAGTATTTTGACAAATCACTCATTTTCTGGAAGACAGGCTTGTACTGCCTCCAGTCACTCAGGCCATTACCTCCATCTATGACTGCAGTCATTAGAAAAACAGTAGCCTCAGGAGCCATCTTGTTTCTCTCTCAGATCCACCCTTGTCATTCCTGGAAACACAGTTGCCCCTCGAATTTCCATGTCCTCCGTACATTTCTATCATAGTCATGTGTTCTGCATAATTGCTGCACTAAATCTATCCTCTAAACTGAGAGACACTTTCCAGTACTTTATTTTTTATTGTATTTGTCATTTTTACTAGGTGAAATCTCATTGAAAAATTTAATCTCTTTTGCAAGGGAGGCCTGGGAGTAAACAGCAATAAAAAACAAAATAGGAAAACAAGACAAGAAAAAACATGTACAACCTAAAACTTTAGCCCTTTGCAGCATTTGTTATTCATCTCAGCCTTTCTACTGTACATACAGTTAACTTAAAGGGCTCCTTTCGCTAAAAACCACTTTGAGTAGCTCTATTTACAATGTGGTGGGTCACAACAAGCAGTATATGCACACAGCACTCCAAGACGTGAAATTCGACCCTCATGGTTTTACTGGTCATTGAAGGGTCGAGCTAACCAGAACAAGTGGACCAGAGCAGGCTAAACCTATCTACGTCACTAGGTCATAAGCCCCGCCCAGAGCCATGTATGGCATGCCCACATCCCAGAGGAAGAACAGTGTACAGAAGCTAGGTGAGCGAAAGACAGCGAATTTGCCCAATCAGAGGTGCCTTATTGACACGTCATGGATATTCACGAGGCACACCGGAAAAGCCAGTCGTTCAACCACTAGACCTGTTCTAGCTTACAGAAAACAGCGTCAAGCAAGAGAACTAGAACATAATTTTTCACAGAAATGACGCACAATGCATTCAACCATAGTGGCGACACAGCAATATGAATAAAAATAACGATAGAAGTTGACCTTTAACAATACAGACTTAATCACAAGGCTTCATAATGCTGCTGTGGTTGAGGCATCAGTAGACAGAATATTTCAAGAGTTGGGGTAAGGAACATGATTGAGTCAATGAATCATCAGTCAGTGCTATAGAGATCCCCTATGTTCTCCTTGTGAAATGTCACTGCTAATGAGTTACAGGTTCCACACTTAGATCACCCCCACACAACACTTGTCAAAGCATTCCTAGCATCACAGGCGTATGTCTTTATGCCAACATAAGGACTTCTGGATGCCTGTGTCTTTACTGGCATCAGTGAAAACCTGTGCTATGCTCTTGCTGGTGTCTTGTGGGGTCAACAGTGTTTCTATACAGTACAGCAACTTAAAACCAAAGCCCCCCTCGTATTCATCCCCAGCGCTGGTGCGTTGTCCCATTACCTTACCTTTGAGCATATATATGTATGTGGTATATGTCCCATATACTGTATATACTGATATATATGTCCCCCCTCATCCCCCTTTTCCCCTTTCTCTTTTTTCTTTCCCTCCACCTCTCTCTCCTAACCAAATGCTTTTTCTTAACCATCTTGCTTACTGGACAGAAGGCGCTACTATGAGACCTATATTAGGTATGTCTGTGGGTGTCAGGAGGACATTTTTTTCTTTTTTTTTAAATCAGGAAACAAACATAGCTGCAGGAAGCTTGTAGATTACTACTCCTGCCCAGTCTGGCCAGTAGGTGGCAGCATTCTGTGTCAGTGCTGTGGTAGTAGTGGCAGCCGTAGTGCACTGCACGCCTTCCCTCTCCCCTGCATTACACAATGGGCATCTGGAGTCAGTGCTGGGAAGCAAGGAGGTGACTGTGGAAGTGAAATGCCCAGATCAGGCTGGCTGTTTGCATGTGTCTGCAACAAGAGGAAGAGAGAGCTGATGATAATGGTGATGGTGATGAATAATGAGGATAAGGAAGAGTGATGAATGAATGATTCACCTTAAAGGATGACTCGATTTATATCAATTGAACTTGTCATAAAAATAAAGCACTTTCTGATTTTAAGATTACAGGGAGCATTTCTGCCAAACAACCAGGCCCAGCACAATCGGACTGAGTCGTCCTTTAAGAGATGGTGATGGAATGTGCTAGAGGATGTTTTTCCTCGAAAAGCTTCTAATTGTTGTGTCAATGGGGCTGTGCTCGTGCAGACTTGGTGCTAATCTTGCAACCCACCCACACCCCTCTCCTTCCCATCTAACCCAACCCTACCCCTCCCACAACCCCAACACCCCTGGAGTTGAACGTGTGCATGGCACTGCATGGGTCAAGCTGTAACCCAACATATATCAAACGGCTCCAGCACCACTGACAGCTGCCTTGTCCATAGGTCACACACGGGGGACAGGCGGCGTCCTACCATCCGCAGGGAGGAAGAGGTGGATGAGGATCGCTTCTCCGCAGAGTACTTTAGCGGGGAGGAGTTCTATGAGGAGGATAGCATGCTCTCTGGAGAGAGGTAGTCACATGGCCCAGTCACAAAATCATGGACACACACACGCACGCACCACATACATACACTTTGTCTGCCTCTCTCTCTCTCACAC
Organism: Setipinna tenuifilis; assembly: GCA_030347295.1. Taxonomy (NCBI): domain Eukaryota; kingdom Metazoa; phylum Chordata; class Actinopteri; order Clupeiformes; family Engraulidae; genus Setipinna; species Setipinna tenuifilis. Next base: position 32,496,832 of record CM059267.1, on the reverse strand, counting down.
TCACACACACACATACACACACACACACACACTCTCTCACACACACAAACACTGTCTCTGTCTCTCTCTTTATCTGTCCCTATCTCTCGCTTTTTCTCTCTCACACAAACACACTCACACACACACAAACAGCAGATGGAGTTGGAGTGACGCATCATGGACAGCTGCTTGAGCTCAGTAATTTAAACATCGTTTTACAAAACCTCTGTAAAACATTTGACTGCCCTTACACACTGTATTTTAGACCATAAGATTCAGAACCAGCTTATTTAGAGACAAATATATATTTTAAAACCACTGAAGCGCCGTTAAGCTCTGCTGAAGTGCTCTTAGGTTAATGCATTATAAGCTTTAGTTGGGTTTTTTTGTGAGAAACATAGGATTTGTTGACTGAGGCAGTCAGAACTTGAATATTTTCTATATAGAGGATCACTGAACTGTATAATTGACTGTTGCCATAAGCAAGCAATGTTTGGGAGTTCCACAGCTCTTACACAAAGGCTTGTAAGCTGTACACAAGGACACATTTCGGTAGGTAGTTTAGTTTAGCGCAGCGAGAACAGACAGATAATTATTATTGCAGTATAAACCGCCTCAGGCCAGTACAAGATCACTTCATCTTCTGTTGCCGTTCGGGACTCGTAGGCCTTTTGTGCTTGATGCAGAGAACTGCTATAGAGGCACTTTGTGTCCATTTTTTCATGGCTCTAGTATACTTCTCGGGCAATGTAGTGTAAAACAAGCACATGACTATATTTTTCATTATTAGCTGCACTTAGAGGCTGCGAGATTTTGTTACCACGTGCCATTGAGGGCTCACGGACGTGCACATGTGCAAAACTGAACAGCTTAAAGTTCCAAATTAATCTACAATCCTGTCATCTTTTTCTAGGATAATATTGTGATGAACTCTGGTTAAAAACCTTTTCCTAGGGCCTGACACACCTTTGGTCCTAGCTTTTAGGCATAGGCTATGCTTCATTGGGACAAGAAGCCATTAACTGCAAACCTCTTGGCTTACGGAGAGCCCACACAGTGTGCTGGACAAAACAGTAGCGCAAGGTTATGCCAAGGGTACACAAAACATTGCACACGTGCAGCTGCATGCCCAGGCGTAATCTAGAGCTATGGAGCTATTTTTGTTCCAATATCATTCAAACAAATAAAAAAAATATCCAAACAAAAACACAGCTTTGAGAACAAAAAATGAAGTTTTAAATTTTTAGTCCTAAAAAAAATTGATTGTGCTCCGATTTTATTTTTGTTATTAATCAAAAGTTTTTGGTTCGCAAAAGATTTTGAGGTTCAAAACTTTTCGACTCGCAAACAAATTTGACCAGGAAGTAAACGCACCTGAACTTGAAAGCAAAACATTTTGATCCGCAACAGATTTAGAGGTGCAAAACTTTTAGACTTGCAAACATAAATTCTGTAATAACAAAAAGAAAATCGGAGCACAATCAAAATTTTTTAGGACTAAAAATTTAAAACTTCATTTTTTGTTTTCAAAGCTGTGTTTTTTGTTTGGATATTTTTTTTATTTGTTTGAATGATATTGGAACAAAAATAGCTCCATATAAAGCCTTTACATTTTCACCAGCCACCAGCCAATTGCTGGTAAAATATGGAAATGTCTGGTAGATTTTAGACAAAATAATAGTTTACTGTTGAGTGAAATTTTACAATTTTTTGTCAGTGGTTGGTGAAAGGTTTACATTTTGCAAAGTTAACTTCCACTGCTGCTGGACAGGTATCCAAACAGCGACCAGGAGTATGAGACACCCAGAGGCTACCATCATCCCGACACCTACTATGACGATGATGAACAACCGCTGTACCACGACTCCCGGAGATCACCCAAGAGAAGGCTGCTTCCTCCTACACCGCAAGGTACAATTTTAACATTTCATGGAAGCAAAATAAACGCTCTCAATTACTATTTCTTACATTTTATTAAACTGACAGCATGTCCAAGAAAGATGCATTTGGGCAAAAAGCCGTTAAGATGCTGAGGACAATTAGGGAGGAGATAATGAAGACTTCAATCACCTTTATTTTTTTCCAAAACAGTCCTCGAATTTTACAGTTTGTCCATTTTATTAGCTTAAAGTTGATGTTAAACCGCACAAGGTTTCTACAATGTTTTAGATGTGCCTAAGCAATGTTGATCAGATCTATCTAGTGTTTTGTCAGTATTGGTCAGTAGGCACTAGGCAGTATGTAGGTGGTGGGGATGGTGTGTCCTTGTATGTGTGTTTAAGTCTATCTGTGTAAGTCTGTGTATGTGTATGTGTGTGTGTCTGTGAGAGATCCCGCTAACCACACTCCCTGTCTTATCTGGCCAATTGCAGGCAACAGGAGGCCATCCTTTAACTTTGAGTGTCTGCGCAGACAGAGTAGCCAGGACGACCTGCCTCACCAGCGCACTGCTCTACCTCTGCACCTAATGCAGCATCAGGTGACAGACACATGCACACATACACACCCACACGCACAAAGAAACACACACACACACTCTTATAACCTTCTTATTGGCTGACATCTCTTTGTGCTTATAATATTTGTGAAGATTAATGTTTACTGTATAATACTGCACTTATTGTCCCCATGGGTAAATTTGACTTGGACTACATAAATGGTGTGACCTTTAACAAGGACTCAGAGAACAACAAAATGGTCCCATGAGTCCTAAAGCATTAAGCCCCTAGGTACCCATTTATAATAAATGTTATAACAGAGATTAATTAATAGGAAACACAAACGTAAAATAAGAGTAAAACACTTTTAACAATAAGTGAAATTATAAATAAATAAAATAAGTAAAATTTCAATTTAAGGTCCTCTTTAGATATGGATATGGTTTATTTAAGGCATTTGTTAATACATAAGGGCACACACACATACACACGGGGTGCTTCCATTGATTCCTATTATAATATAACTTAATAATGCTAAACTGTGCCCAGACCAAACCCATTCTAAGTCAGTCTAACCTGTCAGTAAAGCAATGTTTTATAACGTTTTGTTTTATCAACAAAATAACCAAGAAAAACACTGTTAGATTAGTGGGGAACACAATTTACCCCCCCCCCCCCCCCCCCCTCCACCCCTTGTCCCCCTATATTGGGAAGAAATGGGGAAATTTGTGCCCCATATGTGTAGTTTTAACAGGTACTTTCTCTTTCTCTCTCTCTCTCTCTCTCTCTCTCACACACACACACACACACACACACACACACACACACACACACACACACTATGTGTTGACATGTTGCCACACATCTTGTGCCCTTTTCATCCTTTGCCGCCTCCCACAGGTGATGGCCGTGGCAGGATTGGACTCCAGCCGGGCGCACCGCCTCTCCCCCACCCACTCCACACGCTCCTGGGCTACACCCCCCGCCACCCCCGCCAGCAAGGACCGCTCGCCCTACTACACGCCGCTCATCCGTGTGGACCGACCGTTGCGCGACAGCCTGAGCAGCAGCCGCTCCTCTGTGCGCAAGAGCTCCTGGTACACCGACGAGCATGAGTACCAGCAGCAGCGCACCTACTCACCCGCTCACCTGCAGGTGCCCCCCGAGTTCCGCAACCAGTACCACCAAAAGAGGGGCAGTGCTACCAGCCTGGTGGAAGCGGTAAGCCATGATAAAAATGCGCTATAGAAATAATTTATAAATAAATTGTGCTATACAAATAGATTGTAATTATAAACAGCCTAAATGATTATCGTCCTGTGGCCCTCACTCTGGTAATCATGAAGTGCTTTGAGTGTTAGCGCTATTATTTATTTTATTCTACGTCGCACGTACTACACATACATGTCTGCACTGTCTTCTGTCATCACCTATCCTGCCTTACTTGATGTCCTTTAAACATAGGGATGCTAGGCATAGGCAAATAGGGATGCTAGCTGGACAGATGCTTAAAATTCACAGGTCTTTTTAGATACAAAGGTGGCTGCAAAGATGTGAAAGGGTAATGTGTGTTTGTGTTTGTGCCTGTGCCTGTGGCATTCAAGGTATTAATATCAGAGGGTCTGGGGAGGTATGCAAAGGACCCGAAGTTCGTGGCGGCGACGAAGCACGAGATCGCTGATGCCTGTGAGATGACCATTGATGAGATGGAGAGCGCCGCCAGCCACCTGCTGAACGGAGGCATCCCACCGGGGGTCAATGGGGTCAACATGTTCCCCATCCTCAACCAGCAGGACTATGATCTCCAAGATGTGTCGGCCAGCTACAGCGACGAGGAGCTGGAGCCGCTGCCGCGCTACGAGGAGGACCTGGCGGACGAGATGATCTGCATCACAACGTTATAGCAGCCCCTCCCCCAGGATGACAGACACTGGTGTTACAGTGAAGCAGTCTTCCCCTAGGGGGTGCAACCTGAAACATGGAAAATTAAATGCAACTTATATGAAAACAGACTACAATGCATCTACTTGCTCACAACCAAAAGAAGTGCCTTTTTTAAATTAAAAATGGAAAGGCACCTGGATGACAGACTGTATGGTCCCACCCCTACCCCACCCCTCCTCCTCAATGCCTGCCTCCACCTCCACCCCAAACCCTCTCTAGCTCCTCTGCCCTGCTTGCCAAGGGGATGCCACGCCCAATGTCCTGTTGCCTGGAAATCCAGCTTCTTTCTATATGGACTAAAAATGATGATGCTAATCCTTGTTTTGGGGAGGGAGCAGGCCTAATGCTGAGCTGTCTGAGAATGAAGCACTATTGGCCAGCTTGTTTCTGTCAGTGACCTTGAGAATGCGGGGTATGGACCAATATAGCTAAGATGCAAGATACAAAGGGGGTTGGGCTTTCTAATATATATATATATATATATATATATATATATATATATATATATATATATATATATATATATATATATATATATATATATATAATAATATTATTATAATTATTTTCAAGGTGATGACAATCAGATTTAAGATGTCGTTACCTCAGTCACTTTATTAAGAGTTTGCATATCAAGCACGTTTTCAATGCAAGCGAAGACAGGCATATCACCCCATGCCCACCCTCTTTCCTGAGTATGGTTTTCTAAGCTTCACTGTCCCCCTGAAGATATTTTTTAAAATGTTAATAAAAGGAAATTATTTAAAAAATAGCAAAGAACATTAAGAATTTAAAAAACTGCTACCCGTTTACAGTTGAAAAGGAAAAATATCATACCTACCTATTGAGTTATCAAACTGGATATACTTTTGAAGAAATTTCAGCATTTGTGTTGAATGCACTAGCCTACAGGTTATTTTTCAATTTTACAATAGTCTGTTTAAAAATTTCATAATAAAGTTACTGTACATTACTTGTAATGTATATAAAAATGAAAGAACAGTTTGTATAGAGACATTATATATTTTGAAATTATGTATGGTATGAAAAAAAAAGAATCAGCAATATTGACTCTTGTTCATGTTCTCATTCTCGTCAAGTGGGACTGCTTTTTCTTTTACTAGGTACTGTACTCCAGGATTGATTTGCCTTTTTTTCTTGTTTTCTCACGTATGCATTCTCACTTTTAGATGGTTAACCATTTTTGAAAGTTTTGAAATGTTAATTTCAAGGAGGGTGTTACATCTGCATGGGAGTATGATAGCAGTATTCTTCTCCGTTATGTCTCCATGTGCAAAAAAAAAAAAAGAAGAACAAGAACAACAACAGCGCAGAGAATCACTCCCCAGATACAGCCAGCCTGAATTTTTCCAAACCAAGAACCAAGCTCTTCCTCCTTTTAACCAGGGCTTTGACTCCACAGACTGTAATCTGCTAAACGGGTCTCAGCTCTAGAACCAGTGTTTCAAACTTTATCCTGTCTTTTTCTTGCAAGGGATTGGCAGATCAGATACGTTTGTCCCAATTGTTAGCTTGCATTACTCTCTCTCACTTCTTTTGCAGGAGGGGTTCCATGTAAGAAAATGCATTTGTGCATTGACAATGCTGCTCAATTTAGTCTCTGATTTAACCAGATACAGTTATACATACATATGATGAATCTTCACCAGGTCTCAGCAGTCCAGTCTGAGATGCCTTCTCCATTGACTTCTCCTCAGGATGCACAACATGGGAGAGACAGTCCTAAACCATGGGAGCAAGGAAACACATTATACCTGCATTCTGTCCCCTGATTGGTTAGGTTTTACTACTTCCCCCAGCATCCTTTTGGAGTGGCAGAAAGGGTTGGGTCTTCTTGGCGGCTCTTTAGGGCTGGATGGAGACTATGGGGATGTGTGGTGTACTGAACCTGGTTAGATGGAGAAGGAGAGTGCTAAGCAATATTAAAAAACCCCTCTCTCTTTCTCTCTCTCTCTCTCTCTCTCTCTCTCTCTCTCTCTCTCTCTCTGTCAGGCTTCTGCAAATACCTCCTTAAGTGCAGGGGAAACATATCAGTGTTGCTTGTCCTGCTGTATACCTTCACAGGTATCTGAAATGGCTTCACCACACAAAGAGACAGCTTAAAGCTGCTGTAAGCGATGTTAGCTAACATCTGCCACAGTTAGCCATCTTTTGCCTGGCTTCAATCTGCTGCGCACATGGAAAAAAGATGGTAGGCAGGATGCTTATCTCTTGGCGCGTTCCCTAATTGATTAAAGAAGTCATGCTGGGCTTAAGATGCTGAGCTGCTGAAGTTACTTAGTTGCTCATTACGGCGCCCTGAAGAGTTCAAAACACAGAGAAAAGCTTCCCACCCTCAGTGAGCATCTACACTGTAAAAATGCTGCTTTAAACTAACTTTAAAAAACAAAATTAAAGCAACATGCGGAATGGATCTTTCTACATTGGTTTAATGTTACAATGTCATGTATGTTCATAATGTACATATCATTGTTCAATTAACCAACATAAAAAGGTCCATGTGACACGTTTACTTAATTTTTTTAGATGCGTTCAATGCTTCACCTTTTACAGTGTGTTTCATTGTGTTATTGTCTTTAGAGCAGTTTTGCTTGTGGATTCTCGACTTGCGCTTACAGCAGCTTTAAGACACTATTTTGGCACAAATGGGCATCAGAGAGGGAGCCACTGAAACCACTTTGAGAATTTGTGTGACATCAAGGCACTGCCTTGGATATTATAATTTCTGTCTTAGCACAGGTTGCTGTATGTATATATACAGGGTGGACTAAAAAAATGGATCACTTCTTTGGCTATAGCTTCTCAATCATCAAAGCTAGCAGAATTAAAAACCAATCAAATTCTCATTCTGCTCACTTTCCAATGATCTGATGGTTTGTGAACCTGCAACAAATCGTCATAAAAACTAAAAAAAAACACTAACCATGAGAAGTTGCCACATGATTTGTCAAGTTAGCATTTTAATTATCAGATTTCTGAAAGTGACAAGGTGTAATGTTGCTTGAAACTAACTTTTAATGGTTGAAAAGATGTCCAATGTGCCCTCCATCCCTTATATTATATCTTCTCAGTGAGTGGGAAGATATAGTTAGTTGAAAAGTGGTGACAGTTTTTAGGTCCATCCTGTATATGCTATATATGTATTGCAGCAGAGGCCTATGGAATTAGTTGTTCATGATGAGTGTGATTAACTTGTTTCTTGAGGGTGAGTACTGTGTTTCTCAGTCAGCCGAATATAACTGTCATGAACATGTGGGGTCTCCACTGTGTGCACACTGAAAGGGCTCTTTGAATTGTTTGTGAGAAAAAAAATCGATTATATGTGGTCTGTGTTGACATTGTTAAAGGACCAATGCGCATTCCAGGCACATTGTACTATTCGTAGCAATTACTGGTTAAAAATGAAAATATGCATTATTTTTAAACACTTTTCAAGAAAAATGTGTAATACTAAAGATTAGAAGATCTTACTTTTACCTCATGTCAGGGAAAAAAAGAAAGAAAACTAGATTTGGTTCATTCTATACCAATGGGATTTAAATATTAGCACATTGCTGTTCGTCTTTGCACAAATAACTGTATAGTGCTTTTTTGTTTTTGGTTTTCCTTTTTTTCTAAGGAAATCTTTTGTGTATTAAGGTGAGAGAATTTTGTACTTTTTCCTGTGACTGTGTGTATGGTTTAGTGGAATCTGTCTTTGTCATTTGCATCCCACCCTACAAAGCTGGGGTCATGAGAAAAGGAGAAAAAAATCTGAAAAATAAAGGTGCATTCTTCCTCAATAACACAAACAGGTTGGTGGGTTTATTAAAAAAAAGAAAACAACTACTGGCAACACTCACGTTTACAGATAAACAACTGCTAATTTCAACATTTTAATATTTTCATTGGATAATTACTACTAATACTACTATTACTGTTGTTAGTATGATTATTAAAATGAGTATGATTATTATTAAAGCTGTAATGGAAAAACACTATGTATCATATGTACAATAATGAGGGACAGGTCAGTGGTAATGGTCTTTACTTGAACGTCACAATATTTGCCCTGTAATGTTTTTATTCAGTAAAAAAATATATCTCCCCTAGTAGCAGATCATTTATGAATTTCCCTCAAAGTTTTGTATCAATGCATCTTTTGTATTTTTCCGATTTATTTTGGCTCGGAATTGATCTGAATCAATGCTAAACATTTTATTTTCTAATGATTATTACTGAATAAACTTGCACTCGAACTCTGTGTCAGTTGATATTGTCAGAAATACATACACAGACACAAACACAATAAAATCATGTGATAAAAATAAAAATAGATTTCAGTAGATTAATGACTGTCAAAGCATATTCTCTATTTTATTGTCTTTATATTCAAAAAAAAAGTGCAATGATACAATATTTCTGACACAGACTTGCATTTGAGGTATAATCAACATACAGCTGTCATCCATTTTTTTATTTTGTTCCACTGTTGTATTGACTCTGTGTTAACTGCATGTGTGACAATTTCCATTTTGACAAGCTAACCATTTTTGTACTGCAGAGTTGTAGATATTTAGTTTTGCTCAATGCAATATGTTGGCATTCAGGGGTTAAAAATATGGGTGAATGACACAAACATTAATGTAACAGTTCAGAAAACACTGTTCAGACCTACTAAAATACACACATCACACATATTCCCTTATCTCATGTTTCAATTTATGCTTTAGCAGTGATGGGCAACCTGGCTTCAAAAGCTACAGTCATGTATCATATCTGTTCCAGCCATTCACTAAATCAGCTGATTGTAATTAGCACAACTCTTCTGCCATGTAGAGGAGTTTAATGATATCACCTGTATTAACCACACAGGTACAACCAGGTGATTGATATGTTATACTGTATTTTAGCTTCTAAATCTAGGTTGCCTATCACTGTCTATCACTTTTTTTTGCACACATGAGCAGAGTCAGTTGAATGAGCTCCAGAAAACCTTCAATCATGTTCATTTTCTACTTTCGATCGGTGGTGTTTCATGACTCAGGTGAGACCTGGTTGCTGATTGAGGAGACGGTTGTGTGAGGTTCCACCTCTGACTTCTCCGCCATCCAAGGGCTCCGGCCACAGAATAGGAAGGGCACAGCAAACCTACGGAACTGAAGATGACCAAGAAAGTCATCTCAGTCATCTCTTTCACAACAACGCAACGACAGAATTCTTTCTTCAATCATGCCAACATTTTTTTCTCCTTTATAACTGTGACAGAGCAGTTGATTGTTACAGACACATTGTCTGCCTTTTTTACACATATTCAGAGGTCTGAGCTGGCTGAGCAGTTGAACTGTATTCTCCTTGTTGGTATACCACCAGGGGGCATACATTCACCAACTGTTTTGCCTGCTTTGTGAACAGATTACATTTTAATGTAATTTCATTTGATTTCTTATACTAATACTAATTTTCTATTTTGCTTTCAATGTAGGATTACCAGACACCCCATTTTCCAGGGATATTCCCTGTTTTCAGTGGTCTGTCACCAATAAAACACGCAAAACCCCACTTCATCCCTGGTTTTTGTAGCTGAAACAATACTTATTTTAATGATGTTAAATGCAGACTGTAGAAAATGTCCCTTCTTAAGCAACATCTCACGGTTTTCATCTCAGTGATCTGGTCCTCCTAAGTCAATGGTCAATTTCTTGTCATGGACATCCATATACAGTGCCCAGCATAAATGAGTACACCCTCTTTGAAAAGTGACATTTTATGCAATGTCATTGAAAACAAACGATATTTCCAAAATGTTCACAAGTTTAATACAGCATCTGTTGAACTTTTGACTTAGGTTAATAATATAACTCAGATGACATATTTTTCAGTTTTAGTCAAATTAGTGTGGTGCAAAAATGAGTACACCCCACTGTAGGTCTCTGAACAAAGCTACATTTTAGGCTCCCAATGTGTAATTGAGCAAGCATTCAACCACAGGTGAGTCTAATTAGCCATTACACAGGTGTTCATTAGGCAGTTGGCTACAAAAGGGTGTTATCTAAAGCAATCCACCCCTTCCCATTGCCTGCTGTCCGCAATGGCACCACATGGAAGAGAAATGACACCAGATCTGTGAAAGAAAATCATTTCTTTACAACAGAAAGGTAAAGGCTACAAGAACATAAGCAAAGCCTTACTCATTAGTAAGAACACAGTTGCAAAAGTAATTCAAAAAATTAAGAAAGATGGAACTGCAACCATTGCACAGAGACGTCCAGGTCGACCACGAAAGTTAACACCACCCCAGGAGCATCTTGTGATAAGAAGGGTTCAAGAAAACCGGCATGCAAGTTCCTTGCAATTATGTAGGGAAGTACAAAGTGCAACTGGAGTGACTGTTTCTCGTGACACAATATGCCGTACAGGTCAGAGGAATGGCATGCATGGGTGTCGTCCTCGAAAGAAGCCTCTCGTAAAGCCCAGTCACAAAAAAGCCTGTCTAGAGTTTGCCAGGGCAAAGATGAACACTACTGGGACTTTATACTGTGGAGTGATGAGACCAAAATCAATTTTTTTGGAACCAATGGCTTCAAAAAGAAAAGTACATGGTGCCCACAGTGAAACATGGAGGGGGTAGTGTACTTATGTGGGGCTGCATGAGTGCTGCTGGTGTTTGGGAGCTGCATTTCATTGATATCATGAATTCAGAAATGTACTGCTCTATACTGAAAACTAAGATGTTTCCATCACTTCTTGCCCTTGGTCGTCGTGCCCTTTTCCAACACCACAATGATCCTAAGCACACATCTAAAGCCACTGCTGGCTTTCTGAAAACGAACGTGGTGAGAGTGATTCCGTGGCCAAGTATGTCACCTGATCTGAACCCAATTGAACATCTTTGGGGAATTCTAAAGAGACGGGTTGAGCATCACTCTCCATCCAACATCCAATCTCTGAAAGAGGTCATTGTTGAAGAATGAAAAAAGATTGATGTTGCCAACTTGTGTATTCCATGTCCAGGAGACTTGAAGCTGTGATTAAAAATAATGGAGGCCATAAAAAGTACTAAATGTACTAAATTTAGTACTTTTTGTTGTGGAGTGTACTCATTTTTGCACCACACTATTTTGACTAAAACTGAAAAATATCATCTGAGTTATATTATTAACCTTTGTTTTAAGTCAGAAGTTCAACAGATGCTGTATTAAAATTAGCCTGTGCACATTTTGGAAATATCGTTTGTTTTCAATGACATTGTATAAAATGTCACTTTTCAAAGAGGATGTACTCATTTATGCTGGGCACTGTATTCGTTAATTTGAGAGTTAATCGTCATTTTGGTGAATTTTCTCCATATGTATTCTTACCTGTTTGTTCATGAAGATGTAGATCAATGGATTGTACACTGTGCTGCTTTTGGCGAGGTACACTGGTACCATGGCAACAAATGGACTAATTTTGACATCCGGGTCAGAAACGACAGCCAGGGCTAGCACAGCATAGGGCAGCCAGCTAACCAAGAAGGCCAGCACCATGGCAACCACCATCCACGCTACCTTGGCCTCAGCTTTAGCTGTAGCTCCTGTCCCTAACTGAGCTACCTGCAGGAGAACATAATGAACATGTACACACTAACTTCAGTCTAAGCATAGACTATCTTGGTAAACATGTTGTATGGTACAGAAACTACTTGTTTGGCACTTTGTACAAAATACAAATGTACTGTGAATAGAGGTGGAGATCATGGCTTCAGAAAGTAAAAACTCTGCCACATTTGACAGACAGACAGGACAGACAGGCAAATCAGCTAACTAGTGAAGTTACCTGTGTTAAATGTACAGGTAGAAGGAATATATGGCAGGGTTTTTACTTTCTGAAGCTAGGATCTCCACCTTTAACTCTATATAGCAATGTGGGGGATGTGCAATTTTCTTTTGAATTCTATTCTATTACCTGTCTTAAAGTCCAGAGCAGCCAGGTGTAGGACACCACAATGAGTGTGAAGGGAATGGCGAAGCAGAGCAGGAAGTAGCAGAAGATGTAGGAGACATTGCCAGGCTTGCGGCTGTGCCAGTCTGGTCCGCAGGACGTCTCCACGCCCTCCAGCTGGTAGTCCCCCCAGCCGAAGAGCGGTGGAGTGTTCCAGATCAGAGACCACACCCAGGACACCACCACACCTGCCGCCGCGTGCCATGCCTGGAACTTGATGTTGCCGAGCGGCTTACACACCACGAACAGACGCTCCACGGCGATCAGTGCCACAGTGCACAGAGCCGTTATGCCTAAGGATCCACCAACATAGCAAGAGATTACACTACTCTTCTTGCCTATATGAGCACATTATTTTTGTTTACCACATATATTGTTCATCCACCTCTATATGTGCTGCACTTTGAGCTAGAAGTTGTATAAAAATGTGCTGTATAAAATGTATTTTTGTTACTACTCTTTTAACTTGACATCATTTAGCTAAATTAGACACCGTGATACCCATTATGATCTGTAGCTGGTACAGGAGAAATAAAATTATAAATGCCTTGATGCCACCATACACAAAACCTTCAGAACTTTGATGAAAGACAGATTCTAGTAATCTTAAAAGGTATTTTTGTAATGTATGTACATATTTCCACCACATACAGTACACGTGCATATGAAAGGTGTTACATATTTATAAATATGGAATTAATTCCATGCAAATTTCACCCTGACTCCATCATTTTCTTTCTTTTTTTAAGGCATACCTGTCAATACAAATAGGTACTTAAAGGATATGACTACAATAAATAAACATCATTTCTGGAGGCTTAACACAACATCAGACATCTAAAACATACACTTTCAATAATAAAGCTCTTACATTGGGTGTCATTTAAAAGAATTATATGACAAATTTCATATCATTGACATGTTAAATGAACAGTCAGACAGGATGAGTCACAGAAACCACTACACTTTGGAACTCACCAAAGACTGACACAGAAAAGCCCTCCAGAATGCAGCCTGCCCTCCCTGTGATGTGACATCCAGCTGCATTGGACAGTACAGCGGGCACCCCGCCCATCACTGCTGTTCCCAGATCAGCCACTGCCAGGTTGACCAGGCCATAGTTCAGGGGCTGGCGGAGCTGCCGATGCCGGGCAGTCACGATGATCACGGTGGAGTTCAGGGAGATGGCAGTCACTGTGACGATTCCCATGATGATGGAGAGGGTAATGTAGCCATAGCGAGGAAAGAGGGGCCCCACTGCAGGGTTATCTGTGATGGAGAAGGCAAAGGAGGAGTTTGGAAGCTCTGTAAAGTTAGCTGGCAAGGCCATTAGTGGAAAAAGGACACACTTAAACACAAACACAAGAATGCACGTCAAAAAGTGTTCTGGGGTTGTAATGCCGACACCAGCAAAAGGGTAACTGCAAGACCAAGAAATATTGCCAGGTCTGTAAGGGGCTTTAAGTCAGTTAGCACTTATGTAAGATCCGGATTGGAACCAAGCTAATCTCAGATCTTCCTTCTCTGATCACAGGTGCTAATAACAGTCCTGAAGGATTTATTAGAAGGCTCAGTGGGGGGTAATCTGGGGTGGTTTAGCTGCAAGACCTCACTGTGAGAAAGAGTGACATGATGTACATTGAGAGCCTTGCAAAAAACAAGTGACTGTAAGTAAATAATTTAGATGAAAAATATAATTCTGTCATCACTAATTTTAATGCCTGTAAGATCTTGCAATGAAATTAGCACAGTATATTGTAAAATCTGGTTAGTTTAACAACACCACTAAACAGCTGGGCAGTTGTGGCCCAGTGGTTAGCGAGTTGGTCTTGGGCCCTGAGGTTTGCAGGTTGGAATGCTGTCACAGTAGGACAAGTGGGGATGGAGGAGTAAACAGCTAGTGCTCTCCTGCACCCTCATCTATGGCTGAAGTGCCCTTGAGCAAGGCATCTTACCCCACATTGCTCTAGGGATTGTAACTGAAACCCTCTACCTAAATAACTGTATAAATCGCTCTGGATTGGAGTGTCAGCTAAATGTAATGTAAACAGACTTTATCTCTATCAGACAGAGATGTTTGGTTAAACAGTCCCCTTAACCTGGCCTATAAATTAATCAGATAAATGATAAAAAGAGATGTGTAACTTTACTTCCAGGTCATATTACAGGCTTTTAAAGGATTCAAAAATAAAATGTACTGCCAATTTGATGCATGAAATTGTTAAGTCTATTTAGTGATTGTACAAACAATTGTTTGTCTTGAATTTTGCAATAATCATGGTGGAACAAAATAGTTATAGTTTTAGTAAATGACAAATAACTATACTAAACTGTGATCCTGAAACCTTGGTAGGTGACATCTGATACATTTGAAAACGTATTTAGCATGCCATTTGTTGATTGTGCTACTCTTAGAGGGACTGCTCTTTTAAACCCCAATCCCAGCGCCTTTCCTGGGATCAGGAGTTCTAGCATTAGGAATTAAGGCTTCCTGATGACAGGAAGAATAAAGATTTGGAGAAACCCCACCTTCAATTCCATCTCATGGGTTACCTAACGTATCTTACAAACCAACGGATTTTTCTACACAGCAAGCTACTAATCATCATTGGAATTCCAATAAAAATGCTTTGATGAAGTTTTTATGAGATATGACTAATGCCATTGTTGTGTGACCATATAGTTGTGGTTCACATGAACATGCGTTCCGAAATACAGGATATATCTCAGCATTCAAAAACCAAAGAACACGCCTTTCATAGTCTCCTATTGGGAAGACGGGTTACTCATTTTCACACGATTCAATCGCAAGACAAAGAGGTGAATTATCGCGTATAGGCCTTCAGGCCAGATGAGAAGAGAGAGAAGCAGCGCACGCACGTGGCTCCTCCTTTCTGTCCGTCTCCTAGCTCTTTATCGCCATGTTCCAGGCGCGGCTCTCCTGATGTATGATGTAATTACAGAGCTAATAACGAGCCCTTGCCACGGGTTTACAGTCCGCCACGGCCCGCGATACATCAGTTCCTTCGCGCGGCCCCAACATCATTATCAGACGCTAATCAGGAAGGCGCGTGCCACTGGGGTGTGGCGTTGGTGGGTGGCCGCACGGAAAATTCTTTAGCGACTTGTCAAAGAGGTAATTTAGAATCCATCACATGGGAGTGTGTATTCATGAGCTGGAAGAGAACACAAGCTCAGTTCAGCATATCTGTTACCATATTTTATGGAGTTTATTGTCCTAATTTATAACATGTCACCATTATGTAGTGTTGTTAAGTTTGTGCAAGAAGAACCACACCAAAAGCAGAATAACTTTTCATCGTAAAGTTTAAAACTTCACACACACAAACTATCATATAGCATAGATAATAGAATATATCTTAAGCCTCAATATATATCATTGTATATAACTTAATCATTTCCTACCACTACTGAAATAATACTATTGCATGCATGCACACTAGACAGATTGTTGCATCATTGTTTCCCTAGAATTCTGTCCTTGTAATATTGCAAAGTTGAATTGTCTTACCAGTATCATAGTGTAAGCATCAGTACATGTAGGCTGTGTTTTTTATGAGGCACCCCTTAGAGAGACAGGCCACAGAAGAAAGGGCAAGTAAGTATCATGTCATCAGCACTCTGCCATGAGTGAGCACCACATCTCTCATCTCCTATTCTTCCATCATCCATTCATTTATCCATCCTTCCTTTCCTTCATCCATCCCACCATCCACACATCCTTTCCATTTGTCTTCTTTAATCTAGCACATTAACTATGTTCCTAACTAACTGCTTTTTGATCACTTGCATAACAGCTAAAGATGCCCTACGCATAGAGAGGAAAGAATACCAACACTGTATTTGTAATATTTTGCCACAAATTATTTGGAAATCAAGACAGATGTGGTGTATGTGCAAAGTAAAAGTAATATGTGTGAGCTTTTGACATG
This sequence comes from Setipinna tenuifilis, assembly GCA_030347295.1. Taxonomy (NCBI): domain Eukaryota; kingdom Metazoa; phylum Chordata; class Actinopteri; order Clupeiformes; family Engraulidae; genus Setipinna; species Setipinna tenuifilis. The sequence continues at coordinate 32,480,535 of CM059267.1, read as the reverse complement.
GATGTGCAAGTCAAAAGTGGTTAATGTGCGACGCAAATATAGTTTGTGTGTAAGTTTTTGACAGTCATGCTCATTATAAAATGGTTTATGTGCAAGCATTTCATGTGCATGTTCAAGGAAAAGTAGTACATGTGTAAGCTTTTAGTGCATATATGTGACCTATTCCTGATATATTGCCTAGGGTGCACCTCACAGTTTTTCATTATATACCCAATATACAAACGTCAGGTGCTGTTTCATCTGGGATATAAGGCCCTGACAGTGTCTTTCGACCAGCAAACTCAATGCTAATGCTAGGACTGCTCTTTTACAAGAACTGTACTGAAACAGTTTCATTCACTAAGACAAACTGTCATCTGCTTTTGGCGACTAAATATGTGCAAGGAATTGACAGCAAACCACAAGGCTTCATTACATGACAAACAATGGCTTATTTGAAAGACACATGCTGCACTGCTTTCACCTAAATGGAGGAACACCTGACAGCTGACAGATGAAACAGGGTGTTATACATCACTAGTAACTTTTTGACACCCACACACAAACACATATATCTAATGTGGCACTTCCAGCTGTGTCTGTTTGTTTTAATATTATAAACACTGTGTATTTCCCATCATAACTACCTAAATGATCAGCTCAACCAAGCTGATCCCAACACAAAGCCAGCCCAAGACCCTAAGATGTAATCCCCTCCCCCACACCCCACCCCACCATCATGCACTAAGATGCCCAGGCCAAAAGTCGCCTTCGTCTGCCTGCAGTTACCTAATAGCTCAGCACACACTTCTATTCGTTATATAAACACCCTTGCTGAATTCATGTCCTTTTACTCATTTGTTTCTCTCTGAAATTGGCCAATGCTAGCCTAGAGCCTCTGGGGAAAGAGCCTACCCTCTGGGCAACACCAGTGTTCCGCCCTTCACCTGACTGTACCTGATTAGAGCGTCCATCACAGCACAGCTGATGGTGCAGCGTGAGAAGTCAGAAGTGAAAGAGCGAGAGAATGGAGGAGGATAGGAGAATATTGGTTGATTTACCTAGAGCAGTGGTACCTAAGCTTTTAACTACTTTGTACCCACTGAGACATTATGTCTTACCAAGTATCCCCAGCTTACTGTAAGTATTTTCACATAATAATCATGCATATTGTATGGTACATAATAATGTAGTCCCAATTGGGTTGTATAGGGGATATTTTGAATATAAGATCTTTTTTCACACATAGTACTATGTACTGTACTGTACTACTGTACGTAATCTTTATGCTTGTAGAAGCTGATTTCACAGATTTATTTTGTGTACCCCCTAGAGTTGATCCAGGTACACCTAGGGGTGCTTTGTACCCCAGTTTGACAATCACTGACCTAAAGAGACAGCCCACAGAAAAGAGGGCAAGTAAGTACCTTGTCATCAGCTCACTGCCCTGAGTGAACATCAAGTCTGTCATCTCCTTCTTTTCTTCCATCACCGATCCATTCATCCATCCTTCCTTCCCTTTATCCATCCATCCATTCACACATCCTTCCTATTTGTCTTTCTTAATCTAGCACATTAAGCACATTAATTATGGTCCTAACTAACTGCTTTTTGTTCACTTGCATAACAGCTAAAGATGGCGAAGACCTGGTTGCACTGGCAGAGAGAGAGAGACAGAGAGCAGTTTGAGGAGGAGAGGATGAGAATCCTGCTTGATTGGTTTAAGCAAAGGGAGGCTTTGAAAATTAATACTAGTGGGAATGCTGGTTCAACAACAGAGGGTTGTGTGAATCTGGCAAATGACAGCACAGAGACTCCACCAAAGACTCCACCAGATATGGTGAGAGAGTCCACCAAAGCACAACTAGTTGTGCAGCCTGAGAAGTATAGGTGTAACAAATCATCCATTGGAGGTAGCTGTGGGTTTCCTTGTTGTTTATTTTCATTTCAAAAGCTCAGAAGTCATACAAGCATGGTCACAATCACGTTCACTTTTAACAAAATGTCAGTGCTACTCAACACAAACACAAATGGAGGTGTTTAAACATGCATGTGACTTAACAAACAACCAGTGGCAGTCCAAAAGTGCAGGTGCTTCTAGTCGTAGGGAACAAGGGAGTGATCAACTAATAAGTAGTTAAGAAGGATCTTATCAGGGTTCCGGCGTTAAGGTGGACTTGGGGGTTGCTGCTGCTGTGGTGGAGTAAGGAGTCATCACAGTAGAACAGTCACCACAAAAGTGAGAGAGCAGCTGGAGGAGGGCAGGAGGAGAAAATATGCTTGCTTGGTTTAACAGGGAGAGAGACAGCAAAAGAGATGGCTAACCAGAAGAATAGCACAAACCTTTCTTCCCCATCACAGCCACACAGACTACTGCAGCCAAAAGGGAAGGAGAATATTGAGACAGAGAGAGGGTGCAGTCAGGCCAATGCACGCCTAACCAAGATTAGGGAGGGACTAGGTTTGTGTCACAACAGATATAGTACACAAATATTTTACTATTCAATAATAAACTTTCTTCTGAGGGTGGGGGTCTCAAAAGATAGATAGTGAGTGAGAGAGCGAGAGTACTGCAATGTTAAATTATTAGAAATTGTGCTCCACTTTTAGGTCCACCCTAATAAAATTCTCAAAAAGTAATCTGTTAATGTAAAGAATACCCTAAAATGGACGCACTTAACCTACTTAATTTTGCCAGACTACAATACTGAAAAAGCTTCTGATAATCAGCCAGAGCACTCATTTCACGGGCTGCATCAAATCAGAGTTTTCAAATACAAGTTCTTCAACAATATGCAGGGTAAAGCACGACAGTAAGTCTCAGTGTCAGACTTAGTATCGGCACATTTTCATGATAGGATTACAATAGATAGCCTATGTGCGAGCTTTTCGCGATACAGTACTTAGTATCACAGTCGTGTGTGGTTTGCGCGTCAGTCTTTGTCGGTGCTCCAGTTTTTTCCTTCCATAATTTCATTTTGAACATTTCCCTTTGTACTTTTTTCAACCTATGCTATAGTCAATATTAACACATTTCTTATCCTAAGGGTTGTAACCGAAGTAGTTACCTCTTGGTGGCGTTCATAACGGGGTGCTGCTGTTGATCACGAGCTTGGGGCAGGGAGGGAGCTCCAATCTGAAAGTTTCTCGTACATCACCTTTGCTGTACTCCTTGCGCGTTCACAGCAGATTGAGAGAACTGCACGCCGTAAATTCGCAGTTCGGAATTCCACTCCCCCCTCAGCCCAGTCAACCCCTCCTCCAGCCCCAAAGACTTGGGTTTTCGATCCCCGTTGCAGCAGTATCAGTCCCTTATGACTCTGCTGGCAGGGGGACCCTAAAGTGTCGCTTAACATGGCACAGGGAACCGGAGCGGCTGCTGTAGAAAGTAGCAAAGAAGCCATACGCAATAACATACCCCGATAAAAGGCATTATCGGAGAGGGGAGGTTCTTTGCGGTTCATCGAAAACAATCCCGACCTCTTCTTTTTTTACCGCTACGAGCCCTCTGGCGGCAAAGGCCACTGTAGATAATCGCCAGGTCATACTTTTCTCTCTCAACGGACGTCCAGCTGTTCCTTTGACAGTTGCACCTTCGCGTTTCACTTCAGAATCATTACGGCATGCACGGGTGACGATTTCCCACCTTTTCGCTCGGGAAATAAAAGGGAGAGCTCCGGGGAGTTTTTCTGTGTACAGCTGGCGAGACTGAGCGGCAGTTACGATGCAGTGGAATCGTGGATTTTTCTACTCGCAAGTGTACTGTGCGAGTTTTCTGGTATGGATTACTCCAGGTGTGACTATCATGGATGTTGCAGGGTCGCAACAGGGAATCCCACTGTCAGTGTGAGTTCTTTGTCTTCAACATATTTTATTCGTTGCGTTACGCAATGGCTTTACAGCAGATCAGCTTTCTTTTTTACTCAAGATTTTTCTTTTTTTCTACTCTTTTTTCCTGTCCAGTTTTACAGTTATAGTGTAACCTTAGGACATACGAATGGTGTAAAAATAACACCGCAAACAGGATTACTCTTGAACTGTTTTCCATTACTCTTTAGTATACCTGAATGTTTTACAGTGCATTTGTTAAAAAGTCCCTTATCAACTCACACATCTGTACCTGGTAATGTCAACCACATACGTTATCATTATACTCACAAAACCTATTTTTAGCCTTTTTGAGACTAGGTTATTTGACAGATATTGGGATAGTATGACATGGGCTGCGCTGCCCTTACATTTGTATTATTTTGAAAATAACCTTGATAAAATTTGTGTTATTAGGGTGAAACTGTGGGCCTCTGCATTTGGAGGGGAAATAAAGTCCATCGCTGCAAAATATTCAGGATCCCAACTGCTGCAGAAGGTATGCTATCTATCTATCTATCTATCTATCTATCTATCTATCTATCTATCTATCTATCTATCTATCTATCTATCTATCTATCTATCTATCTATCTATCTATCTATCTAGTCAGAGACCTAAAAGATAATAAAGGCTACAGTCTTATTGCCAGTTTGATAGTTATTGGTTTGCCATGATTGTAAGCTGTTAATGGATATTCACAGTTCACATGGGTACAGATGGCTGGGAAGACTCAGGTGTGTGTGGCTGCGAGACTCAGCTGTTCGGCTACTGCTGTGTGTATGTGTGTGTGTGTGTGTGTGTGAGAGAGAGAGAGAGAGAGAGAGAGAGAAAGAGAGAGAGAGAGAGAGAGCATGCTTCATTACCCTTGGTGCTCTTCATTCCTGTGATCGCATCTAGTTCATCCTCAAGGGTTTGACTTCTGGACCTAAATACACACACAGATAACCTGAGGGAAAGATATTTAAAAGAAGTGTTTGTGTGTGTGCGTGCGTGCGTGCGTGCGTGCGTGCGTGTGTACGTATGTGTGTACACATTCCCAAAGCAGATGTGCTGCTGTACTCTAATACATTTACACATTTATATAAATTCACCTGAATTTTGAAATTGGCCCTGTAATTGTGGTGCAGTGTAGCAAGTGTGTGAAGGGAGACAAAGTTAAGGTTAAATGTTGCTCTTTAATTGTGCATGTTCGCAGTGGGTCAGTTTGTGTGTGTGATGGTGTACAGCATATGCACACATCCATGACCTTACGGTCATATTGCCAGCACGGTGTGTCTTTAATTGTGTTTTGCCTAGTGCATTTTAAATGAACCATTGACTTACATACACAATACATGTATGGATATACAGATATGGAGAAATATGAAAGAGAAAGTATTATATAAAAAATATGAATTACAGCAAATGTGTGTATTTTAAAAAGACAGAGAAAATGAAAGGCATTACTGTGGTTTAAGTGAAATTAGGGTGTTTGGGACTCTTGGAGCATTTGTGTTGTCCCTTACATTAGTGTGGTTAAGCACGTGGTACCTGTCAACCTTGGTGCAGAGCTTTGCGGCAGTCATTTTTCACAATCAGCTGTTGTTCTCTCAGATCTGGTCACTGATTTTGCGGTGATCGGAATGCCCTCAACTGAAAAATGGAACATTAAAGGTTGGAAGAATGTTATAATTTACTTAGGAATATTGTAAACCTAAAAAAAACCACTCAGTTTATATTAAATTTACCTGAGGTGAGAAATAAATGTTCAAAATTAAACATATTTTTCATTTTTGCTAGATTTTGCTTCATATATGCACAAAAAAGATTATATGGATATATATTTTGGTAGTTTATATGAATGCGTCATGAAATGCCTTGCAACGCTTCATAAAAAATGTCAAAATCTGCATTACAACAAAATCAAATTCATCCATTTCAAGCACATTTATACACATATTTATGTTTTACTAAATAATTTTACATTTGTTGACATTTTATGGTATTTGCAGGTATACACATCTCACAATTAATCTTATTATGTGTATTGCATTGGAATTATGTAAAAGTTTATCTTTTTTTGTTCAACTCATTACAGTTAAAAATGATCTGTACTGTATATAATAAATGTCGGGCTACAGTTTTAAGCAAACCTAGTAAGAGTAGCTTTGGGAGAAGAGATTTAAGCCTTCCTGACTACAAACCTTATTCTAACAAACTATTGTTTATATACTGTATATAAAAATTCTTAGACTACAAAAAGGCACATTATTGAACCTAATATGCACCAAAAAACACACATCATGTTGCTGTTTTGCTGTGTGTGTATTTGTGCTTGTGTGTGTGTGTGTGTGTGTGTGTGTGTGTGTGTGTGTGTGTGTGTGTATGTGTGTGTGGGCATGTGTGGGTGTGTGTGTGCATGTGTGCGTGTAGTGACTACAGTATAGCGTGTAGACAGTACTGTATTGTGTAGCGTTGTGGTGTGTGTGTGTGTGTGTGTGTGTGTGTGTGTGTGTGTGTGTGTGTGTGTGTGTGTGTGTGCA
>CM059267.1:32456665-32471665 GCA_030347295.1 Setipinna tenuifilis | reverse complement strand
TTGTGAGCCAATGGCTGAGTGGCCCATATGTAAAAAAAAGGTCTGCCCTCCCCAGATCAGTACGCCTTTTTGCAGTACAGACTTGCTGATGAGACTCTGAGGAAATTTGAGGGGGAATGTCCTCATAAGCAAAAGAAGGTGTTGAAGTCTGACAGTCTGGTATTAGGGCTTGGATCACCTTGGATCATCAGGATGTCAAATTGAGAATGCCTTTACAGGAACTGTTTTGGGACTCTCTATAAGAGCCACTGCTTCTTTCTCTATTCTTTAGTAAACAATATTAACATTCAAGCACTACTTACTGAATGTGTTGAATGTGTGACACTTTTCTCTAAAGCGACGTACAACACTATAAGTACGAAATTAGTGTGTGTGTGTGTGTGTGTGTGTGTGTGTGTGAGAGAGAGAGAGAGAGAGTAAAAGTAGTTTGTTCAGTTAAAATCGGTGTGATCGAGGCAGCCATCTCAAATGTTGCCCTGTCCCTGACCCTGGTAGGCTACTGGCTTAGTGCATAGATCACTTACTGAAGCAGGAACCTTTAGAGCATACCAATAAGAAGCACATCATTAGTGACAGAAGGTAATTCAACCATAATATTCTCTTCTTTTTCGGCCTTTATCTTATACTTATACTAAGAAAATAGAAATGCATTTTTCACACACAATTCATCCACACTTGCCAACCCAGTGAAACGTGATTTGACTTATGAACATTTTTGTCACATATGGTAATATGTTTTTATTTGTGTTGCTGCTAATGTATTAAATGTGAAACTTCCTTGTAGAAATACAAAGAGTATGAGAAAAGAGGCCGAGTGGAAGAAATAGATGGCGCAAAACTTGTGAAAAAAGTGGCAGAAAACATGGAAGAAATGTTCCGGAAAAAGGCGGAGGCGATACGGGTATGTAAATCATAGCACTTATGTAGTTGTCACAGATATTGGCTTATATGCCTACCGTTAATTTAACAATTATTGTTCAAGTAATACTGGGAATTACCTGAAATGAAAAGGCAGACGAAGATATGTTTTTTTTATTAAACATTTCCATTTAGACATTTTAATGCTGTGGCTTTTTACATTTTGCATCAACATTTCCCTTTCCTTCAGGGAAATTCAATGGAAACGGTGAGCTTCGCGATACGACTAGGACATTGTAGTCGAACAGGAAAGATTCATTGCTTTAGGTAGTATCATAAACGTTGCAATTATTGCCTCCCCTATCATTGCGACGGAAGAGCGAGTCGCGTCAACCTACCTATAATTGTTTCACTTCGTGTGTGTTTAAAAGAGATAACGCTATCTCTCGCCTGCAGATTGGCTAAGTGACGTCTGCTCTGAACTGCAGGTGTAGGGTGTATGTAAATTAAAACATGCTTACTCACAATTTTATATTCATTTGTTGTTTATTTACAGTAACATTTAAAACGGCGTAATAATTTATATTTTCCTACTTTCCCCCTAAGCTGACTTTAGAATATTCATTCTTCATAGCGGAGATATCCTAAAATGTAGTGCCATAAAAAACAAAACAAACACAAATATTTTGTCATTAGATTTAATTGGGATAAATAACCTTTTTACCATTTGGCAATAGCCCTATTTTATGGTCGTGCGTGAAAAACAGAATGATTGAGCATGATATTGAGGTGAGTTCAAACATGTTCTAAGGTAAAGCCATATGCAGTAGTTGCATGTCATCACTATTCGCTTTAGTCCTGTTTTTAATTGATCGTGGTTATATTATTAACATTTAGCCTACATTTAGCGTTTACATAGGGGACCTAAACCCTGAGATTCCATTTGAGCACAATTGCCTACTTTGGTGATGTTTGGTGACGTTAAAATCCCGAGTCGATCAAGGAACCTGAAATCTGAAAAGTGCAATTTTTAAGCATGTTGTAGGCTACTATCCGTTGCTTTCAGTTTTAAACAAATCAATGTATTTGATGCTGTTAGCACGTTTTGAACATTACCCATTTATATTGTCCCCCAGTGTCTCAATAAGCGAATAACACCATAGCGTGTCTCGCTCATTCTTTCACAGCGCATCGTCGAGGCAGCAGAAGATGCTCACCATCAACATGAGGAGAATCCAGACCTACAGGTAAGAAAAGAATGTAGTTACGCAAAGCAGTGTAAAGAGGTCGACACTGTAAGAGTGAAATAACACGTGGCCTACAAATGAGACAACTGTGTTGTCAAATAGCTCTTCTTAGTGCTAAATTCCGAGTAAAACAAAGCTAAGAGAGTTGTCATGCAGAAAATAATAGATACAATATTACATATTTTAGTTTTATTTTTGGACTGGAATTATTTGTCCTGATTGATTCTCACATTAAGTTTCCTTAAATACTAAACACATTGTGACCACAGTTGGTTTTGCAATTCGCCTGCACGTTTCAGCGTGTTATTATTTTATGCAATACATTATTGCCGGGTTTGCACTCCTGTTTTTACTCACCAGAATTAACCAGATCAAACTTTGCATGAACTAAAGCAAGCTTCTCTTTTTGGTCATTCTGACTTTCATTTTCTCCCAAAATGACCAATCGATTATATTGGCCACTCAAAAACATTTTCTCCTACCAAACAAAAATGCCTAACTAACTAACAAAAATGCACAACTGCTTAAAAGACCGCTAAAATGTAGGCTACTCCCAAAGCTAGGCTACAGTAGTTTCTGATACCAAAATGAATTGCTTATATTATAAGACCACCAATAATGCACTCCTAAGACTAAGTATAGTACTTGGATTAAAGATTACAAGTAAGACGCACATGTAGAATCTAACCTTATTTAACCTCTTGCGCGCTGAATCATGCAGGAATAATTTACGTGCAGTCATCTTTTCTGAGGTCAGGGGTCGTCCACAAAAAGCTCATTTTTTAATCAAAGACCTGACGACCTGTTATACCTCACGTTTTTTACGCATGGCTTCTCGCGTTTGCTGGATAAACAAGCAAGGGGATTTATTCTCCCTTATTTTCACAAAAAAGAAACGTTAGGCTAAATGTTACACATTCCAGGTATGGCTGTTGGTTATTTTTGTAGAAAAGATAAAAGGAACATTACGCATTGGAAATAATTAACGGTAATTTAAGCAGTTTTATTTATTTATTTGTTTGTTTATTTATGTATGTATTTATTCATTCTTTCTTCTATCATCTGTTCCACACCTCGGTTACGATCCAGCAGTTGCAGCGAAGATCTATTTTAACACGGCAGCAATGCAGGCTGCAGCAGCACATATAAGTAGACTTTTCCTTAGCAGACTGGCAGTTTACTAAAACAATTTAGTATTTTATTTTCGTGTTTTGGGTCATCCGTAATTGTTTCTCTTCATTTTTGAGGTTTTCAAATTCAGTCTACTGTCTGTATTTAGTGTCTGTTTAGTATTTAGTCACTGGGTAGCAAGAAGCTGTGTTTTTCCCCACAGCTTTGTAATTATGTGGGGTCCCTCCCTTGTTACTTGGATAATTTTGCAAGTAAATAGCAGGGTGATGGCAATGATGAAAAAATAATGTAGACTTGCAATGTAATTTATTTATTGATTTAATAATGCTGGGCATCTTGCTGGGATGGCTTAATTCACAGTGCTGTCTATTATGCACCTATTTTCATGGACATGACAAACAGATCAGATGCGCTCATTAGATAGATGTCAGATAATCACCATAATGCAGCTACCTTTCAGCAAGGCGGCTACAGCGCTGCACTAAAACAAAGTTTCTGCTTGTTCTGTTGCAATCTTTGGGTTTTTGGCGTCTTTCACGTCTCCATGCTCACAAACCATTTGCTGCCCAAGAGAAGGAGAATAAAATATCCTGAGGATAATTTCTCTTCAGGTTGTTGTGAGTCACCTATACTAGCTCTGAACAGAGCCTCTAGAGTGTTTATAACCAAAAGGGCAAATCTCGAGAGAAGGAGAGGGAGGCAAGTAAAGAAGACCAGAGATTGGAGGTGAAGTTCCAAGACTTTCAGGAGTTTAGGAGGGCAGAGAGGAGGTGAAGCAGTACTCCTGATTGGAACGTTTCAGGCCCCAAAGTCAGATGAAGGGAGATGGATACAGAAGGGTTTTGGAGGGTATGAGCTTCGGTGCTCTGCAGTGAGACTCAGCAGAGTATAGGACACATAGCATAGGACAGTGCACATTTTTTTTACACATACGCATAGTCACACATAGGAGAGAGAGAGAGAGACAGATAGGGATAGAAAGAGAGAGACAAGAAGAAAAAGAAGAGAGAAAGAGTGAGAGAGAGAAAAGAAGAGAGAAAGAGAGTGAGAGACAGAGAAGAAGAAGAGAGCAAGAGGGAGAGAGGCTCACTCACACACTTACTCCATTTATTTCCATTGGTCGGTGTTAACACCCTTCTCTTCATCTCAGTCGTCGGCCGCTCACTGGCACACCACAGCGCTGTCACATTTGCTGAATGTGCACATTTGACTTCCATTCCAACCCCCTTACCTCTATCTCTCTGTCACCGTCGCCGTCTCTGTCTCTCTCTCTCTCTCTCTCTCTCTCTCTCTCTCTCTCTCTCTCTCACTCACACACACACACACACACACACACACACACACACACACACACACACACACACTCAGTCTCACACCCCTCCCTCACCTCACTAAGTTGACCAGCCGTGGTATGAGCTGTCACAGGCTTTACGGTGGTGGCCACGGTTCTCTCCTGCCCTGAGCTTGGCCTTGAACACACACACACATACACATGCACACACACTCTCTCTCACACACACACTCACACACACACACACACACACACACACACACACACACATACAAGAATACACACAGGGTACACAAAAAATCAATAACTATGTAGCGCAAATGAAATGAAAGAGTCTCTAGTTAAAAGGGGACCCTCAGGAGCAGGCGAAGAGAGACAGACCAATCAAACACTTACCTGAGGTTACAATTTAAAGATTGCCCTCCCAGATTTTTTAACTGCCATCTGTCAGTATGTGTGATGGATAAAGGCCTGCTTCATAACTCTGTTGGCTATGAGCAGAGGTGACGTTCTTGGCTACATAAAGTAAAAAAAACCACCACATATTTGATTTAACTATTTTCTGAACAGGCTGATGAGCACACAAATCATCGGACAGGTAGATTGACTAACCAATGAAATCATATTGGCATACATGGCAGGGTTTTTACTTTCTGAAGTTGGGACCTCTACCTCTTTAAATCAATAACTTTTGTCATTGGCACGTATTCTGTGGTGTAAAATAAAATAGTGCCAAAAGTTCAATGAAGCACAAATGTGGCAACGAACTGACTAAAATATTTTTTCTCACAGTTATGCGTAAAACAAAAGCTTACAAGAGTGCAATGATAAAGCTTTTATTTTGTGTTTATTACATTCATTAAAATTACACATTGCACAGGTGTGTTGTCATTATCATGTGTTTTCAGCAGTGATGGAGAACCAGGCTTCAGAAGCTACACTCCAATACCATTGGATATTTCCATCAGCCATTCACTGAATCAGTTGATCGTAATTAGCACAACTCTTTAGTCAGGTAGAGGAGTTAATTAGTGATATTACCTTGCATTTGTAGATTCTGAATCCAGGTTGCCTATCACTGGTTTTCAGTATCTCAGCTTGTGTGTGTTTGTGTTTGTGTGTGTGCAGTATGAGTACTTCAACGCCGTGCTCATTAACGAGGTGGACGATGAAGGGAACAGCGTGGAGCTGGGTGGGGAGTTTCTCCTCGAGCCCAATGATCATTTCAACAACCTGTCTGTCAACCTGAGCCTTAGTGTGGTGCAGGTGCCAACCAACATGTACAACAAAGGTATCTCGGGACAGTCTGCAGTCCTCCCTTTCTGTCACCTGTGCATGCTGCTGACATCAAAAATGCTGTTTGAAACACTGAAGAACATCTTGCAAGTGTGGTTCTGCACATTGAATTATACTTGTTGTAAAGCCTGAAACCAGTTCAGCCAGTTGTTACATGTTATAAGCATTAAAAGTAGCAAGCTGCAAATAAATGCCATTTACAAATGTCTTGATTTTAATTGTAATTCTAGATAAGAAATGAGTTAAAACAAGATCTGCACACCTATACAAAATGACTCCTAAATTTGAATACAGGCAATGCAACGAGTCATTTTGTAACAGTGTGCAGATCGCTTTTTTAATCTTCTCCTAAAGTTAAAATTTGTTTGGATGTGTGCACACCACATTAACTTTTGTCTCATTTTAGTGTAAAAAATGTTATAGCCCTTGAGGTATTATGGCTGAGCAGGGCTGCTCTACACAGACAAAGTGCAGTAAATATGTAAACATAGAAACTAAGAAAAATGCCTTTAAAGTTGTCACACTGCCCAGCTAAACATGTTGTAGGTATAATAGTGTTGATGCGTTTATGTCTTTTCTTAATAGGGAGAAGCAAGAGATTTAGTCACAAGGCAAAGGATGTGTTATAAAGTCAATTTCCAGTCTAAACTCCATTTGACAAATTATGCAGTTACTGAGAGGTGAATTTTCTAGTGGGTTGCTAGGTTATGCTGCTGTGGCCAGTGATTTCTGAGTGACAGCTATGAAGTCACAGACAAGATCAAGAGCAAGGGCTTAGGGTAGCATTATATGCTCAATAGCCACCCTCTGAGCTGGAGAGAGAGACAGGACAGTAGGACGCATGGTCAGGCAGAAGGCATTTGAAGACTTAATGGCACTCAAGTCTACAGAGTGGATAAGTGTGGGCGCTTTCTCAGGAAGTAAGTGTCCTGTCTGAAGTATGCTGTGTCCCTCTATGCAGTGTGATGGAGGGGTTCTGCGTAATTTTCTTAATGGCTGTGCCTCCCTTTTGTCTGTCTGTAATTGACTCCGTTAGTGGGGCCTTTTTGTTTCAACGGTGCTCCTCCTCCACCAGGATAAAAGCCAGGCTGCCTTATGAACTCACCCATGGCTCTGGTGCAGATCCCAGGCAGATTGGGACACAGTGATTTAGCCTCAAGCCTTTTGTGCTTGCTGGATAGATGGAGCATGGGGGAGGGCCAAAGGTCAACATGTTCCTTTGTTCTTTTTGAAAAAGCAAAGATGTTTCTCTCTTCCTATTTTTTCTCATGTCACCACTCTCTCTCTCTCTCTCTCTCTCTCTCTCTCTCTCTCTCTCTGCGCCCATAACCACCCACCACCCATTTCTTTTTTTGTCTCACCCCCTTTCCTGTGGCTCTCTTTGTGTGTTTCTCTCTCCCCCTCTCAGATCCAGACATTGTGAATGGTGTGTACTGGTCGGAGGCTCTGAATAAAGTGTTTGTGGACAATTTTGAAAGAGATCCCTCACTGATTTGGCAGTACTTTGGAAGTGCCAAGGGTTTCTTCAGACAATACCCTGGTGAGTCCTTCAGAACATCAGTGTGGTTTCATACATACACAGAATATGAGAGAGAAATGAGAGATATGAGGACATCTGACGCTTCTTTAATGTGCTGTGTTCATCAGTGCTGCAGTAAATGAGTGCAGTTATGTAGTGTCATGGGGTCTTGGCACAATTAGGGCATATCATAGAGCTGAAGATCTGTGTACTGGTGAGCCACATTATAAAGTTGTTCCTATTAAACACAAAATACAGAAAAGTTGTATACATATATTTTATGTATATGTATACATATACATACATGTATATGTATATGTATTATGTATATTACTTTATACATGTGTGTTAATTCTATATCAACTTGACAATATATTAAAATAACATATCCTGTACTGAATCTTTAAATAAATAGCTATACTTTTTTAAAAATAGTAATACACTAAAATATGTTTGAGAACATTGTAGAGTACATTACAAATACATAAAACTGTGGTTGAAATCTATTTTCGAACAGCCATATTTTTTTGCTTTTTAGGTGTTAAATGGTACCCAGATGAACATGGTGTCATCGCATTTGACTGCAGGAACAGAAAATGGTAAGAGTACAGGACGGGAATTTACCAATTACCATCCTGAGCGAAAAATCCCTACTGAATAAACAGAGACATTTGCTGCTACTGTAATTCATTTCCTTTAGTGAGATCAGTAATACATTACAAGGATAATGGCAATGTATGTGGTGAACACAGCGTGTCAATGCATTACATAACCTAACTTGTAATTTAGGAACCTTGTAAGACAAATCTTAAATCATTTAATTACAGTAAGACAACACTGTAGACCACACTGCACACTAGTGGTGGAGCATGAATGTTAGTTTTGATGTGGGAGCTAGTGTTGTGTTTTCCATCTTGCTTTTCTGATAGCCCAGCTGGGTGCTCGTCTTGCTTGGTTGCTGGGCTGCATCCGGACTGGGGGGGGTTGTGTACCCCCCCTATACTGATTGCCGTGGGCACAGTGTAATGGGATCATAATGATCCCTTTGTGTGCAAATTCCCTTTTTTGGCTGCAGGAAAATAAATGTCCCTGCGGGGACAATAAAGATTTCAATTGAAATCAATTAATTAGATGCACCTCGCACTGCAATCCCCTGTGCCTCTCCTGAGCCTGACAGTTCAAATCGTTTAGTTTTAACCTAGTTTCAATTATTACAAGGGCCTTTTTATACACTGAGGACTCTTTAATGTGTTTCAACATAACTCTGTCTCTCTCTGTCAAATTGACATTCAAAGAAGCATTATTGGCATGACAATGAAGTTTCCAAAGCAATATACAACGCCACATACACTGTTACAAGCAGGCACAGTATTGAGAAACAGATTATCCTGGATTAGGAAGGAAATTTACCAAAGTAAAACCTATTTATGAAATTCATGAAATCAAATAAAATAAAACTAGTAATTTCAAAATATCCTCTTTGTTTCTCTCTCCCCCTCTCTGCCCCCCTCTCCCCCCCTCTCTCTCTGTCTCCCCTCTCTCTCTCCCTCTCCATCTCTCTCTCTCTTTCTCTCTCTCTCTCTGTCCCTCTTTCTCGCTCCCTCTCTCCCTCTCTCTCTCTCCCAGGTACATTCAGGCGGCAACGTCTCCTAAGGACGTGGTGATCCTGGTAGATGTTAGCGGGAGCATGAAGGGTCTGAGGTTAACCATCGCACGTCAGACCGTCTCCTCCATCCTGGACACACTGGGTGATGATGACTTCTTCAACATTATCGCTGTAAGTCACAGCTTTGCCCCAAAGAAAACATGCAGTCAGTCAGTCTGTCTCATTGTTGGTTTTCTATGCATGAGGGTCGCAGACAGAAATAATAAAATGGGTGGGCCCAGAAAAAAAACAGGAGGGCCGAGCCCAAAACACATTATTTTTATTATTAAAACAGTCAATGAAGCTAGAGCCTTCTGACTCGGTGGGGCTGATTGAAAAGTGGGTGGGTACAGGCTAAGCATATTCTTTTTATGCACTGAGTACAACACAAAGCTGTTTAAGATTAAAACAAACACAGGAACAATGTTTTGGAGGTATACATTGTACATAGCTGCACAATGTATTTGTTAAGAGCCTCTATCAACAAAGATGAATCACAACTGCCACATTTACTGCATTCATAGACATGGTTTGTTAAGGAAAACTGTACTGAGTGTATTGCTCTGCTTGTGTGCCTACAGTATAATCAGGAGGTTCACTACGTGGAGCCCTGCCTGAATGGAACTCTGGTCCAAGCTGACAGAACCAATAAGGATGTAAGTGTTTAACCTTTTCCATTTCCTGGTCAATGCAGAAAAGATGAGCTATCAAAGTCCTATTCCTGCTTACAAGAGCAAGAGCTGCACTGTGTGAGAGATTGTATTTAGTTTGCAGTGGTGTTTATCTATCTTCTACTATAACTATGAGCATACCTTAAAGTACTTTAAAAGCTTAACAGAAGCACACAGGAACAGTGTCATGGGAAAATAGTGTTTAGTCAGGAATAAACCTCAACATGGGAGTGTGTGCTCTGGTCACAGATAGGGCAATACAGGAAGGTGATACATGAGATTGGGAGGAAAAGAAGAACATAAATAGTATCTAACAGACTGTCATCCTGTCAGTTTACATACTGGAGCATACACAGGAATAAGTAAAATGAATAAATACAATGGATACACATTTATGAGTTGTTCAGCATTCCTATGATACTTTTTGCTTTGTTCAGCATTTCAGAGAGCATCTGGACAAGCTTTTTGCCAAAGGCATTGGTCTTCTCGGAAATGCACTGACTGAAGCCTTCACCATACTGGAGGAGGTAGGTATATGCATAAATACCCCCAACCACCACCACCTCTCTCTCTCACACACACACAACCACCACCAAGTCTTTCTTTGTCTGTCTGTCTGTCTGTCTGTCTCTCTCTCTCTCTCACACACACACACACACACACACACACACACACAACCTTTCATTTCTATCCTTATGGGGTACTCCCATTGACTCCCATTATAATATAACTAAAGAATGCTAAACTGTGCCTACACCAAACCCATCCCTAACCCTAACCTGTCAGTAAAGCAATGTTTTGGCACTTTTTGTTTCATCTGTAATAACAACATAACCAAGAAAAACACTGTTACACAACATGTTGCCCACAAACCACCCCTTGCCTGGTTTTTCTATATTTGTGCCCCATATGTGTAGGTTTCACTGATGCACACACACACACAAACACACACACACAAACAAAAGAAAAAAAATGATAATCAAAACATAATGTCAACTGCTTATGTGCATAATGCAAATAAGTATAAATAATAATAAAGGTGTGACATAAAATAATACAAAATAAATAAATAAAGTATATATATATATGTATGTATATATATATATAGTAATCCCTCGTTTATCGCGGGGGTTACGTTCCGAAAATGACCCGCGATAAGTGAAATCCGCGAAATAGAAAACTTAATTTTTTTTTAATATTAGCAACTATTACATGTATACAAATACAGTGACTCACGTGTAGGCCGTTTCACTGCTCTTCAGACTGGGCCGCTGCATCCTGATTGCGCTCTGCAGTGTTGTCTTCTGAAGCCGTTTCGTCGACATTATGGGTTTAGGAGACGTTCGAAATTACAAGATAATTTGGCCAACTTAATGTAAATTAACCAAGCTGTTTTATGTACGTACACATAACTGCACGAGACGACGAAATGATAGCACATTTCGTAGCATGTTTTTAGCGAATCAGAATGCAGAACACAATGCACCAAAAAAAAGCATTTTGAAAATCCGCGAAATAGCGAATCCGCGATAAGTGAACCGCGAAGTGGCGAGGGATCACTGTATATTTTCACCTGATCATACAACATTGAGAACAAACAGAACTGTTTTCAAGGAGCACTGGACTAATCAGATCTTGAGTTCAACTACGACCCTTTTTGAGATCTGTCCTCTGCTGACAGAGCTGCTGCCGACTCATACTGATTCGTGGTGCAGAGCAGTTGGGAAGTAAGGAGGCCATGTGTCAGATTATTTTGCGTCTCCTGTATGGTGCTCAGAGGGTGGTGGTAGGAAAGGGGTCCTGCGCGATGGTCCATCAGATGGGGATGGGGCAAGTCAAGGTGGCATGCTGAAGGATTTAGTGCCGCACATTAACACAGATCCTTGGTTGTCCCAAGGAGATCTGAAAGAAGCAGTGAAGCATGGGTGGGTATGGTTGTGTGTGGGTGTCTGTGTGTATGTGTGTGTGTGCTTTCAATAACGAATGTGCATGTGTGCATGCATGTGTGCATGCATATTCAAGTGTGTGTTTTCACATATAAATGTGTGTGTGTGTGTGTGTGTGTGTGTGTGTGTGTTGCACAATCGGCTCACTAGTGGCCCCAGTTTCACCATGCGCACACAGACACCTCTATCCCAAGGCATGATTAATAGCTGTAATTAAGTGCACTGATTAATATTGTCAATGGAGAAAACACCGCACACCCAAGATAGGACTCAAAGTCAGTCCACTCTTTCTTTATCTGCTCTGTGTCAGCCTAGCACTGCAGTCGAAAAGAAAGTCCAGCCTGACGTCTTTGTCTCTTTGCTTAATTAAAGCTTTGCAATAAATATGCTAATCAAGAAAGTCTCAGGCAGTAGGATAAGGCTTTTGATTGGTCTCGAAAATAAAAGAAACAAAAGGCAGGCTCTGTGTTTTATATGAAACTGCTACCGACACCAAAATTTGCACCAAAAACTCCTTTACTGTCATTTGAATGCACATCGTGGGAACAAAAGCCCAACAAAATTCCCTGCCTGTAGATGGCAGCCTGGAAATGTCCAAACACTACACTACATCTGCATTTGCTCTGCCTTTGCTTTGCTCTGCTTTGCTCTGCTCTGCATGCCCTCCAGGGCTACTAAGCACTATGCAGATCTCCCTGCCGATGTCCCTAACTGTAGGTATTTGTCATATTCACTGTAAATGGGAATGTGGAGCAGGGGAGGCGTGAGGCGAGGCAGTGCTCCCACGCAACACTGAGCCGCTAGACCCATGAGGGGAGCGTGATTGATGGGGGGCTGGAGTCTTTGTGCTCAGTTGCTCTTCTCGCTTTCTTCGCTTCTCTTTCGATTCTCTCTCTCTGTCTCTCTCTCTCTGCTCACTTGTCTCTCTCTCTTTCTATCTTCCTCTCTCTCTCTCTTGTGCTTTCTCTTCAGCTAACTCATACACACCCCACCCACGCACAGGCACTCATCACACACATGCATACACACACACACACACACCACACTTGCACACACATAAGCACGCAATCAACATTTACACACACACACACATACAAGCACACGTGCACGCACTGCAGCTTCCCAGTGCTCAGAGCACTCTCTCCCAATGCTATCAAAACTCCTTTCAGGGGGGCGCAGAGCTGTGTTTCCCCACACCGCCTGTTCCAGCCTCTTGTTCTCTCCTCCACATTCCCTCTGTCATGGGTCAATAAGCCATTTAATTACAGCGATGCATCTCGCCGGCTGTGGTTCGGGATTAGTGCGTCCCGCTCTGGGCGTTATTTATGGACAGGTTATCTGCTCTTTTAATGCTGTGGCGCTCTCTCTCAGTCGGCGGGGGCCTGGCATCAGATGTTGTCAAACACGCCGCAAACACACGCTGACCTCCTGTCCTGTGACTCTGGGGGTGAGCGCAGCATTCCTTGGGGCTGTGGTAATACCATGTCGGCTCGCATCGCAGTTAAACAACATTTACAAGGGAGATAGTAGTTCAGACTTAGTCCGACGTTTATGAGGGATATCTTAGTTCAGACTTAGTTTGATGTTTATGAGGGGGATCTTAGTCCAAGCAGCACAGCCATGGAAGGAGATGAGACACAGAGCTGTCAGGTGCCAGTTGTCCCAGTCAAGCAGGAAAGCCCTAGCCAGTAGGATATGAAAAACCACACAGTTCTTACCATGTTGCATCTTTGTTATTGTCTACATGGCACAAATGCTGCTTTCAAGTAGTAACACTTCATTTTAATGCTAACTTTTTAAAGTGTATTTACATAGAACACCAATATGTACTTACACTGAACATACCTAACACTAACCCAAATTCTAAGGTACAGTTTATGTCCATAATGACACATGTCGGTACACACTGTTTACACTGTACTTTACGATGTAGATACACTGTAACAGGGACTGTTAAAATAAAACACTGAAACTTTGACAATGTGATTTTTGTTTGTGTTGTTAGTTAGTGCATGTACCGTCATTATCGCAAACAATTTTACATGAGTAGAGCCAGAGATCACAGCTGTTTCTCTCAGCTCTCAGTGTCTGACTAATGTGACTTCCTTATTGCATGTTCAGTCTGAAGTGTTATTGTATTGTGCTCCTACAGTTCAACCAAACAGGTCGAGGAAGCATATGCAGTCAGGCCATCATGTTGGTAACGGATGGAGCCACGGCGATGCATGATGATGTCTTTGAAAAATTCAACTGGCCCGACAGGAAGGTGAGATAACTTAGGCTCCTCGCCGCGTACTGCACTCTACTTTCCCATTTACTCTCTCTCCCTTTTTTATCTTCTACCTCTATCACCTTCTCATTTCCTGTTTTTTTTCTCTCATTTCTGTTTCTTTTTACCTTTCTCATTTCCTGCCCTTCACCGTCACGGACATAATGTTTTTCAGAGGTCTTACAGGGGTTTCTGTTTTTCATTAGTTTGCATGTTTTGGGATAGTGTAATGAAATATTTCCATTCAGAGAGCGCGGGTATGTCATTTTTGTGGCCTCAAACGCTTTGAGCAATTGGGTTGTTACCCCTGGACTAGAAAATGCTGACACCACCATTAGTGACATTTCTTTGTACCTGGGGCATGTTGAATAAACAGTTTTGGAGGTGTGTGTGTGTGTGTGTGTGTGTGTGTGTGGTGAGCATGTGTGTGTATGTATATATATATCTGTGTGTGTGTGTGTGTGTGTGTGTGTGTGTGTGTGTGGTGTGTGTGTGTGTGTGTGTGTGTGTGTGTGTGTGTGTGTGTGTGTGTGTGTGTGTGTGTGTGTGTGTGAGAGAGAGAGAGAGAGAAAGTGTGTGTATATGTGTGTGTATATATACATATATATATATGCAGTATATGTATATGGGTATATGATTTAATCAAACGAGATGTTGCTAGTAGCTGAATATGTATAAAAGTAAATATAAAAAGTACAACACAAAACAGTGAATAGAATGCAGCTCAGAACACTTAAGTCTTTTGTTTAGATTTTTACATTTTGGTCAGTGTCCAGCATTTCAGTCAAAGTGAGAACAAACAGGATAAAGAGGAACAAAGTAAAAAAAAATTTGAAGCTTCTGGAGAATAATGGCTCTGAAAGTCTCCCAAACTAGCTCCTCGCTATACACAGCTGCCCTCTGACAGATACCGTTTACAGTATAAATTGTTTGGCAGCATGGTGGTTTGTTTTGACTCTTCTCGAGTTCTAGGTAAATATGTTTCTGCAGGTAAGGATTGCAATGTAGTTTATTGTAAAAATGGTGGATAATCCTATTTTTTCATTATTATACAAGAAAATCCACCTTAAGCTGACAAGTATGAGTTTGCCATGTATGTGTGCCGTATGTCCAAGCATCTGTGTATG
>CM059267.1:32139165-32449165 GCA_030347295.1 Setipinna tenuifilis | reverse complement strand
GTGTGTCATATTATGAAGAAAAACGTAAAAAAAAAACATGTGGCCATAGTTTAAAAAGTTGACCTGATTGAGAAAAACCAATGTGATATTTGGATTCAGCACATCAAAATTGTTATAAATCAGCTAAAACATCATAGACAATAAATTTGTGGTTGACCAGTGTAGTCTATAGACTATAGTCTATCGTCTTAGGAGTACGTCTCTTTTTCTTCTAAGGGGTTTAAGGGGAGACAAATCAGAAATCAATAAGAACTTCTTTATTTCTGAAAGACAAAAAATAAGACTGTCATAAGAAGGGATATTTTTCTCTGGCTGTGTCTCTCTGTACTATAGATCTGTAATCCTGTTTCTGTTTTGTGCTGCAGCTCAAAGACAACCGAGGCCTCAATCCTGTGACCACTGTGGCCATGCCAGTGTTTAGCACTAAGAACGAAACAGTAAGCTTTGGACTTTTAAGATACATTTGTATTGGGACTTTAAGCTTTGGACTTATATGACACGTGTATTAAGCTGAAGATACATTGAGCAACTTTTTAAACAGTGTTGCCGAGCAATGTTACTAACAGATGCTGTCATTGATAAGCAACTTTTTAAACAACTGTTGACTCTTGAGAGAGCTCTGCACAAGAACACTCCCTAACAATAAACAGTAAACTAGCCATTATCTAACACTTTAGTTTTCTTTCTATTCCACTTAATTGTTTAATAACTATGTAATTATTAACACAAATGGTACTTCACATAACTATTAAATGATTGTTCATAAAAAGTATTTGTTATGTTACAAGTTAATGACATATTACTATTTAACTACTGTTTTTTCAACCACTTACACACATTTTCAAAACGCTGTTCTCAAAACTCTACACACAAATTTAACTATTTCTCACGCAAAATGCAAAAAGTGCCCTATCTTTTGCAAAATGAAACACAGTATACAAAATATTCTAAACACATCTCAAAAGCAGCCATCATCATTGTTTCATGTTCTAAACACATTTTGCATAGCATTACATAGATGTGTATATCATTTAGTGCACACACACACACACACACACTACCCACACAAACACACACACACACACAGTGCGTACCCACATAGACATGAGAAACTACACACATTCATACTGACACACATGTGTGGACAAACACACTAGGATACACATGTGCATTTACACTACACAATGTGCAAAACAAAGACAAGTGACATAAAGCAAACACGTTAGACAGGGCATGGCTTGTATCAAAGCTCTGTAGCTAGTAGTTATGAATGCAAAAACTTTTTACATATGATATGTGATATCACAGTAGAGGCAAAAAAATGCAGGAAGCATACGGTACGTTGTGCTAGTTAGCACTGATGGAAGATAGCTAGTTATACAGTGCCTGACAAAAGTCTTGTCGCTTATCCATTCTGTAGAAACAAAAGCTTATAACCTGACTTTTAATTAATATATTGGTTGTAGAAATGTCTCATATGAAAGCTAAAACCCTCCCAAATTATGCTCAATATACTAAAATAAATTTGCTTCACTGAAGAAAGATTGATCATTTAATGAACACAGAAAAGTCAGATTTTGGCAAGACAAAAGTCTTGTCGCTTTGTCATATGATGCACCCAATCCTAGATTACAGCCTCACCTGTGATCAGTTATTGATCAATCAATTAGTAGATGTGTATAAAAAGAACCCCAGCATACCAGACCTTCACATCAACTCCAACTTGCCCTCTGACAACATGACTAAGGTGCACCCTGACACCAAAGCATTAATTATCAAGAGGACCAGAAGACCAGATCCACTGCTGAGGTGGCTGACACCTTCAATGTGTCTCAGCGTCAAGTACAAAGAATAAGAAAAAGATCTGAATAGACTGGAGATGTTTTTGACAAGCCCAGGTCCGGCAGACCCTGCTAGACAACTGCTCGGGAGGACCGTGTGTTCCAAGGCCAGCCCCTTTTTTCACTGCAGCAGAGCTCCACCAGGCCTAGTCACCTCAAATCCCTGTGTCAACCAGAACAGTTAGTAGAATTCTGTCTCGAAATGTCCTCCATGGTCGAATCAGTGCACAGAAACCAGAACTAAACAAAAGGCAATTAAAAAACATTTGGCAAGGCCCACAGCCTGCTAAAAGGATGGATGCTGGAAAAGTGGCAGAAGATTTCTCAGATAAATCTTCGGTTGAATTACATCACAGCCACCGCAAATATTGCAGGAGACCTACTGGAGCCCGCGTGGATCCAAGATTCACACAGAAAACAGTTACGTTTGGTGGCGGAAAATCATGGTCTGGGGTTACATTCAGTATGGGGGTCTAAGACATTTGCAGGGTGGAAGGCAATATCAATAGCCTAAAATATCAAGAAGTATTAGCAACCTCTTACATTCCCAACCACAAATTTTGCAGCAGGATGGTGCTTCATCGCATACTTCCATCTTTACATCAAAGTTCCTCAAGGCGAAGAAGATCAAGGTGCTCCAGGACTGGCCAGCCCAGTCACCAGACATGAACATCATTGAGCATGTCTGGGGTAGAATGAAAGACGAAGCATGGAAGGCAAAACCAAAGAATCTTTATGGACTCTGGGAGGCATGTAAGACTACTTTCTTTGCTATTCCTGATGACTTAATCAATAAATTGTACAAGTCATTGTCGAACCACATGGATGCAGTCCTACAAGCTCATGGAAGTCATACAAGATATTAAATATGAACCTCACACCACCATTACTTGATTCACTGATGTTATGCAACATATTTTTGTATTTGAAGTAAATTATTTGTTCAATTTTCTGTAGGCGACAAAACTTTTGTCTTGCCAAAATCTGACCTTTCTGTGTTCTTTAAATTATCAATCTTTCTTCAGTAAAGCAAATTTATTTTCAGTATATTAACATAATTTAGGAGGGTTTTAGCTTTCATATGAGACATTTTTAAAACCAATGGATTAATTAAAAATAAGGTTATAAGCTTTTGTTTCTACAAAATGGATAAGCGACAAGACTTTTGTCAGGCACTGTATGTGTATTTAGGATCCATCTCTTCTCCAACCTGGTCTGGCCAAAATATTTAATTCACATCGCATGCTATATATTCTCTTGACAAACATTGAGGAAAGATCTTCTTCTGGCATATCCAACCTTGGATACAGGCACCAACAATGTCACCACATACTTTCTCTATTGCCAGGAGAAGTGGAAGGTGGACATAGGGACAATGATAATATATTTTCCAGCACCATGTTGAGAAGAATTCTTTGATTGGGTTGAGAAATGTTGAATATGGAGACTGTGAAGTTGCCGGTAAGGCTCCTTCGTGCAGGATGCGAGCTGACTGGAAGTTGGGGTGAAGTGGTGCAAAAAACCTCCAAAAATCTCCACGAACGTATGTAGAAAAATTATATTCCTTTTATTGAATAAACAAAAAACCCGTGCACTAACAAAACATACATAACGGAAATTAACCCAACACTTAATCCGAAAATAAAACTCTACAAAAGCAAGGAGAAATCGAAACAACCTTTAGGCTCACTGCTCCGCTCCGGTTTGCAGCAGCCCTGCTACTCAGCTGTTCCTTTTCACGTTTGCTCGTTCTGTTCGTTCTTCTTCGTTCGTCTCTTTCTGTTCGTTCTCCTGTGTCGCTCTCCCTCTGGTAAAATTGAGGCTCTTTTAAATAGACAACGCCCTTAACGTAAATTGGCCCAATCATTGGATGATTGGGCCACACCACCACCAAGTGACCCTAAACACGCATACACACACAGCTAGACATAATTTGCACACCCAACAATAATACCATCCTATATACAGTATATACACACACCACACATAATACAAAATCATATTTACCATTCAGACTTTACACACAACACCAAACCAATTGAACACCAACACCCCTCCACCACATTACGAATCCCCACTCCCAACCAATGTTCTAAAAAAAACTACCGAAACGGGGTGCGCTTCCCGCATAGCAGCAGAGTGTCCAGGAGATGAGGATGTAAGTATGTCGGGAGTGTTTGAACCATGTATTTTAACGGTAAATGTTGTGAATACGACATGAGTGGGTACCTCACTCATGACGGAGATGTTCATAAATAAATGGGTTTGAACAGTTCACTTTGTATTGTGACTGGTTTGATGATCGCGGATGTGTGTGTGTGTGGGTGCGCAGGTGTACAAAGTTCGTGTTCAGTTTTTAAGCGGCTAAAAACAGTGAGGGGGGGAGACAGGGAAGTTCGCCCTCTCACACTGATTGACAATAGAAAAATGGGTGTTCAGTAAAGGAGTTTATGCTTGCACATAGAAGGACAGAGTCTAAGCACTGACGAATAAGTGTAGCATTTTGATTGGCTTTGTTTGAAATAGGAAATCAAGTTACTTCCTGTTAGATTTCTGTGTGTTAATTAGAGATTTGTGTGTATTGATTTGCAAAAAGTGAATAGCTAAATTGAAAACTGTATCAGGGCTAAGAATGTGTGTATGGTTCTGAAATTGTCTGCTATATAAAGATTTTGTGTGTAATAAGTTGAAAACTGTAATATTGCTACCACTCATCATTGGACCTCTAATAGAGAAATAATAGTTATGCTCAACCAACTCTACTATAAGGGTCTCAACCAGTAGTGGTTTTAGGCACGGGCTAACCGGGTAGCCGCCCGGGGCGCCATTTCGTGGGGGGCGCCACGAGCGCTTGCGGAAAAATAAATAAATAAATAAAAAGCTCTGTGTGTCATATCACTGCAATTGGCACATTGGCGCCCCCTAATTGAACTGCAAGCGCCCTTGCTTGCTGAGAAGGTGCCATGCACAGAAGCAGTGTGTCTCTCTGCCTCGGGGGGTGCTGAGAGGTGGCCTCGCCCGGGGCGTAAAACACTATAGAACCGCCACTGGTCCCAACTCCAACAGTTATGCATTACTTAAATATTAGTTATGCTCAGCCAACTCTACTATAAGGGTCCCAACTCCAACAGTAATGCATTACTTAAATATTAGTTATGCTCAGCCAACTCTATTAGCGGTCCAATGATGAGTGGTACCAATATTAATTAAGTAATAATATGTCATGAACTTGTAACATAACAAATACTTTCAGGAACGATAGTTATGTGAAGTGAAGTAATCATTGTGAAGTAAAAGTAACCATTAACTGATGTTGAAAATATGCATCAATAACAATTAACAAACATCCAATATAAGGTAATAGACTCTTTGCCATTTGTTTTAATAATAACATGTAGATATTAAACAATTAAGTAATATTCAAATAATAGTGGGAAAACGTTTAACTTGTGCCAATTAGACACATAGGTAATATTTAACAACCCTTACTAAACTGTTAGGTAATGGCTATTTTACTTATTAGGAAGGGTTACCGAATTCCAATATACCTAGACTGTGGTTTATGCAGAAATGGCAAATAAAAACCTTGAACTTTGAACCTTAAATCATCAGCATGCAACATATTATGCTCATCCTGCAGTACATTAGAGTCTATGGTGTTGTTGCAACATAGCTCTTGTATCTTTAAAGCATTCATGACTGTTGTAGATGGACTTTCCTGTATTTTACGTAATATGTGCCATGTGCTGTTTTTCCTTTCTCCTCCTACTCACAGAAAAACCAAGGCATCCTTCTGGGAGTGGCAGGGACTGATATTCCTCTTCAGGAGCTTATGAAAGCTGTCCCAAAATACAAGGTACAGTCAAGATGATGAAGCTGTATTATTTAGATTTGGCAAATAACTCCTTGGAACTTTTATGTATGTTTAATTGATTTTACGTTTTTTTTTCTGATGGCTTAAGAATTTTTTGGGGGTATTGCCCCAGTGTTCAAATTTTTAGGTAGGAATGTGGTTGTATTACAGTTTTTGCTGATTGCTTAAGCACATTTTTGAAACTATTGGCTATTTTTGCAAAACTCTACACACAAATAAAACAACCTTTCATCAAATTAGCTAAACACTGTAAATACCTTGTTGCTAAAAGCTCAATTGAACTGAATGGGCTGATCCAACATTCCGAGGTCTAGTATTAGTGCATAGCATATAAAGTCATAGATAGCCATGTAATAAGCTGAATAATGGTGCTCAACATGCTGAAATAAACCCGTCTGAGAGCGATTCAAGACCCCACTGCTTTACATTTATGGGGTCCTGCATTCATGTATTGAGGAATATTTTGTGATTTTGACTTCTCCTTGTACATTTTTTAAACCATGCATTGATAAAAAAAGTTAAAGAATCTGCATAACATTTTCTGATTATTTTTTAATACTAACTTCTCCCCGTGCATTACCCAGTACATTTATTTTGTAAACTATGCATTGATAAAGAAGTTCAAGAATTTTATTAATGTTTTGTTTTTTTCAGCTTGGTATTCATGGGTATGCCTTTGCAGTCACCAATAATGGCTACATTCTCATACACCCAGACCTGAGGCCTCTGGTAAGGGACTTTGGCTTTTGGTCCATCAGACAGTGACATGTGCCTTTACTCTTTCTCACAACCATGACAACTCTTCACAGTCCTAGTAGCCCCTAAATTAGTATTTCTAACAGTGAGTCAAAAATACATGCTTGTATTAGCATTCCTAACCCCCTGGACGTGTAATTGACTTACTGGGTATAAATTTCAGAATTTGGGCAAGTTATTATAAAGCTTTAGGGACTATTATTTAAATTTAGAAGTTATGGTGTCTTATTTTTTCCATATCTAATGATTGAGATGTACTAACCAGAAAAGTCTCTACTGCAACAGTTTTTGTACAGTAACACAGATACTGAGGTAGGAATAACAATAGGAAATACTCTTCTCCAGGCCGCTGGTGCTTTTGGTGGGGTTGTGTGGGCAGTGTGTTCTCACATATACACCGGTTCCAGTAACCCTCTGTAACCCCTGCCCTCTCCCCTCCCCCCTCCCTCTGATATATGCATGCAGGAGTAAAGCCTATTCATGTCCGCAGGCAAGGGGGGGCAGAGCATAAAACAGCCAGGTAACATGCCTCTCTCTCCCTCCCTCTCACGAGGAACCACCGCACCGTCCCTGTCACATCCTGTCTTCACACCGCCGTGTGTGCATCTGGTCTCAGTGTCAGTTCCTAGTGTGCGCTGTGACCGTCTGTGCCAGTGGTAGTGACTAGTCGTAACTGTGCTGCCGGTCTGTCTCTTTATGTGTGTGTATACATATGTGTGTGTGTGTGTGTGTGTGTGTGTGTGTGTGTGTGTGCGTGCGTGCGTGCGTGTGTGTGTGTGTGTATGTGTGTGTGTGTGTGTGTGTGGCCATGTCCAAAATGTTTACTTGTTCACTATGTAATCCACTGTATAAGCTGTACATCGTTTGGCTCACTATATAGTGCACTATATGGTGAATGAGTGAACATTTAGGATTCAACCTTTGTGTTTACTGTAAGTGTGCATTATTAGCCACTGTTGTGTGCATCCAAAAAGCTGGACTGCAGTGGGACATAATGAAACTGCCTGACTGTGCAAAGGGTCCTGAGAAGGAGATGAGACGAGGGCGCTGAGGAGACAAGACAAGTGCTGAGGCCGCGCTGAGTCTGGGTTTCAGCACTGCCGTCACAGACCAGACTTGAGCACAAAAGCCTTTATCTGACTTGGGTTGTCCTCATGGGCTTCATCTTTTTAAGCCTAAGCTTTAATTGGAATGTAAATCCCCCAAGAAAAAAAGCAGTAAGAAGCGCGAAAAAAATGGGTGGGGGGGTACTCCAGCGAGTTTGGTCAGTTTTCTAATCCTGATTAGCACGTCTGCACCCCGTCATTATTCGGCAGCCTTAGCAGCAGTGAGTCCATGACAAAAGAGGATGTGACTGTGTGGCACGGAGCTGTGTCTGAGACATTCACCATGCTCTCTGCTCTCATTTGATCAATTTTTACTGTAAATTTCAGATGAGGAAAAAATGTGGCTGGCCTGGACAGAAGCCTCTGCGAGAGTGAGAAAGACTGTATTGACAGAACTGACTCAAAATTGACTGCTTTCATTATGACAGAACTGAGCTGGCGCTTGTTGTCCTGTATTGGATGAAACCCAAATACTACTTTGTCACAGTGTTTCTCAAAGTTTTTCAGACCGAGGACCACTTTCCCCCACCCCTTGAAAAAAACTTCAAGGACAACTGCCCACCCCCATTTAAGACTAACATAGCTGATGAATTGGTGCAGCATCACAGTCCTCACTAGGGAAAGGCATGAAGATGATATGCATGTCATTTATACACACTGTGCATAGCATTAAGAAATGTGAAAAAAATGTGGGCTTTCTTGTGGACCACTAGTGGTCCACGAACCACACTTTCAGAAACACTGCTTTAACTAGAAAGGATACAGAAGCTGTCATGTGTATGTAATGAATCAGCATTTAATCACTGGCTGCAACAGAGACCAGTTCAATTTACAGTGGGGTGTGTTGTTGCTTCATTATTTCCACATCTGGTGTAACCTCATAAGTGACTGTTAATTAATGCTTGTGTGTGTGTGTGTGTATGTGTGTGTGTGTGTGCGTGTGTGTGTGTGTGTGAGCGTGTGTGTGTTTGTGCATGCATCTCGTGTGTGTATCTGTGTGTGTGCATACGTACATGTGTGCATGTGTGTGTATGCGCACGCGTAAGTGTGCGTACATTTGTGTATGTGTGTGTGTGTGTGTGTGTGTGTGTGTGTGTGTGTGTGTGCACGTGTGCGTGCATGCATCTGTGTGTATGTGTGTCTATATGTGCGGGTGTGTGTGTGCGTGTGTGTGTCTGTTCTGTCTAGTATCAGGAGGGCCAGAAGAGGAGGAAGCCCAATTACAGTAGTGTTGACCTGTCAGAGGTGGAGTGGGAGGACACAGATGATGTGGTATGCAGATGATGTGGAGCACTCACACACACACACACACACACACACACATTACCATTAATTCGCAGCTCACACTCACACGCATGCCTTCCAATTTTATACTGCTACTGGGAAAAAATAAATATCACAGACACAGTGCAAGCCAGTATATCAGTTTATCTATATAAACCCATTTCTAAACATACATAAGCATCAATTACAGTTTTTTCTGATGGCTTAAGCACATTTTTGCACCTATCGACACACAAATAAAAAAAAAAAACTTTTCACCAAATTAGCAAAACATTGTAGGTACCTTTTGCTTCACTCTGCAGACATTTGTAAAAATGGTGTTTTGTACCAAACAGTTAACACAAACCCTCACATTAATTAGCACAGAGTTCAGTAACTACACACTGATGGTATCAATTAAAAAACGCATCAGGCTTTTGGTTTCTCTGTGCGCAAGATATGTCACTTTAAGGTCATACACAGGGATCCAAAGTTCAAGGTTGGATGTTTATGTACACACATGACACATAGAAAACATAGAGTAAGTTCACTGACATAGAGTAAGTTCACTGACAGTTGTCATCTTGTCATCTCTCTGGGTTCAGTAATGTCTTGTAGTCAAAGGCACTGGCAAAAGATATCTCCTGGAGTGCAGTACCAAGGCCTGACATGATGCCTGGCCAATGTCTGCGATGGAGTGTTATCACTAGGACTGTTGCCTAGTAACGGGGACGCTGGCAAGTTTAACGCCGCTCCGTCTGGCTTGTTTTTGTTCGGTATTTTTGATGTTTTTGGCGAATATACTGAATATTTTGTTGGGTTTTTATTTGTAATAGTTTAACTAAGTTTGGCGGTTGTATATAGTCAGTTTTTCTTTTTTGATGGTGTGCCAGTTTTTCTTTTTTGCGTGTTTTACCTTACGACTGGTGTGCTTTTGAAGTTGGTGGACGCCAGAGAGGTTTGGCTGTTCGACGTTGGTGTAGCTCGTTGGGACCTGACAACTTTGAGTCTTCGGATCACTCTGGTTTTTAAGCAGAACTGGGAGATGGCCCGTGCCAAGCAGACCGCCCGTAAGTCTACTGGAGGAAAAGCGCCAAGGAAGCAGCTAGCTACCAAGGCAGCCAGGAAGAGCGCGCCTTCCACCGGTGGAGTCAAGAAATCCCATCGCTACAGGCCCGGTACCGTAGCTCTGAGAGAAATCCGACGCTACCAGAAGTCCACTGAGCTGATTCGCAAGCTGCTCTTCCAGTGCCTGGTGCGTGAGATTGCTCAGGACTTCAAGATCGATCTGCGTTTCCAGAGCGCTGCCATTGGCGCCTTTCAGGAGGCTAGCGAGGCATACCTGGTGGGTCTGTTCGAGGACACCAACCTGTGTGCCATCCACGCCAAGAGGGTCACCATCATGCCCAAGGATTTATCCAGCTTACTCGCAGGATAAGGGGCGAGAGGGCCTAAACCCGCCAGCCAGCCTCTGGGCCCTCTACGGAAGATGCTGCATATTTACCATATTTTACACGATTGTGGACATTTTTATTTCTTGTACCTATTTTCTCTTCCTTCCTTCCAATGTTTAATTGTATTTTATTTTAAAATTTGTGTAAAGCACATTGAACTGCATCTATGCATTAAATGCGCTATACAAATAAATCTGACTTGACTTGACTTGACTTGACTATGTGTGTACTCTGACTACAATACTGTTTGACATTGGGGTGCATGTTTGGCATCTCAGAGACCTGGGTTCAAAGCCGGGTGGGGTGACTTTTGTCCCCTTCGCTACAATATCCATACCTCCTCTATTGCCTGTAGACGGGCCATGCATTGGTGGGGATGATGGATAGACCATAGACCTTCCAGTGCAAGGCAGAGAAGGTGAATGATAAACAATACTATTTTGGACTTATAGCTGCACACATAGTCCTCGTCCTCTTCGTCTTCTTCCCCTTGCTTCTTCACCTCCACATCCTCTTCCTCACCCTTCTGTAATTCTTACTCTTCCCAGTGTTCCTTCTCCATCCATTGTACTCCAACCAGAAATCTTACCTGTGGCTTATTTGTAGTGCTTGATTGAATGATTGGATGATTGAAAAGTGAACTTACTATCTGCAATGTTTTTTTCCATGTGACACTGTTGTCAGACAATTGGCAGAATAGTGTAAATAATAGCCATCAATATGTATAATTTTGGAAAATGGGAAACGGGAAAATTTGGCACCCGGAAATTGAACTAGGCTTGGTCCGAGCATTCCAATGACACAAAGTTTTTGAAAATCGGATGTACAGATCAAAAGTTACACACATGAACAAATGTCCAACCTTGACCTGTTGAGTCTGTGCTCCATTGACATGAAACTTACTGAAAATTATCTTGACGCTGTCCTAAATCAGTGTGCCAAATTTCAAAACTTTTTACCAATTGGTTCTATAAGATGTCATAGACTTCCATGGCATAAGAAGAAGAGGAAGAAGAAGAAGAAAAGCAAGTAAAACAATGGGTGCCTTTGCAGCTTTTCTGCTGGGCCCAATAATAAACTCATTTGTTGAGTAACTGCATTGTGAAGTCCATTGAATGCTTAATGTTCACTGTTGCTATTAAAAATACAAAACAAGTGTGAAATCATAGTCACATCGTATCAATGGAGATATTTGGCTTCAATATTAAGATACCATAATTTGTCCATATCCTGCAGCCTCAGATATAACCTCTTAATTTTGCACTACAGAGTGAAACCAGAATAATGCATTTAACTTAAAGGCACCCCTAAAAGGGTCAGACTGCGGTTCTTAAAGTTTTGTGGAAAACACTGGTGTAATAGTGTTTGTGTTCTGAAATTTCTTTGTCATCTATTTAGTTCATTGTTTCAATTTATGGCCTTTGTGCCCTGGCTTTTGGCCTTTGTGCCCTCTAAAAGTTGACAACACAAAAGACCAAAGTGACCTTGCACCTAAAATGATGAAAATCCAGGCCTGCACACACACAACCCTAGTGATGACACTCCATCACAGACATTGACCAGGCATCATGTCAGGCCTTGATACTGCACTCCAGGAAATATTTTTTGTCAGTGCCTTTGACTAGAAGACATTGCATCTGATGTTGACGAAGTTTAGTGGCCAGACCCCGAGAGACGTCAAGATGTAGACTGTTTGTAGGGCCCTATCATGCCGTGGCACACTGTGCATTCGCCACATGTGCATGCTGTCATTACTATTCTGTGCCAGCGCATCATTCATTTTTTTCAGACAAAAAAGCAATTGTCTAGATAGCAGATGACACTGCGCCCTCACGGGTGTGTCAGCGAAAAAAAGAGGTGTGGTTTGGTGCAAAGTGCGCCAGATGCTATTATAAGGACGCAAAAAACAAATTTGCAGATGACCAACAAAAACCTGGGGCTCTATTTTCACGATCATATGCGCATTGTCTGTCGGACAAGTCTGTCGCACAAGTTGCTTTGGGGGGCGTTCCCGACACAATTTTATATTTTGCGCCAGGCACACTGTTCAAAAGGGTTGGTCTTAAATTACTTCATTAGTCTGTCTTCATAGTCTTCATTGTGTTTTGGGCATAACATACAATTAACCAATCAGTCTTTATACTGTCATTCCCTTTAAAAGCCAGCGGCGCATTTTCCATGGCCTGTTGCTATTATGATGGCGGATTTACCCAGAAAGCAGGAGTTTTTCTAGCCTGGCTAACGCGACTTATCAATGCTCTGCGAACATTGGTCTGGCCAAGCTGTGTTGTAAACCCATTTCTCAGAGGGCGGGCTTAACCCACGTGTGTGAAATGCCTGTGTTTGCTACTGGACGAAGCTTCGACCAATCACATTATTGTCCATGTATAAGACAGAGAATAGTAACGTGCATATGAGTAAACAAAAAAGTAACTGCACAAAAGCTCGAAATTCCATATGCTATCGCTGACAATGTAACGTGCAGCTATTTCGTCAATGAAATAGCTCCACAACTTTGCAAGATATTACTGTGTTGTTCTGCTATTTACATACTGTAAACTGGGTTGACTTGGCAACACTTACCATTTATAAGTCAGATGAACCTCGTGGACAACAATGCCAAGGAGATTTTCTTTGTAGACTTCGCTGGCTAACATGGTTCACCCATCTTCCAAAACAGCAGCTACAGCTGCATTGAAATCTTGCCGTTGCTCCACGTTCGCCATGTTGACAGTGACTGAGGTAGATTTCCGGTCGCTAAACTACCGCGTCATTGCCTTTTTGAAATGCTAGATTTTCATTGGTCCCAGTTTCTCTGTTAATGTAGAAACGGTGTTGAATGGGAGCTTGGCCAGACTGACTTTGCAAGCGAAATTCAAATGCAGCAGCACAGGAAGTATGGGCGTGCCTAGGCTAGAGTTTTTCGGTGGAGGAGACCGATCTGCTCGTGTGTGAAGTAAAAGCGCATAAGCAGTTAATCTTCTGGGAATGTTTTAGTAAGCAAACAGGCACAAATGTATCGCAATGTTCTGCAGTTTATTTACCATTTCTTTTGTTGTTTTACAGTTTTTCTCCATGGGTTTGGCTCATTTCTGACATAAGGTCATTTGGCCAAACATTCTTACAGTTCTGCGCAACATTTAAGATAACCAGTAAAATGTCATATGTCACCAAAAACTGTTCATTCATTCTTCAAAATAAAATCCATTTCCCATTTAAATAGTCAACACAATAAAAATTACACAGATCCTTCTCAATTGATTTGGCTCATTTTCACTCATTCAGTACTTTTGTCAAAACTAACTGAATGGTTCAGCACAACTGCACGGATCACCTGCAAATGCTCATATCTCTCCCAAAACAGTTTACCCATGTGTCAAAACTACATTTCCAAATAAATAGTCAGTGCCCCCAAAATGCATTGTCCCTTTGGCATTGTGTAAGCACTGCAAGTCAAAATGCTTAGACATTTTGTCATTATGGTCAGATACTGTAAAGCTAGATTCCGAAGTTAAAGAGGATACTGAAACCCGCCCAAAATTAGAACCTCTGCATAGTGTAGTTATAGGCTACAATGATAAACAACAAAGAATTGAATTACCTGGTACCACAGTTCTTTCACTCTGTCCGTGTTCCTATCGAATGGCACCCTGTGGGTAGTGTTTCATGGTCATTTGGTTCTTCTTCAGTACCTGGTCTATTGTCGATATGCTGATGGAGTTGACGTTTTGGAAGATAGCATTGTCTGGGAAGACTGCATCATGGACTAACTGTTAGATTGGACATCTGCGATGTGGGAAACTCGTTCTTCGTTAGTCAAGACCTGATTTCACCTGTCACCATGAATTTATGACATGTTCCAAAAAATGTATACTGTATTGTATTATATCCTTAACTAATTTTGACAATTGAGCAGACTATTCTGCCTATGATGACTTATACAATGAAGTTGCGCTGACATGTTTTGAAGAGAATGACCATTACACTGAGAACCAACTAATTGGAATAGATTGGCAAGATCTATTCATTTGGAAAATGTGCTAAATGTGGGCTGATTGTGTTAACTGTAGGTAAGTGTACATAAGCATTTGCAAAGATGCACTAGACACTTGAGACATGTACAAAGCATTTGAAATTTGATGAAAGCAATGAGAAATGCCATTCTGTTGTTACAAACTGCAAGTTCGCTTTTCCTGCCGTCAAAATACCAAATTGTGTCGGGAACGCCCCCAAAGCAACTTTAGACTTTAGACAATGCGCATATGGTCGCAAAAATAGAACCCTTAGTGTTTGTATGGATGTGTGAACATCCATACTTTAACTTTGAATCCCTGCGTGCTAAGTTGGATCCCTGTGTATACCTTGCGCATAGAGAAACCAAAAGCCAAATGTGTTTTTCATTAATACCATCAGTGTGTAGTTGCCGTATTGTGTGCTAATTAATAGGATGGTTTGTGTTAACTGTTTAGTACAAAAATAATTTTTTTATACAGGTTTAAAGAGTTAAGCAAGATGTGGGAGCTTTTGCAAAGTATCTACATTGTTTTGCTAACTTGGTGAAAATTACTTAGATTTTTATTTTTTGACAACTTTTGGACATGTTCTAAGGGTCCAATGATGAGGAAAATTTGGGTATGTCAATTTTAGCCTGTTTACAGGATGGCATTCTAATTCCAAACAGGTTCATAAATATCCAACCAGCACCTTACTATTGCAAGAAAAGTTGGGTGTGCATTTCCCTTTTATCCTTGAAAAAAGGCAATAAAATTGGCATTTTTAAGAAAACCTCAACTTTGGTCAACTTCGAATTCTTGTAGCTTGAAATTATGACAACTAATCATCTCAATTTTTTTCAATGTGTACTCCTCCTTATGGACTATTAATATTTAAAGTTTTGTGAGTGCATTGCATTAATGATCATAAGAGAACAAAACTGTTTCTTTTTTCATTGCAAAATTTGTTTGTTTCAATGAATATGTCTTCAATGGTGGCAAGGACTGTAATTCCCACGTGATGTTCTTAGACAACTACACAGGGTACTGCCACTGTGTTCTCATCTGTCTTTTATTGGATGTTCAGTCTTGTATGGCTTGATCTACTTTTTTCATTTTTGACAATTTTAAACATGTTCTAAGGGACCAATAATAAGGTTAAGTTGGATATAACAGTTTTAGCCTATTTACAGGAAGCCACTCTAATCCCTCAAACAGAAAAAATGTGTTTACACTCCATATTGTCCTTCAAAGAGGTTCGTAAATATCAAACCAACACCTCCTTAAGCCAAGACAGGTTTTTATTTTTTAATAATTTCAGACATATTCTGGTGGAATATGTTGTATTGTATATTGTTGTGTAATTTAAAATGATGCATAAGAAATGGTAATAAGAAATAATTTCAAGTATGTCTGTGTAACATGTGATTGTCACCTTAATGTTGGTATTTGCACTGGTTTTGCTCCTCAGCTGCGTAATGCCATGGTGAACAGAAAGACCGGAACATTCTCTATGGAAGTAATGAAGACTGTAGATAAAGGGGTGAGACCAAGCATGAGCTCTCATAAGCCAATGAACTAACCTAAATTTTGCTCCAATTGGTCTGCTTGTACTAAGGTAGCATTCTGTTTTCAGCATTCTTTTTTTACACTGTTTTTCTGCCAACAGAAACGTGTTTTGAAGATGCACAATGACTATTATTACACAGACATCAAGGGGACACCATTCAGGTAAAAGCAATGTTAATACTAATACTTTTCTAATAATATTTATATTATTAATATATTATTAAACAATATTTTATGGACATTTGTTTACTGTGTCATCCTTGTTTATTCAGTTTAACTCATAAGATATCCATTCAGGCAGATGGTTAAAGCAGAAGACATATCACAGTGGGCTTGTATTGTTTCTGTGTTCAGTGTAGGAGTGGCGCTCTCTAGAGGCCATGGAAAGTACTTCTTCAAAGGAAACGTCTCAATAGACGCAGGTACTTTACTGGTTTGTTTCTCATCATGTCAGTGGCACTCTCTATTCATTCCTGATCTGTCTCTTAAGGCGATGATACATGCAGCAACGTTTTGAGCTATGTTGACAATCAAAAACATGATTGATTTGTAATTGTCAGATAGGATGATCACGAAAAGTTGGCTGCTGCCTAAGTT
This sequence comes from Setipinna tenuifilis, assembly GCA_030347295.1. Taxonomy (NCBI): domain Eukaryota; kingdom Metazoa; phylum Chordata; class Actinopteri; order Clupeiformes; family Engraulidae; genus Setipinna; species Setipinna tenuifilis. The sequence goes on along the minus strand of CM059267.1, from coordinate 32,432,713 downwards.
CTCCTGATAAATAATGTGTAACCTAGTTTAAGTGATGAAGTGCCCAAACAGCATCAGTTAGTAATGTTTCCTGACAACATTGCTTAAAATGTTGCCTAGTATATCAACCTGCTTAGACATGCCTGCCTCTTCTTAATCCAACAGGTCTCCGTGACCTCGACCAACAAGATGTCGCCCTGGCAGATGAGTGGTGAGCTCAGTTATATTTGGAGGCAGACTTTGCATGGTCTGTCTGTTTGTCTGTCTCTCTGTGCAATAGTCTGTTTATAAATTAATTATAAGCGTTCTGAAATTAGAAGTTCTCTTGAATATAGCCATACGTGTCTCCTTTGCAACAATGTTTTAGTTACAAAAAATACTTCAAAATGTTAAGGATTATCACACTTGTTTACAGTGACTGGTAGGGTTTGGTTTCCAGGGTGTTTGTGCTTGGTTTGTGTACAGGAGTTACTGTAACACGGACGAACACCATGAACATCGCTACCTGACCCAGATCCAGGCCATCAAACTCTACCTGACTAACCGCAAGCCCCATCTCAAGTGTGAGTGACCCACCTGCAACATTACAAAAACATCCCGGGTTCAGGAAGTAAAACGTCCTGTCACATATTTGTTCCATCCTGAAGCAGCTAGACCTAATTGGCAGTCTTTAGCCAGGTACTACGTGGGCTAATCAGTGTTAAAAGCACAGGCAGAAGGAATACATGGCAGGACTTTTACTTTCTTAAGCCATTTTTGTCCACCTGTAAGCATTAAATGACTATTTGAGCCCAAATCAAGTTAATTCTGCCATCCAAACTGTTCCTTTATTGTATGTTTGCTGTGACTTTGCATCGTCTTTTTATGTGTTTGTGTGTGCTTTAAATTACATATTACTTCTGGAATGCTGCAGGTGACAGGGAACTGATCCAGCAGGTGTTGTTTGATGCAGTGGTGACCCGACCCATGGAGGCCTACTGGACCGGTCTTGCCCTTAATAAATCCGAGTAAGTCCTACTCAGCGCTGTTTGTTAATGCATGAACTTTGTGTGCTAGTCTCCATGTACTCCTGTGATGTATTGTGTTCTGGTCTGTGTTGTATAGTTTCGTGGATGGTCTGTGCTGTTTGTGTAGGGGTCATTGTCCGTATGCTGATATTTGACTCAAATGTTGTATCTATTCATATATTTGTGTTCTTTATAATATCTGCCTGTAACTTAATTTCCCCTAGTTGGATAATAAATTTGACTTGACTTGATTGAACAGAAATTCTGACAAGGGAGTGGAGATCGCATTTCTGGGCACACGCACTGGCCTCTCCAGGACCAACCTTTTTGTGAACCCAGACCGGCTGACAAATCAGTGAGTCCAAGAAAGTCGACATCACCACTGTCCCTGGGCAATCCCTGTGCTCCAACCCCTGTGCTTCTAGTGCCTTATCACTGTTACTGTTTAACATTTAACTGATAAGTGTAAGTCTTTTAAGCTACTCGACAGTTGAATTTCCTACTATTTCAACCTCATCCCAGAGACATCCTGACAGCGGAGGACACAGAGGGGGTGTTTAATGCGGACCATTTCCCACTGTGGTACAAGAGGGCCGCGGAGCAGGTGCCTGGCACCTTCGTGTACTCAATCCCCTTCAGCTCAGGTGAGCTCACCTGGTGGGGCGACCCGTCTTACATTCACACTGTCTGACACGTTACAGGTAAAACTACAGGCATAGTAATGCTACTGCACACCTGGTAAATGTTCAGAAGTCTGATCCTGGTCCTTTAATGCTTCCATGATAATCTCATAAACACCAGCTCCTGTCTCAATATTTGTCATCTAAAATAATCAAATATAAACATCTACAGATATCTGATATGCAGACTATTGTTGTAATGGCAGGCAGAATTTCTGTTTACATGGCTTTAAAAAATCTTTGGTGGACTGAGAACCACTCTTTTACCTTGTCTTTGCCACTGTGAATTATAAACGTCAACATTGAACATTGAGATGCTCTACCTAAGTTGTCTTTTTTCATATCTCCTCTTTTTCTTCTTTTGTCTCTTATTGTAAAGTAATGGACAATAAAAGTGTTGTTCTAGCCAGCACCGCTATTCAACTGCAGGATGACAGAAAATCACCAATAGTAGCTGGTAAGGCTCCTGAACATGTGGTCCATTACTGTATATATACAGTGTGTGTGTGTGTGTGTGTGTGTGTGTGTGTGTGTGTGTGTGTGTATGTGTGTGTGTGTGTGTGTGTGTGTGTGTGTGTGTGTGTGTGTGTGTGTGTGTGTGTGTGTGTGTGTGTGTGTGTGTGTGTGTGTGTGTGTGTGTGTATATATATATATATATATATAGTGTGTTGTGCAGTGACCTGATTCTTCCACCGTTTTGTCTTCTTAGCAGTGGGAATACAGATGAAGCTGGATTTCTTCCAGAGAAAGTTCTGGACAGCCAGTCGACAGGCAAGCAGCTGTAACCTTTTCTGTCCCTCAACCAAACCCAAGACAGCACTTAAACATACATCACTGTGAAAAGTGCTGCTTTGCACCAATTTAAAAAATACTTAAAAACTATATGTGCTGTATAAATCTTTTTACGTTGTTTTTACCTGTACTATTTAACTTACATATATTCATTATACTTTAAAAAATTAAACCAACATAAAAAAACATCCATGGCACACGTTGCCGTCATTTTTAAAAGTTGGTTTTAAGCATCACTTTTTACAGTGTATACATAAAGCACAGACTTGTCATTTACAAAAAGCATATAGCCATATGACCTTGTTAAAACTATTCACATTACGTACGTTTAACCTTTTCCCCGAGCTGTACTTGCTCAGCTAAATAAAACAGCGAAGGGGTTATGTAGAGATTTTGCTGACGTAGCCGTTAATCAGAACATATCGCTTCTGCTGTAACTGAGGAGATCTCAGGAGACTCTGAGAAACACGGTATCCTATTTGCAAGGAACAAGCTGTGAATGTGTACCCACAGTGGAATGACGGAACTTTTGTATCTCCCCTGGCAGTGTGCAGCTCTGGATGGAAAATGTACCATCAGTTGTGACAATGAGGTAAAAGCTTCAGCTCTCCTTTAAACTTTCTTTTTCAATGTCTTTCACTCTCCCTTTTTCTCTTTTGTTCACACACACACACACACACACACACACATCCACATGCATGCACACACAACTATTCACTTTAACTTTAGCAATCAAAAAAGTAAATGGTATTATCTAATTTAAAGAGACTTGCAAACAGTGTTTACGTGTGTTTAACCCTTAGTACACCACTACACACACGCACACGCATGCACATACACACACAATCCATGTGGCATGCTTACACTTCCCATGTAGCATGCTACCTAGTGTCATTTGGGGGTCCTCTGTGCTCTAGCTGAAGTCAGTGTGACAAAGAGCAGAGATATACACACCACTATTCCCCTCTGGCCCACATGTCTACTCTTCCCTCGCAGGCATATTAGGAAATAAAGCTTACTCTTCAACACTATCTATCTATCTATCTATCTATCTATCTATCTATCTATCTATCTATCTATCTATCTATCTCTCTGTCTGTCTGTCTGTCTGTCTGTCTGTCTGTCTGTGAGTCTGCCTATCTGTCTGTCCACTTCTCTGTCTGCTGTCTTATATTAAAGGAACAGCATTAGCTCCTGAATGTCTGGCGTATGGCTATGTATTTGCAGGGAACAGAGATGTGGTTTTGAAGAGGCCCAGGAGAATATCACTAGCACTGGAACACTTCTGTTTTAGTGGAACTGTTCTCATGCAACAGGTCCACTGTGGGCTTTCAGTTCTGGTTGTGCTACATGTGTCCTTTTCTGTGCACTGTGCTCTCAGCTTTTTATTCCCATACTAACACATGCATCAGGCCTCACACCACACCTTTGTGTTTCTATCAGGACATCAAGTGCTACCTGATAGACAACAATGGTTTCATCCTGGTCTCTGAGGAATATTCACAGGTAACTCTTTCTGTTGTTTGTCCTTGTGACTGCCATGCTTTTTTGCGTGTGCACATCACACACCGTGAGTGTGTAAAATACGTGTGATTCTGTGGTTTGTGTGTGTGTGTGTGTTTGTGTTTCTGAATGTGTGTGTGTGTGTGGGTGTGTGTGTGATTCTGAAAGTATGTGTGTTTGTGTGTGTGGATGTGTGTTTCAGAATGTGTGTGTGTGTGTTTTTGGAATGTGTATGTGCGTGTGTGAGTGTGCATGTGTTTCTGAATGTGTGTGTTTGACCTTGTTCTCATTGTCTCTTAACAGACAGGTCTCTTCTTTGGTGAAGTGGAGGGAGCTGTAATGAACAAATTGCTGATGATGGGGTCTTTTAAAAAGCAAGTTACACACAAACACACACACACACACACACACACACACACACACACACACACACACACACACACACACACACACACACACACACACCCTCTACCGTGCACTTATGTATTGCAAGGACTGAAACATCATGGGGATGTGACTGATTCCTCCTTTACATGACTAGGCCAATAGACACACACACACACACACACACACACACACACACACACACACACACACACACACACTGTACATGTGTGATCCTGGGGTAAACATTCAGCTCTCACCTTCTAGAATAACCCTGTATAATTACACACACACACACTCTACACATGTGATCTTGAGGTAAACATTCAGCTTTCTTCTTCTAGGATAACCCTGTATGACTACCAGGCTCTGTGCAAGGAGTACGCAGGAAGTGGTGATAGCGCTCACACCCTGCTGAATGTGAGTTCTGGGCAGCTAGCTGCCCCTGCAACACACCACCCCATGCTCTCCTTATGTGCAGCAGCCTATGCTAACACACAGCCCTTGTGTTTACATTACATTACACTGCATTTAGCTGACACTCTTATTCAGAGACACTAACAGTGAATTAGGTACAGGAGCAACATAAGTTAGCTTTTCTCAAGAGCACTTCAGCCATGGATCAAGGAAAGTGCTGGTTATTCACTCCCTCTTCCACATTTTTTTACTGGTACAAGAATCAAACTTGTGACCCTTTTGAAAGCTGACTCAGTCGAATGGCAGAGGGTCTTTATGTTTTATGTACACAAAACTGCACCCCTTTCCATGTCAGTTAAGCGCAATTCTAACACAGAAATAACATATTACAGTAACATGTATGTGGGCTGTGGCATGAGCTACAACACAGCACACAAACCTGTATAACATGCTCTGCTGATAGCAGTGTACATTTTGTCTCCTCAGCCGTTTTCTGCGATAAAATGGCTCCTGACTGAGATCATCATGTAAGTATAGACGCTAGAGGTGCTTTTACCAGTAACACAGCATATTTTCACTGCACAACAATATGTATCTGTAGCAGAAGGTCACACAGACACAGAAAAGTAGTAGAAAGTAGAAAGTCACAGGATTTATACGCACAGTATTTACACTAGAGGTGCTATTATCAGGGACATGGCATATTTTCACACAACATGTAGTATAAAATCAATCAAATCAATTATTCATATTTACTTTTGCCTCCTTCCTTGTTGCTTCAGTTTTCTTTTGGAGTTCAACCTTTACAGCTGGTGGAATGTTGATCTCACTGTCAAAGGTCGGTATTCTTCTGCATCTTCAAACACATATGGCTTTGCAATTCTAAATGGTTCTGTTTCAAAATCAAAATACTTTATTAATCCCTGGGGGCAATTGAGAATGTTACAGCCACTCTTGCAGGGACAGAAGTAAAGAATAACATAGATACAAGATGTAATTAATGCAATTAATAAATAAATACACTATAAAAATATACAATATCATGAAGAATACACCTAAAATGAGTGCAGTTTACATATCCATAGCAGGCATATTACCGTCTGGATATTTACAGTTAGCCAGTAAATGAATAGCTTACCTGCTGTATGTACAGGTATATTGATATGCAGATAAACAATGTGTGCAAATATTGGGTAGTACAAACATAGTTTCATGACTTATTCAGATAAATTGACTTATTCAGATTAAAATTAAAACTCGGAGGAAGTAGTAAACTTTCTAATAAAGGAATCTTATGGCATCATTCTCCTATTGAAACATAACCATATGTTTTACCACTTGCTCTAAGTTAACATACCCAGATAAGTTACTAAACCTGCTTTCTGGAATACCCCCCTGCAGTATATATTTGTTAAAACTTCATTTTATGGTTCCTTTTACAATGTATCTAAATGTAACAACATGTAATATTATGTACTTACACTGTACATAATATTAACCTAACCTACCTTACACTCACCCTAGTCCTAACCCTTAGGCCCTATGGTACAGTGTAAGAACATGATGTTACATATTGCTAAAAACTTTGTTCACTGTTCTTCAAAAACACTAACAGGGACCGTAAAATAAAGTATAACTGCATATTTTTGGATGCAACATTCATAATCATTTTTAATCTGATGGACCCTTACTGCTTTCAGCTGATCGGAGGGGCCGTACTATGATGGTGCCTTGTGATACTGAGTACCCAGCCTTCGTGTCTGAGCGCACGATCAAGGAAACGGCCGGTAACATTGACTGTGAAGGCTGCATGAGGTAGAGCTGCCTGAAATACATACCGCGCCACGCTACACCAACACAGCTCTGTTCACTCAGGATGTGGTCTTACCTTTAGAGCATTGACATTTAGTAGCAGAGGGGTAGATACTAAAAATACACGCATACATGTACATGCGTGCATGAGAGCATACAAACTGAAATTCGATACATTTATAATATAATAATATATGTAAAATATATTGTTTGATCGGATCAAAGATTTGTTATATTTGCAAGTATCTAACTAAAGCCAAGAGTCATGGCACGCTCAGTACTTGTGCTTGCTTTTTCACTTTTTTAAAGCAAAGTGAAGCCTACGGATGAAACAATGATCTAACAAACTGAGAAAAGGAGCGAAAGTTCTAAGTGTGCCACAACTGATGTCTTTTGTGTTTTGTAACATGTTATTGTTGACAAGCACCTCAATAGGTGTTTTCACCTTAAATATTTTTAAAACTTAACAAACCTGTCATCTGATGGACCACCTTCTTTTTTAGGACTTTTGTCATCCAACAGATACCCAGCAGCAATCTCTTTATGGTTGTCGTGGACAACAAATGTGACTGCGGCTCCATCCCTTTGGTTACCATGGAGCCAGTTGAGATCATGTATATCCTTTCCTGGATTTGCTGTGACAAGATGTCAAAGAAATGTTAGGAAAAGTTTTACTAAAAGGTTTTTAGTTCATAGATGGATAATGGGCCTATATGCTGCTAACAAAGGGTATTCATGTAAAAGATTATATATATTTTGGTGACAAAATTGTTGGTGACAAAAGATTTTGTCACCAAAATAAACAACAAAAAGGAAAACTGGCTATATTATTAGGCTATGAAAAAATGTGTAATTTTGGGGGACACCCTGTATAATTAGCTACATTGTAATTTTTGATGATGTCCTTCACATAAAAGCTGACTGAGTCCTAAGTGTGTTTGTGTGGTTGGTCTGACTCTTGTGAACACAATGAGTCTCTGAAGTGGTGAATGTGTTTGTGTGTTGGTCTTTGACTCCTGTGAACACAACGAGTCTCTGAAGTGTGATCGCCTGAAGTTCCAGAAGGACAGGAAGAAGCCCGACTCCTGCCATCCCTTCCACCCTGAGGTAGGACTCGCTTTTCTAACCCTCCTTGTGTGTGTGTTTGTGTGTGTACAAGGCAGTGTTTCCCTTTATGTGTGCATAAGAGATATAGAAAAAAGATAGTACTACAAGGAAGAGGGGCCCATAGAGAAGGAGGGGCACATACGGCCTTAAATTAAGTGTTACAGCCCTGTGTGTAGCTTTGGTACTACCTTTGCTAGTATCAGTCGTTGTATACCCTTGAACTTCTCAGATAATGTGGCAGTTATTTTTACAGTCTATAATGTATACACTATAACATATATATCACTTCAGAAGCATCTTATAAAAGTGAATTATATATACAGTATATAATAATAATAATAATAATACATTTTTTTTTGTTTACATGGCGCCTTTCAAAACACCCAAGGTTGCCTAAATACAGTATATATATCTTGAATGTATGATTATAATTTCTGTATGCACACTGTAAAATACTGATGAGAAATTGTGCTTGCGGGTACAGGAGAATGCCAGGGAGTGCGGAGGGGCGTCCAGTCTTGCTCCCCAGCTCACAGTGGCCACCCTGCTCCCTCTCCTGGCCATCCTCATCACCAGGTGATGACCACCTTAGATCTCCTGCACTGACCAGACCAGAGAAGGCAGCCTATCAGAGTACACCATGCTGATGACAACGATTAGATGCCACCAATCAAAGCAAACCATGTTTATAACCAGTGATGGAAACCACCAGTCTAAGCACATCATGCTTAACCACAAGGTGACCACCACCAAGCAGAGAGCACCTTGCTGATTTAGAGGGAATATTTCCAATTAGAGCATACTGTGAGGGATATGAGACAAACCAGCTAACTAGAGAGCCCATAATGGAGGGGAGAGAGAGCATTTTAAGTCACTAAAGGCTTTTTTTTTCAAAGTAGTCCCTCCTTAGTAGCCTCTCTTACAATTCAATTCAGGGGAGGTTGCACAATTAAGTGCCATCCCAAACCAATTAACAGGGGGTAGAGGTGGGTTACAAAACCCATCAATTGTGACTTGGCAAGCATGTGTAACAGTTTGTGTGTGTGTGTCTGTGTTGCACCTTACATGTTTTTTTTCTCTGGCCCCGTGGTCACATTTCATTAATTTACAAAATCTGTGCAGCCTGTTTTAGAAGCACAATTACTGAAACACTGAAGTCTGAAAAAGTAGACATTATACAACATATATGAGTCTGCACATTACAGTATAAGGAAAAGTTACCTTAAAATAAAACCTAAAATGCAACTCCACACACACACATAGTGAAAGTAGAAAAGAGGAAAAAACATTAAATATTTTCTTGGGTAAATTAAGTAATTGTGGTTGTCTCCTAATTTAATTTGTTTTCATTATTTCAAATAAGAACGTTTATCGAGGGCATCTCAAAGGTTCACACTATAGTATATTTCACCCTTCAAGAAGGCGTGCCCTCCTGAAGCCCTAAGGCTGTGTAAGGAGTGTACTCTGTGACTGATGAATGTGGTAGGGGGGTAAGGCGCTACTTTTGAAAAGGGCCGTTGAGAGAAGGTGGACTTGTTTGTCACTCACTGTAGGCCACATCAGTTTGTCGGTTTGTCAGACTGACCTGAAAAATGAGAACACAACTTGTTCAGTGACATGGAAGGTAAATGTAAATGTGTACTTTGCCAAACTGGTACATCAAGTTCCAGCACCACACAGGGTGACTGTCTGTAGGAATGACTTTTTTGCCTTGATTGCTTTTGTCTGTTGACTAGTCTGATGTGTTTAAGTGTGGATTTTAATCAAAAAAAAAAAGAGTGACCACGTTCTGCTCTCCATTCCATTCTACCTCTTCATTTTTACAGCTGAGGTGATTTCATATAGAAGTAACAGTGAGTTAAAAAAAACTGCATGGGAAGACTGAGGAACCTGTCGTAGTATGTGTGCATATAACTGTACCATTAAGCATTTAAAACCACAGCGTCTGTGGGTTCGCCAGAGAGCTTTAGACTGCTAATGGAAACCCACAAACACTTGCTTGTTTTAAGAACATCGCTTTTATAAAGAGCTTCAAAGACTTTTTTGTCCTCCTAAGACAAAAACAAATGCTGTAAAATTAAAGACATATTTTCCATTGTATAGTCTGGAGTCTTTGTAAGGTGTGTGTGTGTGTGTGTTTGTGTTTGTGTGTTGTTCTCAGAACTTGCAGAGAGAGTGTAGTTTCATTGAATTTCAGTTGATAGCCATGCATATGCATTTATTGAGTGTACAACATAAAACATCATGATGAGCATGTTACACAGCAAAACATTAATTGCAGAAAAAAATATCTGGTACACACTCTGAAGGATTCTTGTAAAGTTTTTTTGAACCTTCCCCCATAGAGATGCAGGGATGATACTATTTCAACAGTCTATGTATATATATGATATTTCACTTACTCTTTCAGCTAAAGCAATACACACAGTACAATACATCTTTCTTTGCAAACACCACCACTTACTACTGACACCATGTTTTAGACGTAGAGAAAAAATAGCATTGCTTACAGCCACATATTTTCTTACATTATAGTGCCCTACTGAATGTGCAAATAAAGCTTTCCTATACATTAAAATGGACATTACACATCGTCTTAACATTTGCCAAAAGACCAGGAGATTGGTGACTTTAGATCTTTTGCAGAAGACTGTAAGCCACACTGTTGCATGGATCCACTTGTGCCTGTGCTAAACTGTAGGTGGTGCCTGGATGGTTGGAAATATCTGTTGTGTCAGTAATGGTGCTGTACACATGATGTGGGGTATACTGCATGAGAGAGAAAGAGAATAAGTGGTTGGTCATTGAATATGTTTCAAAATACTAAACAAATACAGGCCTACTTATATTTTGTGCTCATAATGCACATTACAGGAAGAAGTAGACTTACCACATCTTGGCCAGAGGGGTTTTCCAGATCCATGCCTGAAAAACCAAGCTGCATGAGAACACTGACCATATAAACTTGCTATGTGTGCGTACACGTCTTGTGGTTAGGAGTCATATATGGACATTGAAATAAATAGAATGTGTGATGACACTGAAGCTAAGGTTACGGTACTAAGGCTACAGTACTTGTGTCACTTAAGTGTGCCATTAAGAACATCTTGCGATATAGAGGGAGGCCACTGGTCTATTTTACCTGACGTTTCCAAGATGGAGGGGGCAGAGTCACCATCTTCCTTTTTTAACTGAAAGAAGAACACAGTTACGCACTAGATCCTGAAGAGAAAAACTTCATTAATCTTTATTAATTCAGGGGATCACTGCAGGAAAATTGCAAGAGGAGACGTGTGTGTGACAGTCTTGTTTTTACCTCTTTACAGTCATCTCCATATGGAGTCCGTAAAAAATTAGGTCATTGAGTGTAATATAAGAGTTATCTTTAACAGAAAATTAACCTGTATTGCCATTTAATTATCTTATTACTCACATAATTATTGCTGTTCATGGGACCACATCTGACAGAATCACCTGTGAATCAAAAGTATTTTTATTACACAAAAGTACATTAACATACAAGGCAGCACTGATATTTGTGTTATTTACAGTATGTGCAGCAACTTTATGCATTTGTGACATTCTTACTTTTCCAATGGATGGTTTGCTGTGGTCTAAACAGAAACAACAGAGAAAAAACAAACTTTCTCACAGACTGTGCAGTGACAGTGTGGTCTATGTTCTGAAGTGTTCCTTTTATATCTGAGTGTTTCATGTGTGGACAGCAAACTTAATCTTACCTTGTGTGCTTGTTTCGACCTGTGGGTGACGACATACAAATCACCCTCAAAACAGCTTACTTAAAAACACAAATGTATGTCTAACATCTATACATTAAGCAGAAATACTTTTAACATCAGCTGCCTTTATTACTGTAACTATTACAATCATACATTGACATACGTACATCCACATACTTAAAAACAATTCAGTAAGGCAGTGTTAGTAGCAAAGCACATGGTACATACTGTACAGAGTGCTGCAACTAATGAAATTAAGGAACCTTGTGCATGGATGTTCTTTTGCTTATTCTTAACAAATGTTCATGTTTTTGCAGACAGCCTTATCACAAATCTTTGGTGTAGACTGGCCTTTAAGTCAAACCAATGTAAAAAGATTGACACAGCATGTTTCCTTATTTCTTTAAGTTGGTTGCACGCAACATGTTTTGCACAGTGGCAAATGCAGAACAGTCCAACTCACCAAAGCAGAGACATGAGAGAGTGAGAGCAACCAGGAGGAGGCCGACTGCAGATGCCACCACTGATGCAACCAACACCTGCCGAGGACCTTCAATCAGAGACACTATGTCAAACAGGGAATATCACCACAGCTGGATTTTAAATTCAAGCCTACCAATAATTGTGAAATCATTTTGTACCTTTTTCCACACAGGGTACAGGGATTTTAACTTGCATGTTAGCATAGGCTGCATGTTGCTTATTTATACATGATTATACTTTTAGTGGCTTCGTCCCTTTGGCCTTCTGGACCATGTGTCTGGGCCTGGTTTGGCCATTTGCTAATTAAATGTAATTCAGAGTAAACGATCATGAACTAAGATACGCAGTTTCAAATGGATGACACATTTACCTTTAGTTGAACCCGCCGCAGAACGTGTAGACCTTGGAAGAGTCTGTGTTGAAGCTGCAGAGTACATAATTAGTGATAGAATTTAGTATACTGTTCTTTTACACCAACGTAATAGGCTGAAAACCAGGGTTAATATTTAAATTCCTAAAGCTTGTCTAGCACTGTATGGTAAAGAATGGAATTTGTGTATTTAACATTTTGCACTATGTTACGCCACTCCATTAATGAGTAACAATGAGCTAGTGAAGTATGCCCTCCCAAGACCAAATTGCTATACAAATTTTGTACATTTTGGTGAAACACATTTTAGCTGTTGAAATGTGAGCATCCTCTATGGATGAAATTCCACAGAATGTACCATCCACATTCAGAAAATGCTACTACTCTAAAACTACTATATGTAACACCAGTTATATATATAGGTATATGAACAGGTATATATACCATTTCACTAAACTTCAGAATTTCCACTTATCTTTCACTGGGTGGTGGGGAGATGAAGCACAGGAAAACAAACCTCTTGGGATGAAAGCCTTGGATTCCACTTTCAAGGAATATGCACACCAAGTTTTATGTAATGAAAACACATTAAAATACATATTTAACTACCTAGCTCAGAGGTTGATAGAGATATTTTTGTTGGTGGTGTTGTTGCTGCTAATGTTTTTCGTGATGAGGATGGTGATGCTGATGATAATGTCTTCTTTGTTGTTACTGTTATTTCTGCCACTGCTGTTATAGCAAGGTCTCTATCTATGACACAAATGACATAAAATAAGGAGAATCAGCAATAACCACAAAATGTTAAAAAAAATCTTTATGATTTTCAATTTTAATATGCGTGATGTGATATCTTACCTGTAAGGATGTATGGGTCACTGCGTGGAGATGCAGTGTCCACTGTGTAATCACAGCTCAACACTCTGCTCCTTCTAAATAAATCATCTTTATTCAAAGTGAACTGGCAGAAAACGTCTCCAGATTCACCCTTCCATGTCTTTGTTGTCAGATAATGCTGAGGTTCATGTCCAGTGTAAAGCTGGCAGCTGGTGGCCTCACCGTAATGTTTGGGAATGCCACAGATGATGGAGATGGAGCTGTCCTGAGACACGGCTATGTTTGGCTTCTGCAGTCTGTCTGTATTGGAGATCAGGCGTTTATGGGACAGTTGGTGTTTTTTTAAGGCTGAAACTTTGTTGTACCTAATGTATGAATATCTTGAATGTCAATACAAGTGACCTGCTACATACCAGTAATTATTTGCTACGTTTTTACAGATTGAAATAAACAGATACTCACCCAGAACAGTCACTGTAGCAAGGTCTGAGCGACTAGATTTTGTTTGTTCCTCAGGTGATGCTCCCGTAACATAATAACACCCCACTTTAGCCCCTAAAGGAGAACTCTGACGTGTCCACTGCAGGACCTGAACACCCGTAAGGGAAATCTGACATGATGGGTAACTGTAGGGTGCAGCCTCTACCCCATCCAGGTAGAATACACACAGAGATGCAGATTGAGACTGGGGTACTTCACAGGTCATCTGAACTGTACCACTCTTTTTGATGACTGCAGGGGACATCTTCAGCTGGGGCTTTATAGGAACAGCATGTCTTTCTAAAATAAATTGGGGAAGACATTTCTAAAGTGACTGTGTTATGGCTTGATTCTAGGTAACCTCAACCTGGCATTGTCTGCATGCCAATTGTTTACTATTCAGAAATGTAAAATGTTTTGAATGCTATATTGAGCTCAACTTTTTAAAAAAGCACCATATATGCAGTTCACTGACCACTGACTTTGCATGTATGGATTTTTCTAAGGATTAGAAATTTTGAGTAAAAAACTGTTCTTAAAGAAAATTTCTTCCAAACACCATGAAAGAAGTGAAAATGTATTTAACCATGATAGCTACCATGGTGTCACAGTCAAAATCACTCAGGACACACCTCTGGCTGCACTACTTTAGTAAATCAACAACTTAATTCTCCTAAAATTCAAACTTCGAAAAAAACCTACCCTTAACAATGATTGAAACACTCTGTGAATGACATGATGGTTCAGCAGCCGTAGAACATTTAACTCTGACTATAGCAGGTAAATCAACCAGGCGTGACCATTTCATCAGTTCTTCACCGGTGAAGGAATGCTGGCATTGTGGATGTCTCTTTTTGTGTGCTGTTTTTTCCACTAAGGAGAAGATGCAGTAAGACACAGAGGCAGGCTGAGAGAAGCTACAACTGAGGAGAACCGATTCCTTAACAAGTATAATCTCTGAAGATGCAGTCAGTTTAGGAGGAGCACCTGTGAAAATGAAAGAGCAGAAAGTGATTTAAGTCTGATAACATTGGCTATGTCAATACTTGGTGTTAATTATTTTCACTTTGTAGCAAAACTAGATGGAGTTAGCATTATGATGTCTGATTGTATAATTAATATATTTGCTGAGTTGGGTGACTACAAGTAAAATGGATGCTGTGTAGACCAGAGAAAGTAAAAGTGAGGTTCTTAACCAAATGGAAGACTGGAACACCTAATGACACCAGTATTATAATAGTTCAGTACAACAGACCAGTAACTCACCTTGGGCTTTTGTGAAATAAATTTGATCTAAATTTCAAAGGAGAGAGAAGGATACAGCACAAAACATATTTATATCCCCGAAACGCGGAGCGTCGGGGATGTAATGGTTTTGCGTGCGCCGCCGCCGCCGCCGCCGCGTCCGCCGCGTCCGCCGCGTAAGGTCTTTCGTGTTAACGCGATAACTTTTGAACGGATGTTTGGATTTGTCCCAGATTTTTTGGGTGAATGCTCTAGGGCAGGTTCATGAACTGATTCGAGTTTGGAGGTCAACACTTTCAAGATGGCTGAATTCAAGATGGCCGAATTTTTGTTTGGCCCATAACTTCTGACTGGGTGGATGGATTTCTCCCAGATTTGGTGTGTTAATGCTCTAGGGTAGGTTCATGAACTTATTCGAGTTTGGAGGCCAACACTTTCAAGATGGCTGAATTCAAGATGGCTGAATTTTGGTTTGGCCCATAACTTCTGACCAGTTGGATGGATTTGTCCCAGATTTGGTGTTTCAATGTTCTAGGGTAGATTCATGAACTGATTAGATTTTGAATGTTGGGGGCTTTGAAGCATCGCGTTTCGGGGATATACCTTTAGCAGTTGAAGACGACTGCATAGGCCTAGTTTGTAATGGTCTCAGAAGGCAAAGAAATGTAAGGCTTGATAAAGTTAATATGTAGTTCAGTAAATTAAAGTTGTTATTAAGTAACATGTCTCAGCCAAATGTAATTAATTCATTAACGTTAAGGTTTCTACAGTGAAAGTAATAAGGTACTAAAAATCCAAGAAACAAAAACTATCTAAGCAGTGGTCAAAATGGTCAAAATCATAAAATGACAAAATATCAGCGCTGTACTTACGGCACTGCTCCGTGATGAAAAATATTCCATAAAACAAGTACACTATTCTGCCAGCTGCCATCTTACTAAAGAGTTTGTAAAAGTGACAAATGTTCTGACACAAATACAGATATATATACATGCAAGAGGAAGTAGCGAGATAAAAAGAGATACTCCCCGCACTAATACTTTCATAATGCTTGGCTCCTCCTATGATGGTATTTATGGCCTCTCCATGTATGGGAGATCTAGTAGACACAAGTATGACTTTCATTTTTGCTACTAGGTGTAAAGGGCTGCCACAGACGCCAATAGCAGAGAAAGATGAAGAGGTAAAGAAAAATGTTGAATTTTGACATACTTATTTACAAGGACTGTGTTTGAAGTTTAGCATGTGTATTGTATTTGTATCTCATGTTCAAGGTGAAATCAGACATGCTGCCTCCATCAAACGTGCATCTCAGGACTCTGTCATCTCAGGCAGTGTAGCCACAAGGATCAGCAAGGAGTTTAATTTTCAATGACTTCATCCCAGAGACCTTAAGGGTAATTCAGATGTGTGGTAACTGGTAGGTTGGCAAGCTCAATGTAAAAACAGTACAGAGCCTGTAGCTATACTCTATAGCTATAATAAAACCAACATTTGTGTTGTGTAAAACCACATGCAACACACAGCCATGGTGCACTCACAACACAAGCAATGTGAAAAAGGCCTCAAGGAGAACGCAGCTGTGTCTTAGACTAACACCACTGTAGTACATCTGCTCAGTATTGTATTTCACTACAGTACTCTGTTAAGCAACTGTACTAATGGCTTCAGCATGCCTCAACCACATTTTTTTCAGTCAGTGTTAGAAGAAGGGCTGTGTTGTACAGTTGGAGGGCTGATGTTGAATTTTGAAGTCTAGGATAGATAGACAAAGGTATTAGCGCCCACTTCTGGCGTAATTCTCTTGCATGGAGCACCTAAAACATTAGGCGCATTCGACTTAATGTAAACGTTTGCAGGCATTTCCAGGCGTCTGCAGTCAGTGATGCATTGTGGGATGAAAATGTTGTATGATGGTTGTCAGACTTGCCAGAAAGGTGTGAGGATGTCACCAAAATGCGACAATGTCATATGACCTAAAAACTTGCGGGAGTAAGACGAGGGTATACGCATGTAGACAAATCGTGCAAGTGCTTGTAGTTGCTTCCACACGTTTACAAGTGTGATGCAACTTTGACATGGTTTGTTTAAAGTTCATTGACGTTTGTGCACGTGTGCTGTGTGGCGCTCTGGCACTGAACTTCTCATCTTATATGTACGTTATTTAAGTCCAGTTTGAAGACATATCTTTTCTCTCTCTTTTTAGCTTGTTCTGGGGGCGTTTATCTGATGTTGTCAAGCTCACTCTTTTATTTATTTATGTATTTCTTAATCTCATTTTTATTTTATTGCATTGTGTCAGTAAGCTATACCTATTAATGGTCTTTGCGTTATGGTTTTGCCGTCATATTTGTCATCCTTGTGTTGTGAAGCACTTTGGGGCATCTCTGTTGTTTTGTTTAAATGTGCTATTAAAAAAAGACTTGACTTGACTTGAAGTCTCAGTGCACCCTACTACAACCGCCGCCCCCTCCTTGTCCCCCACACACACAACACATGACCTCTCCGTCATCTACTGCAAAGATCGTAAAGGTGCAACCTCAGTCTCGTTGGATTCGTGTTTGACTTGACCGAAGCCTTTTAAACGCCCGGCCATGCTGTGACGAGCAGTTCCTGTTGACATATGTAGACAGACTCTCACTGCGTTCACATGGTGGGATTGGTTTGGTTTGGGATTGGTTTGGGTGTTGCTTCCCAACGGGTGGTCTGTCCCCAAATCCTTGTTCACATGCAGTTCGTCTAAGCGGATTCGGTCAGAGACCTGGCCCTTTCCGCTACGCTAGGTGGGGGGCGCTGTAGTCAACTATCTTTCTATTATTATCTTTTAATGCAAGGAACGTCTGTTCCACGCATAACTCTTGAACCACTCATCCGCTTGATCTCAAATTTGTCATCATAATGTTACCAGTGTGTGCAGTGCCACGTTTCGTGTTGTTTGGGCAAAAAATGCCAAAGATATCGGTCAAACCGTGCCGACCCAGCCATGACGACCCAGGCTGATAAGATTTACAAGGCTAGCTGCTACAATGTTGGACATAACGCGACTAACGACACATAACTACAATAATGGACATAACACGAGTAAACATTTGCCCACAACAAAGCTACATAGGTAAGATATGCAACAGCAAACTACAGCACTGCATACATATGCCTACAGTGCATACAGACGATACGTAGAGGAGACTGAACTTTTCACCTCTCATTCCGGTTAGGCCACATCGCAAAACAGTGGCTTAAGAAAATCTTACAAGTCAGTCAGTGCAAATGTATTTACATAGCCTCCTCCTTTCACCTGATATTATTACCCACTTAAACAATAAGTTGGTCTAAACAAAAACATTATACTCTGGCACATCTTCTATGGGCTCTGCACTGTTCCTACTAAATAAAGACAATAAACAAACTTTCTGGCGGCATACAAAGATGGTGTTCCAGGAGTTTGCCGCATTCGAGTACATGTTATGCATTCTGCTGTGTTTGGAAGTCTGTATGAAGGAACAAACAGCGTTTTTGGTTTCGGTGATACATGCGTAGTACGTGAATCCGATCTGATACTGTGCACAAGGCAGCACCAAGCGGATTAACATCGGTATAAGCCAGGGTTTGCAATCGGTGCATTTTCATTTTGTATTTTATCCTTGTATTATTCTCCTATATTTGCTATGATGATTGTTCTTGAGCCATGTGTGTCGTTCATTTCCAATTCTTTCATGAACGTGGACACAACGTGCATTGCTGAGCAACTAAGTGCAACGTTCAGCTTGGATGCTGGACAGGTGGAACTCGAAATTGTAACATTGCAAAATGACGTCCACCTCAAAGCCCACCAGGCTGCAGCAAACTTTTGGGGCCTTGTTGACACAGAAAAATACAGTGGTGTATGCACAGTAGCTATGAAGGTTGCCAGCCTGTTTGGTTCAACTTACCTTTGTGAATCAGCCTTTTTGACATGAACTTTATCAAAAACAAACACAGAACACATCTTACTGATACTTATCACCTTACTTATCTGCAAGACTCACTCAGAGTTGCAGTGTCAAGTTACAGCCCAGATTACAATACACTGGTGACCAGCATGCAATGCCAGGTTTCCCATTAACACTGTTGAAAGATTGTGACAGATATGTTACATGTAATATAATTTTGCTTTAATTGCTGTGATGTACATCAACATGCTGCTCCCTCAACATGCTAACTTGTAAGATTGCCTGGAACCAAAGTTAGTAGAGAAAGAATCAAGTCCCGAAATACAATATTAGCCCTCCACTTAAGTTAACGTGATTGTATTAATGATGATGGTAAAAATATATTTATTAACAAAATTATCATATGTCGTGCGATTTGTGAATGAGCAGTATAGTCTACTAGTCAGTTTATTGTATTCGGATTCGTTGGCCAACGTCACCAGGCTGCGCAGTAGCCTAGTGACCAATTTGAAAAATCGAAAATCTGGCTTCATCCGGTACCCATTGAAAACAACGCCATCTGTCGGTACCCCATAGATTGAACTGCCGGATCGGTTGAACGGAAGACTGACGGAAATGACGTTACACGAATTTAAGTTATATGATTGGTCCAAAATCGCACGTGGGGCACGACAGGGTCCTTTTTATCGTCGTGGCTTTGTTTAATCCCGATCAATAAACAGCCGTATGTTTTTCTTGGGAATACGATTTTAAAACTAAACCATACGAACAATGACCAAATAACAACTTCAAAAAAACAACTAAGTTATTAGTCTTTGGACATTGAAAAGTTGTAATTACAGGCTATGTTTGAATACCCCATTTTAAACCTACGTAGCCTGCGTATTAAAACTTCATTAAAAAAAAAAACATCAAAAATAAAAGGTGGAGGTCCATCAAACCATTAGTCCACTAGTTTTCTTTTTGATGGTTAGTCCATTTCATTTCTTACAACTTGCCACGCTGTTTATTAACTAAACTGCAGAACATTGCAATCGCTGTTTATTTAGCCTAAAGCGACAAAACTGCAGAACATTGCTATAAACTGCAAAACATTGCTATCCTCTTATTATTTGTGCCTGTTTGCTTACTAAAACATAAAAATACATGGCTATACAGGCTATAGGCTACATGTTGCAACTTTTCTGCCAGTTCAGCTCGCCTCTCTGGGGCAGCAGCAGGTAGCCTACATCGGGGTTCAACGCGTTGTGCGCCGAAATCGGTCCAACAACGTTAGAAGACGGGAAACAAAAGCCTTAAACTCAAAGGAAACATCAAAAATAAACGGAAGGTATAGGTCCATCAAACCATTAGTCCACTAGTTTTTTTTATTATTTGTCCGTATTATTTCTTACAACTTGCCACGCTGTTTATTTAAAACCACAAAAGAAATCGTAAATAAACTGCAGAACATTGCAATCGCTGTTTATATTAAATTGTAAATAAACTGCAGAACATAAAATGCACAGCATTGCTATATTCTCATTATTTGTGCATGTTTGCTTACTAAAACATTAAAATACATGTTGCAACTTTTCTGCCAGTTCAGCTCGCCTCTCTGGCGCAGCAGCAGGTACATCGGGGTTCAAAAGCGTTGTGCGCTTCTAAAATAGCTTTTCAACAATGCGCCAGTGACGAAAAAGGACCTTTTTATTAATCAAAAGCGCAAAGGGTTTATGCGTCCTCATAATAGCATTTGGTGCGCTTTGCGCCAGACCACACCTCATCTTTTCGCTGACCCGCCCGTCACGGCGCAGTGTCATCTGCTATCTAGACAACATGTGGATTTAATATGATTTAAGTGCAGCACAGTCCTTCTGCCAACGTCCTCAAATAAAATGGCCCACTGCTCACAGATGTGACTTATTCTGTAGGCCTACGTTGCACCTGCCGTCTGGAAAGAAAAGAAGAAAAAATGTGCTACCCACCCGTGTTGTGCAAAACGTTTTTGGTCGTTCACCATTGACATCGTCAGTGGCACTGATGGTCTGAAGGACCGACAATGTTTTGCACGACTCTGGGTATTTTTTCTTCTTATCAAAAATAGAACATCCTCTTAAGCCGTGTTAACCGCTGGTGTGAATTGGCAATCTGTTGCCATCAGAAATGATCAAACACTTCAACGTCCTACCAATGAAAATGTGGACCAAACCTCATTGCTATCTTGTATTGCAGAAAAACAGAATAAACTAAGGCATTAAACTTCACACTTCATGCACATACTGTTGTATGGATATGACGTATTAAAGGCAGGCAAGTTCATTTATAGCGCATTTTATACAGAGGCAGCTGAGAGTGCTTCACACACACACACACACACACAATATATATATATATATATACAGTAGGCAACATAAGTGAGTACACCCCTCACATTTTTGTACATTTTTTATTATATCTTTCCAAGGGAGAGGTCTGAAGATATAACACTTTTCTACAACGTAAAGTGGGCAGTGTACAACTTATATAATAGTGCAAATTTGCTGTTCCTTCAAAATAACTCAACACACAACCATTTATGTCTAAACCACAACAACAAAAGTGAGTACACCCCTAAATGAAAATGTCCAATTTGTGTCCAATTTGTGCCCAATTGGCAGTTTTCCCTCCCTGGTGTCATATGATCTGTTAGTGTTACAAGGTCTCAGGTGTAAATGGGGAGCAGGTGTATTAAATTTGGTGTTATCACTCTCACACTCTTTCATACTGGTCATTACAAGTTCAACATGGCACCTCATGGAAAAGAACTCTCTGGGGATATAAAAACGAGAATTATTGCTTTATATGAGGACGGTCTAGGCTATAAGAAAACTGCTAAAACCCTAAAACTGAGCTGCAGCACAGTGGCCAAGACCATACAGCGCTTTAAGAAGACGGGCTCCTCTAGAACAAGCCTCGCCATGGTCGACCGAAGAAGTTGAGTGTGCGTGCTCAGCGTCATATCCAGAATCTGTGTCTTCAGAATAGACGTAAGAGTGCTGCCAACATTGCTGCAGAGGTTGCAGGGGTAGGGGGACCGCCTGTCAGTGCGCAGACCATACGGCGCATGCTGCATCATACTGGTCTGCATGGCTATCGTCCCAGAAGGAAGCCTCTTCTGAAGATGGCCCACAAGACAGCCCGCAAAGAGTTTGCGGACTAAGGGCATGGATTACTGGAACCATGTCATGTGGTCTGATGAGACCAAAATAAACTTTTTTGGCTCAGATGGTGTCCAGCTTGTGTGGCGGCAAAAAGGGGAGGACTACAAAGACAACTGCATCCTGCCTACGGTCAAGCATGGTGGAGGAAGCGTCCTGGTTTGGGGTTGTATGAGTGCTGCAGGCACCAGGGAGTTACACTTCATTGAGGGAACCATGAATTCCACTATGTATTGTGACATATTGAAGCAGAGCATGATCCCCTCCCTTCGGAAACTGGGCCGCAGGGCGGTCTTTCAGCTTGATAACGACCCCAAGCACACCTCCAGGATGACCACTGCCTTGCTAAATAAACTGAGGGTGAAGGTGATGGACTGGCCTAGCATGTCCCCAGACCTGAACCCTATCGAGCATCTGTGGGGTATCCTCAAATGGAGGGTGAAGGAACGCAAGGTTTCTAATATCCACCAGCTCCGTGATGTCGTCATGGAGGAGTGGAAAAGGATTCCAGTGACCACCTGTCAAGCCCTAGTAAACTCCATGCCCAAGAGAGTTAAGGCAGTGCTGGACAATAATGGTGGCCACAGAAAATATTGAGACTTTGGGCACAATTTGGACATTTTCACTAAGGGGTGTACTCACTTTTGTTGCAGGGGTTTAGACACTAATGGTTGTGTGTTGAGTTATTTTGAGGGAACAGCAAATTTGCACTATTGTACAAGTTGTACACTGCCTACTTTACGTTGTAGAAAAAGGTTTTATGTTTACACTTCTCCCATTGAAAGATATAATAAAAATGTACAAAAATGTGAGGGGTGTACTCACTTATGTTGCATACTGTATATATATATATATATATATATATATAACACATTTTGCAATATGATTTGTGAGCGAGTACACCAAATACTGTTTTCCTGCATTGCCTCTATGAGTCAGCAATTGGAAAAAAAAGTTTTGACTGGACTGAATATCCCTTTCTCAAGTCAAGACAACTTTTATTGTCAACTTCCTTCTATATGCAGACAACAGACTACTGGATATGTGGTGTCTTTGATGATGCTGATGGCCCTCTTGGAAATATGACTTATTTATGTCATGCACAGACAGACGAGAGACCCAGATGCGTCACGTTCAAAGAGTTTATTGAAGGGTTAAGGGGGAAGAGGGAGTGAGTGTTCGTGTCAGTGTTGGGGTCCAGAGATTACAGGTTCCGGCCCATGTCTGGTACAGGGAGATGGTGTTCTGGTGGCAGCGGCCTGGGTGGCGTTGGTGTTCTGGCCGGCAGACGTCTCACACTGAGGAGCACACACAGAAGGGCAGAGGAGTAGGGAAGGCAGGGGCACAAGCAACGGTACAGACAATGGCAGGCAGATTCGAGAGTCAGATACAGAAGGCGGGTCAGGTTACCGGGACAGTAGACAAGTCGTAGAACAAGGCAGAATTCAGGTTCAGATCCAGGAGTCAGATGAAGCGGTAAGCCAGCAAGCAGGAGAGTCTTGGTTGCAGACGATTTGACAGAGAGGCACTGAAAAACTGGGGATTTTATAGACATACTAAGGCAACAGGTGACATGAAACAGCCAATGATGACCACAGAGAGTTAACAAGGCTTAATCACAGCTGATTGGCAGCACAGTCAGTGACGGTAAAGTGACAGCAGATTGATTGATGGTTAAGTGACAGCAGACTGATTGATGGTTAAGTGGCAGTAGGTGAGCTTGATAGTGGGAGAACATGTGAGAATGGCAGGTGATAATGTTACCAAATGAGACAGAGACAGCAGACACCACGACAATTTAAGTCCTGAATGGCTGGTTGGGGTGATCTGATGATCTTTTATGCAATCATCACCCAGATTTTCAGTACATAGGACTGCTTGTATACAGTTAGTGGCCTGCAAAACACACAAACAGAAATGAACAATTATAGAAATGGAAAGCCTTTATTGTCATTATACAAGTGCAATGAGATGTCAAGCTTCACCATAATGTGCACACATACATAAACAAAGGAGCAATATATACAATAAAAAACTAATTTAACAATAAAACTAATATAAAACTACACGATACAAGAATTTACATAAACTGTACAATAAAACTAATATAAACTACTGGCTATTCTAATTTACATAAACTGTGCCCCAGGCTTGTGCAAACCCTGGAGGTACACAGGCACATAATTATCTGTCATTATATGCGGTTTAAAAGTCACTATGGACAAAAGGTATAGACAAAAGTCTCTGGTGCACATGTTTAGGGCTATAAAGTTAGATTAGGTCTGAAAATTATTGAAAAAGCACACGATGTGCCTGGGGTTTCGTTGAATTACCATTGAATTACCGTTTTACACATCATCAACACAGACAGACTTCAATTGTACAACTACATTTATATTAGAAGATCATTAAGAGTCGCCACAGGCCAGCTCACAGCAGCAGAGAGCCAACTTTAATGCATAGTCGACAAGCAATAACGATACAGACCTGCTTTCTCATGCATCTGAGATAAATAATTCTAAACCTCCTCCCGAGATCGGAAACGTGTCTCTTACTAATCAATGTCCTACTAGTAAAGGTAGCATAAAAACATATAGCTGCACTACGAAGATATTCATTGAAAAGTAGCCTATCCTGTGTCTTCCGATAACATTAACAGCACTTCTGCGCCATAAACGACATATACTTACTCATCAAACTGCTGCCAGAAGTAAAACCAGAGACGTTAAACATGCTGTAAGTTTAAGTTTATCTTGTCAATCTTTGGTAGATCGTAGGTTAAATCTTTATATTGTCAGTCTTTGGTTAAACGTAATACAGGGCGTAATTTCAACGAGCGCCGTAATACAACGCGCGAGCGCGACAATTTCAATGAAGGACCCGTTTTATTTCCGTTCAACCGATCCGGCAGTTCAAGACGCACTTCCGTTTTACTTCCGTTCAACCGATCCGGCAGTTCAATCTATTGGGTACCGACACCATCCCTCAGTCCATTTCTTCTACTGTCTATGGTCTATGCTCAGAACGGATCCCAGCCGGATCCGCATATCGGAGGCGCATTTAAATAACGGTTAAAATTTATTTGAGAGACCTCAGTCGAGCTCTGCTTCTGTGATGTTCAGCTGCATGGAGGGGCAAGCGAACGGGGTAAGTGTAAAATGTATTTTATTAAGATGACTACATTGTCACAAAACTACAAACACTTCCAGTAACATTTCCCACAAAGGTAGCATTGAGTTTGTATTATTTCTGAGTTCTACTTTAACTCAGTGGTCATGTATTATTGACTGGCGATTGGTAAAAAAATTTACAGGGGCCTAGCTGGTTGTGCAAGTTACTAATTTTACTCGGGGGACGTTATATATTCTAATTTCATTCGCACTGCTAGCTCATTACAAGTTGCCGTTGTAGTAGGGCTTTGCTGCAAATTAGTTGAATATATAAGTTAATTCCATTAAAACGTTTGTGATGCAAGTTTAAGTTACACTCATGTTTGGCGTTTTCCAGACACCTACAAGGATCACCTAGAGCTCACTGTGCGTTGGTGAGGTGTCTTGGCTAGAGATGTAAGAAGATCCGGGATCTGGCTCAGTTAACCGGCCCTCTAACATCACTCACAAACCACGGATCTAGACGTCTATTTAACCGGCTCAGTTGAGTCCTACCATATTTGATTGATATATAATCAATAAACTAGCCTGGGCACGCCCATACTTCCTGTGCCGCTGCATTTGAATTTCGCTTGCAAAGTCAGTCTGGCCAAGCTCCCATTCAACACCGTTTCTACATTAACAGAGAAACTGGGACCAATGAAAATCTAGCATTTCAAAAAGGCAATGACGCGGTAGTTTAGCGACCGGAAATCTACCTCAGTCACTGTCAACATGGCGAACGTGGAGCAACGGCAAGATTTCAATGCAGCTGTAGTTGCTGTTTTGGAAGATGGGTGAACATGTTAGCCAACGAAGTCTACAAAGAAAATCTCCTTGGCATTGTTGTCGACGAGGTTCATCTGCCAAGTAAACCCAGTTTACAGTATGTAAATAGCAGAACAACACAGTAATATCTTATAAAAGTTGTGGAGCTATTTCATTGACAAAATAGCTGCACGTTACATTGTCAGCGATAGCATATGGAATTTCGAGCTTTTGTGCAGTTACGTTTTTGTTTACTCATATGCACGGTACTATTCTCTGTCTTATACATGGACAATAATGTGATTGGTCGAAGCTTCGTCCAGTAGCAAACACAGGCATTTCACACACGTCGGTTAAGCCCGCCCTCTGAGGAATGGGTTTACAACACAGCTTGGCCAGACCAATGTTCGCAGAGCATTGATAAGTCGCGTTAGCCAGGCTATCAATAAACAGCACCACGTAAACATCTTCCATCTCAGTTGGCAGAGAAATGAAACATACGCGACTTGAGCACAACTAGTGAATCCAAGCAGTAGCGCAAGCATAGGCACTCAGTCACTCACTCGCTCAGTCGGCAGAAAAACGTAACTTAACTTCTCTGACTCGACTGCAAGGATCCAACTAACCGAATACTATGCTGATCCACTCCATATCCATTTTGGCCATAATAGAATTAAGTAATAATAATAAAAATAATATTCTTTCGTAGTGGTTAGTTACTGCAGTGGCGTGGCGTGGGGGAATTTTGTGGGGAAGCCACAGTTGAAAGAACTATGCTTATCCCTACTGTTTTGAGGGGGGCGGCATGTCTTATTGTTTTTTTTTTCTTTTTAAAAGAACATATGGAGTATAAAACAACGGGAGCAAGCGATACAAGTGAGCGCGCGATGGCCACACACAGGCGCTGTCTCCCTACCCAAACCGAACAAACTGCAAAACTGTATTCCATATTAAACTGTTACACATTTAAAAGGCTGTCCCATCAACCTCTGTGTAACTTCTAGACTGCCTTAGAAACATCTGCAGAAAACTAACAGTTAAATACAGACTATATTGTAGAACACAGTAATTGCGCATATGGGCAAGCACAAACTTCTTACATTACACTTAGCAGACGCTTTTATCCAAAGCGACGTTCAAAATGACATAAGCTAACACAGCTGTAGAGGAACACATAGTAAACAGACTCCACACATGCACACAAGGAGATACATGTGCCTTAGTAAGTTTTCCGGAGCAGGGACACACAAACCAGATTAACTAGAAACACTCACGGTATGCTATGAAAAACAAGGTTAGAACGTCTTCTGTCTAGCCTACTAGCAAGCTATGGCTATGTCAAGCTATGGTTATCGTCTTCTAAAGATATATACATATACTTGTTTTTAAGTCTTCTCACGCAGACCACTACAACATTAAACAACAAAATTGCACAGCTTAACAAAGTGCTCCTGCACAAGGTTTAGTGAACATTATCTGTATATGTAGTAGCCACACAGCGAAACTTCGATACATCAGAAATAACTTCAGCAGAACCATACTTCATTACATATTTGTAAAACTCGTCAAAACACTGGTAGTTGAAAACAGGACTTTAATACTATTTGTCACCATGTACTCCAAATCTCCATCGTCTTGATCTAATCTTAAATGTGTAGCCTACGTTGTGTGTATGGATGTTTGTAGCAGAGCCTGTCTTCTGTCTAACAACTTTCCCCGTTAGCAGTGGATGGGCATAGGTCGGTTGTGTGTAGAGGAGGTAAAGGCTCGCTGGCTTCCCTTCATACCATGCTGGCCAATCACAGATTGGTAGTATCACTAATTTGATTGGTTGATCGCTCGTTTTTTTTCACCATTCCTTAGTGAAAGGGATGCCAATTCAGGCTGGCTTCCCTTGGATACGACAGAAATGTAATACCGTGTTTCACCACATAACATAATGGGCTACATTGGGGAGTGGGGAGGCGCCATTTCGCTCATAGCAAAATACTGAGTAAGAAAAGTAGAGATCGATGACTTAAGCACAGTAGAAGGAGCAAAACCGCTAAGTTAATAGTCCAAATGTTTTAATCAAAATTGCCCCTATTGTCGGACAAAATAGGGGAAGCATGGCTTCCCTTAGCCTCCGGGAGAAAACGCCACTGAGTTACTGGTTATGGCAGCTCTTTTATGTCTTGAGTCAGTGTACCACGATTCTTGCTAACATTTCTGTTGGGCCATTTTGTGTCAAGTGACTCAAGTGACTCGCACAACCTGGCTCATATCACTAATGATCCAAAATGATCCGAATCCCTCAAAGGAATCGGATTAAACAATTCTACTCTTGGCATACCTTTTTCCCCAACTGCATGAGTTCAAGTATGCTAGCCTACTCAGTCTATATCAATAACTTTGACAATGTTTTCTTTTATGTCTGAATGTATAGTCTGTCAGATAGCAAAGTGAGGTTTATGCGGAAACTAATGGCGTAGCTAATGCGTCACGCTTAGGTTCTGCTACGATCGCCAACTAAATTACATCAGCAATTTGATTTTTATGTGAAATGGCAATCACGCCAACACGTGCTTGGTGCCGTCGTGGTTTCAGAGGGGTATCACTGCGAAACAATGTAGGCTACTGTAATGCAGGATCCCATCCCATCCCATCCCATCCCGACTTCAAAGAAAATCATGTTGTTGTTACTGTTGTTACAGTGAATATATAATGACAATTTAAACTAGCAGATATCCCCATGAAACTGTCAAATAGGCAACACCGTATTAAGAATATATAATATATAGAATATATTCCTATTTTCATGCAGAAAAGTACTTTAGGCTACAGTGCATGTTGTCAACAATGTTACGTTTACTGCATATGGACCGCAGTTTTGAGAAGGATTTTTGACATCTGCAGCATTTCACTTTTAGCCTACAACACTTGTTGCATGCTCTTTTTTGTTAGCCAAGCTACCTCCAAATATGAGCTATTTAAGCAGTTTATAATATGTTACCCTAATTTTAAAGAGTGGTCAGAGAAATGCACATGTATTGATTTCTGAAAATATATTTTTATGATTGCAGATGCTGTGAGGAAGTATGGATGATGTTGCTGCAAAAGATACAGACATCCAGCGCAAAGATACACGTTGATTTACCCTGGCTTCGAACGGCACAGCTAGGTGACGTCAGACAACCAGCGATAAAGACATGGTCGTTTGATTTCGGGTTCAATAAAGTATTTGTTTACACATACTGTTCTTCAATTCTTACTTGTGTACATGTAGAATATACCTAGGTTTATTGAGAAAAATGTAGATCTATTGAGTTTGCAATAATTCGGTGCTGGGATTTATTTGTTTATTGTTTGGCCGCAATGTAGAGTGAAATACCAATCATGGATAACAGTCTAGGGTGAGCTTGGGCTGTCTCACGGAGGTTAGATTTTAGTAATTGCGTATCTTTCTTACATAGCCCTAATAAGCCGTAAATAAGGCAAGAGGGAATATAATGAAAGCTAAATCATACCACATCTGGCACTGGTCTGGTAAGCGGAGTCGTTTCACGGATCTGTGCCGCCATGGTCAGACGGCACAAGTCCGTGTTTGTAAGAACCCTGACAAACGGACGCAAAACGGCTTCGGCCCGATGTGCGTTTCGACTCAGGAACGAGCGGGCCCCTTCCAGATCCAGCACTAATCGTACTGCGTGTGCGGCCCAGTTTCGTTACAGTGTCCAGTGGCTATCTGGGATACTACTTAACCATCTCGAAACCTGGGTAGGTCTGTCAGGTCATGCACTAAAATGGTTGGAATCACATATTATAGGAAGGCAATTTTATGTTTGTATCGATCATGTATCCAACAAACATGACATGCCTTTTTTGGTCACCCAAGGCAGCTGTCTCGGCCCCCTTCTCTTTTCATTATATATGCTACCACTGGACAACATCATCAAGGAACATTATGTAGATTTCCACAGCTATGCCGATGACACACAACTCTAATTTTCTAAAATGAAATTAGGACAAAACTGAGGTTTTACTTCTTGGCCCCAAAGATAAACGAGAGGCTCTGTACTCTAACCTGGGAAACCTAAACTAACATGTCAGAGAAAAGGTGACAAGCCTCTGAGTGATCCTTGACTCTGACTTAAGCTTTAAACCCCACATAAATAAAATAACAAAAAACACCTATTTTAATCTTAGAAATATTGCAAAGTTCACCCCTCCCTGCAGGAAGCCAAAAAACTACTTCACACATTTATCTCAAGTAGATTAGATTACTGTAGTAATCTATTTGCAGGCCTCCCAAAAAAGTAAATTGAGAAACTACAGCTTATTCAAAACTTGGCTGCAAAGTTACTAACAAAAACTAGAAGAAGGGATCACATCACTCCTATATTAGCTGAACTCCACTGGCTGCCTGTTTCACACAGAACTGACTTTAAAATACTCTTACTAGTATTCAAGGCCATAAACGGTCTTGCCCCATGCTATATCACTGACACACTATCTGTTTATATTCCTGCACCAGCCCTCAGATCTTCCGAAGCTGGCCTCCTGAGGGTCCCAGAAGTTCCACCCAAAAAAATCAGGAAGCAGCCTTCTTGTAGTACGCCCCAAGGAGATGGAATGACCAACCACAACACATCAAAGAAGCAGAGTCCATTGCAACTTCTAGCGGCAGCTGAAGACCTACCTATTTAACCTCGCCTTTACCTAACGGCCCTACCAAAAACTGTGAATTTCACTGTGTTTGTACTGCAGAATTACAAGACATTTTAACTTTACAGGCAGAGATCTACTGCAGGTTTTGCCATGGTTGGGGTCAACCTTTAAAGCAACGCTAGTGCTTCGGTTTGACAGCTGTAGTAGGGTAGAGTTTTGTACAGTACTACCATAGTAGGCTTCGAGAAACCCAAGGTAGCCTCAGGGGCAGTACTTCGATAGTATCAACAACAGTAGCAGTAAGAAGTTAGCAACTTTGACTTTGAGTTCCTTCCCATGTACTAGACAGCTGACATGAGGGTGCATGGGGACATGTATGGTGGTGGGCCTGTGCCTCTGTCTCTCTTTCCCTTTAATGTATGTAGAAAAAAACACTAAGATACTGGGACAGAGAAACTAGACAGCCCTCCTACAGGTGCATCAGAATAAGGACAGACTCAAGGACATTTTTTTTTCCCCAAAAGCCATAACCACTCTGAACGCACACATGCACTGATTGCCCTCAGACTTCAGAAGAAGAGTGATCAGAGGGAAGTGAAACACTAGTGCTGCTTAGTACTGAGTAGTAACATTTTACATGCAGCTCTGAGGGTGGTTCTACACCTCAATGTTTTTTTTGTAATCTTTTGATTCAAAGTAAGTTTACTTTACCATAAGAGGTCATGGCCTAAAATACCAATGAAATCAGGAGGTATAATGCTGAAACACTGTTAAGAAACCCACAACTTTCAATTTCCAGTGAGATTCTATGCAGTCTCTGTTGTGTTTTTTGATATAATGATGTTTTATAAGGCATCAACACACAACTTCACTAGGCAAAAAAAGCAACCACTATGTGTGTATGAATATTTTGTGCAAGTCATGTTATTACAGTTAGTCAGCACACTTTGTTGGTCCACAACACAGTGTGACATCAGTTCATGTAATTTTATAATAATTAGTAAACAGTTAGTTAGTTCTTTGTCTGATATGTATTATGACACTTCTAAGCCCTGGATCTGACTAAAGTAGAACAAATGAAAAATACCACAGTCCCCACTCACAAGAGGCACAATTCTCTGAAAATAGGCCTTAAGTCTTAAGCTTTCCATTCTGAACTGCTATCTTCCCAACAGTTTTAAGTCTTTATAAATATGTACAATATATGTGTTCTGTAGTTTTTTTTAACATAATGTTGTGCAAACAGTGCAAGCTTTTTCAGGCCTTATGAAAAGTTTTGTGGCAAGAACTTTTTTTACAATGGAAAGAAGGAAGGAAAACCAAGATTTACCTTAAAAAGAAAAAGGTTATACTTGTCTGCAGGAAAGCTTTTCAATAGTGCAAACAATCATATGAAGGTGAAAACATTTTATCAGGGAAACTCATCATGAGTCATTATACATCTGAAAGCATTCACTCAAGACATTAGGAGTCCATTAAGTTGTTGCCTGGCGACATTGCTCAAAGTTAGTCTGTGTCACTTTTTGTGTTTAAAGTTAGCCAAAAGCGAGTGCATAGAGCACTTATATAATTACTGTGGTTTAACTGTTGCATGAATCCACTCTTTGTTGTTTTGTGTTCATAAACATTTTCTTTTTGAGTCGAAAATGCTCTGACACACCTATGCATGTAATGAGTCTTCTGCATTTCCCTCCATCCAAGTCTTTTTGGCCACCTAGTGGATAAAGTGGGCACTACAATAATAGCCATTCTTCAACTTTGTTCTAATGCCAGCACACAATCTCCATATTAAAATCTGCCTTTGAAGTCAAAAGCAAGTTGTTCAGTGCAATTTTGAAATGTGTGTAAAGTGTGCTGTCACACATTACTTTAATAACAACAGAACAAATGAGTGGCATTACTATAGCAGTGCCCTGTAAACCAAGTAAACTTGTGAATTCTTTATTTCTTTGAACTGAGGAAGACGTGCGCTCCCAGTAGGACTCAAGCCTGCAACTTACACATTCCTAACATCACGCTGTGCCAGCTGCAATCTTTAAAGAGGATGGAAACATCTGCACAAACACTGACAGGCCAACAGAGGTCCACTTTTAAACAGCATGTTTATTCTTTTAGTTTTTTAAAAAATAAAAAATAAAAACTAAAAAGGACTATTTTTTCCCATTGTCACTATAAAGGAACAGTACGGAAGCACTGAGAGTCTTTGAGCCTTCTATGGCTCTTCAAGTATGTTCGTAAGTTCATGAAAGTGGGACTTCATCTCTGCATGATGCAGGGTAATGATTTGGGTTGATGTCCCCTGAGCCTGGGCAGGAGGGGTGGGGTGGTGGCGGTGAGGTTGGACTGGGTAAATAGCAGATTGGGTGGGGGTGGGGGGAGCAGTATAGAGAGTTTGGGTGTTCTCTGACAGAGAATGGCCATTGTCCCAGTCTAATGTCTTGCGAGAACCAGACCGCATGTCCTGACCAAACATGTCCTCACCCGGCATCCGGTCTTGGCGGTGGTGGTGGTGCAGCAGTGCAGCCAATGCTGTGTGTGTGAAAGTTGTGTGTGTGTGTGTGTGGGGGGGGGGGCATCTACCATCGATCTCATAGGCCAGGCAGCTAAGCCAACCATCCAGCTTTCACAAGTCCTACATCTTAACTTAAAGGCAAGGGGATTGGAGATTCCAATGAACGCAAGTTAGACCAGACGATTACAGAATAAAAGCAGCAGAAAAGATGTAAAAGGCTTGATAAAGGCTCGGTAGAGACTAGAACAGGTTGAAAGTCGGGGTGGGGGAAGGGGGTGTTGTGGTGTGAAAAAGTAGCAGTGGTTGTATCGAGATCTGCTGATGGGGACAACCTCAACAGTTCAAACACATTTCATGGTTGAAATTTTGTTTAAATTAAAAATGTAAAAATAAAAAACAAACAAAAAACAAAACAGATCCAGATCCTTTGCATAAAACTGATAAGAACAGCAGTTAAAATAACAGTTAATAAGCATCTCTTCAATACACTTTAAAAAACATTAAGATTTATCCAGTGGGATTCAAAACAGAAAAATAAAAGTCTAAAACCCTTCAAAATGTAAACAAATTCACTCTCAAAAGAAGAAAAGCAAGGGTGAAGTTGGGAGAGCCGTCACTCGCCACCTCTCTCTTTTTCTCCCTTTTTCTCTTTCTCTTCCTGTGCCCCCTGTGCGTCGGCCTCACCCCTTCCGTAGTGCATCTATGAAGCTCAAAGGTCAGAGGTCAGGCAGTGTGCAAGTCTCTCCTCCTTCCGCCTACCTGTGATTCCTCCATTCAACATTCCTCCTCCTGCCCCTTCCTTCCTTTCCTGGCATCCATCTCTTCAGCTCCTCAAACAAAGAGTCAACTCTCTCCATCCCTCCCACCTTTTCACAAGCTGGGTGGTGGGCAGGTGATCGGATTGTGGGTGAGGGGCCAGGTCTGCAGGTCATCTGGGGTGCAGCAGGAAGCGGTCCAGGTACTGCGAGATGACCTCCCAGTGTCTCCAAAGGAAGGCCAGCAGGAGGACCAGTAGCAGCGTGGAGACTGTGCGGCTCCGCGTCTTCATGAGTGGCACCACGCAGTTGGCCACCGTAGACACGAAGACCAGCAGCACGGCCATGAGGGCCAGCAGCACGTTGATGAGCTTGCCCAGCAGGGTACGTGCTGTGGCGTTCTCCAGCCCCTCCAGCTGCACCACCTGCTGCTGCTGCTGCTGGAGCTCCATCTTGGAGATGCGTGTCTGGCATGCCTCTAGCGCCTCCTGCAGGACAGGAGGGGGAAATAATAATAATAATAATAATGGTCACCTTTTGAAGAGCATTAGCGTCAGTATTACAGCTGAAAACCTGTCTTCAAATTGATGCTGAGAACCCATTACACCAAACAGAATCTGCCTTTCGGAGAAAAAAACCTAGTTGACTTAGTGATTGAAACAGATTCTGCCATTTGAGGAATAAAAGCTGATAAAATGCTGGCTATAGCTAACCTAGCAATTTAATGAGACAGATAATACAGCCTGGCTCAGTCTGACAGCACCTCACATCTAAATAGCAGTTCAGAGAAGCAAAGTACACACAGACCTAGTTATCTGATGAAGGAAATGATAATACCACATGCTCATAGTACATAAAGCAATCCAACCAATCAAACAGAAAGCAAAATGAATGGCTGTATCTGTATTCCTTATGACTTTTATCCAAAGTGACTTACAGTAGAGTACAGATATGCAGAAAACACAACCATATCACAACATAATGCCAACCAACTGAGGCTAAATCTTCCAAAAATTACTTTGAGAGCAGTTTAGCAGGCAATGTGCTGGGGAGTGCAAGTCCTAACCTGGATGTCTCGGGCTCTCTCGTAGGACTGATAGGCGATCTTCTCCTCCATGCTGGCCAGCTCCTGTTTCAGGTTAAGGATCTCATTCTGATGGAGTTCCGTCAGGTCGTTTAGCTGCTCCTCTAGTCGTTCACACCTACACACACACACACACACGCATGCGCGCGCATTGGTTAAGGCTGGTAACACAATGATACAGGGGATATTTCAAATGGATGTATTTATCTGCTTCTAATTCACTAGCCTTTGATTGAGGCATGTGTAAATGTACACCTGCTTTCTAAATAAAATCTATACATCAGAAATGTACACATCCCAATGTATTGTGTATTATAAAATGGTATCTACAATCCGGCAATGTATTGTAGTATTGTACATTAGAAATAGGCATCAGACACAGCTTTTCTAAATCAACACCCTTCTTTGGTATTAATCCTATATACAGTGATCCTCCCTCTATTATGGTAATTATGTTCCAGGCCACCCTGTGATAGGTGAAAATCCGTAATGTAGTGAGACCATACAGAAAACATTACATTTTATAGTTTAAGCCTTAAAATACCTAATAATTAATACATTTACTGTATGTATTATTACATTATTACTGTTTCAGTATAGTTATCAGAAATTACAGTACTGTTTTGATGAACGTTTCTTTACCATGCATAGTGACATATCATACATATATTGATGAAAAAAATCTGCGTTATAGTGGGACTGTGAAAGGTGAACCACAATATAGCAGAGGATCACTGTAAAGGCATTAGCAGCAGCAGCAGCAGCAGTCGTACCGATATCTCTCCTCCTGCAGTGCCTGCATGATGACCGTGTAGTCCTTTTGGTAGTGCGCCTTCAGGTTCTCGAAGGACTCCTCCAGTCGGCCCTGGCTCTCCCTCAGCTCCTGCACCTCCTGGAAGAGCGCCTCCATGCCCGATGCGTGGCCCCCCTGTTCCAGTGTATTGCCACGGGAGCTGGGTGGGCCCCCCGGAGCCCCTGTGGTGCTGTTGGCCCCAGCTGAGCCCGAGGTGGCGCTGGAGCAGTCGTCCTCGCTGCCGTACTTGGGGCTGGACTGCAGGTGGCCACCGCCACCGCTGAGGGCTCGGGTACCGGAACCGGGAACACCCCCACCATCCTCTCCCTGTGTATCATCCAGGGAGTCCTTCAGGGCGGATATGTTGTCCGCACTGCCAAATTTGTTGCGGATGAGAGAGGCGATCTCCCGCGGTTTGGAGACGACCGCGCCTGCTGCTGAGTGCGTGGCCTGGGAGAAGCTGGACAGGCCTCCCGTCACCTGCAGCAGGTGAGAACAGTTCAGATTGTACATAAATCTCAAGGCCAATTTATAATCCAGGCAACAAAAATCAATCAATTCAACCATCCATCCATCAATCTGTCTTTAACAGGTAAGGCACACAACACTGACAAAGCTGCAACATCTTGACTACAGCATCTTTCCATCTTATCACCATCAGCACCACCACTACCACACGCCCACACCCCAGCACCATCTCCCTTCACATCAACACCTTTCACAAGTAAGGTGAGAATCATTTAAATAGTAAATAATAATAATAGTAAAAAATACATAAATAAATATAATAATAATAATAATAATAATAATGTTGTATTTATAAAGTACTTTTCATACAGATAAAGTAGCTCAAAGATTTGTGAGTATGTGCATGTATAAGCTAGATGCCTTTATTTCCATTGGGATAAATAAAGTATGTATGTATGCATGTGTGTTTGTGTGTATATCTATCTTCAACAGGGACGACATGCATACTGATGACGTCTAACCACCATTAGCACCACCACCCTGTCATATTAACCCCTTCTCATCAACTCCTTCATATCAACCTCTTTCTGTGCAATATTAAAATTCATGTGCAATAACTCTGCATAATTAATGTGCAATATCACTTTGTATATAAAACCTCATTTATTACTTTTACCTCAAAACTGCAACCCACCCCCCTTCCTTAGCTTGTCTTGCACTGCTATTTATTTATGTTGTAATATTTTTATTACATTTCGTAAAGTGACAATAAAAGGCATTCTAATCTATTCTATTCTACTCTATTCCACAGGTAAGGCACGATGCTAAGTAGTGTTGGTGCTGGCCCACCTTGGCCCCAACGTCCTTGAGACCCTGGTGCATGTCCCTCAGCACGTCCTTGGGCTGCCGTGGGATGCCATTGTGCTCCACCTCTCGCAACTTGCGGCGGTAGTGCTCCAGCTTGCGCTGCAGCTGCTGGATGGTCTGCGCCGACTTCTGGTTCTTCTTCTCAAACACCTGCACAGTTAACCAAGGAGAGCTAGTTAGTCAAGGTTAAAAGCAACTTTGGGTTAAACATTTGTGGGAGGAGGGGGAGGGGTGTTGCTCACTCATGGCGTACTCGCACTATGCCATCTATACTGTACCCACGTACACTTGACCCCCAAAGTTCATTTAACCAGTGTAATCACTCTGTAACATGCCTGGGCACGGTACGCTTGAAAGAGATGGACTCAGGTACGGTATGCATGTGATCACAACATGCTTGAGTACAGTTACGAGTTCCATTTAGCAATCAAACAGATCATGAAGAATTCTGTTGCTATGATAATAAACCTGCTTGATGCGTGCGCTCTGCTGCTTGTCGGCGTTGTTGGCTAGCTTCAGGTACTCGGCCACGTTGTCGTCACGAGCCGTCTGCTCGATCTTGATCTGCTCAGTCAGCTTGAGGATTTTCTGCTGCAGCTGGGCGATGGCGTGCTTGGTGCGCTGTGGATCTGGCGTGCTGTCCACCACATCCAGGCCGTACGCACCGCCGTCAGAGCTGTAGGACAGCAGCGTGCTGGGAGACACGGCTGGCCCCGACACATCCAGACGATCCAGCTGCTGGTAGAGGGGAGAAAGCGGGGGGTGAGAACACAGTGGGCCACACACACACAAAGGGGGGTGAGAAGACAGTGGGAGACAGACAGACAGACAGACAGACACACACACACACACACACACACACACACACACACACACACACACACACACACACACACACACACACACACACACACACACACACACACACACACAAAGAGGGGTTGAGATAACAGTTTGGAGGTGGAGCATGAGGAAGTACAGCAGTGGTGTAAAAAAAGAGAAAGCATTACAGAGTAAAAGAAAAATTATGGATTTAATGGATAAATTAATGGATAAGAAGACAGCGGGACAAGGACACACACACACATGGGTGCGCAAAGGAGTACAGCAGGGGTGAAGAGGAAAGGAGAAAATTCTTTAAAAAGCAACAGGTTAAAGGCAGGAATAAAGTAATAAAGAAAGACAAAGGGAAAAGTGGGAGACAGCAAGCAAAAAGAGCAAGGTACAGCTTTACAGAGCTGTTCACCCGTGCCAACATACACAGCATAATCACTCCCTGCAGAGTAGGAGGGGAGGATTTAAAATAAATTTTAAATGACTACGCTAAAGAGGTAAAATCTCTCTTTCACGTTGTTTCTCATTCATACACACACATGCAAACACACACACACAACCTTTAAATCCACTGCACTACCAAAAAACAGAGAAAAGTGTCACCAGTGCTGGGGGCTTCATGTTGTCGTGTCAGAGGCAGCAGCAGAATTAGTGGAAGTGCCGGTCAGAGTGGCAAAAAGAGGGAGCCAGGCTCAGCTGGCCCACTAGCCATGACAGATCCTCCTCCTACCTGCTCAGACCTCTGGACTATGAGTGCGTCTCCAGCGGAGATAAGCGAGGCGGCCCCCATTTTTGATAAACAACCATCCACACGCGCTGCACATGAGCCATTTACATAACAGCCATAAAATTGTATTGCAAAACTTAAATTAACGTCGGCAGAAACTGCCCTGCTGTAAGGTCAATGCCGTTGGCTGAACTGAAATTCATAAACGGGTGTTGCACTGTGACACTTTTTGCTCTGCTCTGCAAGAGCACAAACTCCACCCTGCAAGCAACCGTCCAGATACCCCTAGCAAGGCCTCCAGTGATATGATGGTCACCCAGATGTCTTGCTGTGATATCACAGGGCAAAATACAGCGTTCCCACGCAGTTTTATACACAAAGTCTCAAAAGTTTTCTGTGACTTTTTCATGACCCCAAATTAACTTTTGCATGACTTCTTTTAACCTACTGTTACAGCTTTGTGTATTTGATGCCACAGATTGTGTTACATCATAATAAACATTTATGCTAAAACATGTTCTTGCCCATCACGACTGCAGATTCTATATGTGTAGTAACAAAATTTAAGAACAGAGGGAATTGTCGAATTCTGTGAGAAAAAAAAAAAAAACAACGCCACCACACTGCCTTTGGTCTTTCTTGTCAAAATTTTACTTCATCACTTTTCCAAAAATGATGAATCAATAATATTACTCCATTATTCCATGACTTCTCCAGGCATGGAGAATGGGCTCTTCAAATGTCATGACTATTCCAGGCTTTGGATGACCATGGGATCCCCAAAAGACGATTCCTTCCACAGTGACTAGCCAGCATGGCACAGAAGCTGTTTTCCTAACAATTAGAAGATCTGACCTGAATTCTGCTGATACCTGACCAATCCAGGTGCTCAGATTCAACCCTGCGACTGCTGCTACAGGGAGGGGGGGAGTTAGGACGTATCTAAGGGCCTAGCTCTGACAGTGGGGCCCCGTTGGTGTGAATCAATCCATAGCCTTGTTGTTTGATTGTTGGTTGGCCAATGAACAGGAAAATTTGATGCAACATAGACCGAACAATGAACTGGTAGGTAACAGTAACTGAATGGGGCATTTAAACTAGCTTTCAATGTAATTTCCCTATATCCCATTCAGTAAAATTGTTACATTTTCTCATTCTTTTTCCCACCAACAGCACTCTGTGACTTCGAACAACAGGGCTACAAATTGATTCTTTAAAAGGGCCCAAAATTGTATTCATCCTAGGGCCTAAAATGTGTAGTAGGCGGGGGAGCCGTATGGCTAAACAGTGTGAGGGAAAGAAATCAGATGCGATGCATCTGACCGACAGACAGCCAGAGCAGCAGAGGACGACTGGGCTGTAGGAGATGAGAAATGGCTGAGTGCGTCTCTCAACTAGTGGAGAGGAGCAGAACAGTAATTACACTCGAGCTCATCAGAGAGGACAGCCGGGGGGGGGGGGGCAGTATGGGGGTGTGTGTGTGAGGAGCTCTGGTGTGACTGTGCGTGTGTCTCTAAGCTGTGTATGTGTTTGTGTGTAAATGCATGTGTTTATGCGTGCCTGTGTGTGTGTGTGTGTGTGTGTGTGTGTGTCTGTCTGTCTGTCTGTCTGTATCTGCATTTAGGTGTTTGTGTGTGACAGTTCAAACAAACATGTCTTGCCTGCAGCTGATTAGACGACACATCGTGCACCAGTCCTTGGGCATGACAATAACACCTTGACATTAAATACTCTAAGTGCTAATCCCCACCCCTCCTATTACACTAAGTCTGGCTCCAGTGGTCATCAGTTAAACATGAGATTAAAGGTCTCTAAAGGCATTATTCAAACCGGCAGTCAGAAAGCAGTCAGGAAAATACTCTTGAGTTACTATTGCAGAACTGCTAAACGGGACAACAAAACACAACAGGTCACACTCATAGGACTGTCTTACTATCTTTGAACATCTAGCATGATTAACACATAAAAAATAGTTACTTTGTAGAGTGTGATGTCTTGCAAGGCCTGTCCAGAAGAACATAGCGGGGTAGTAATAATGCTAGTACCCTGCCGCTATATACACCCCCCCGACAGAGAGCACATTTGACCACTAGAGTATTAAGTGCTTACACAGAGGGGTGCTGAGCACTTAGTATTCTCTCAGCCGAGCGCCTGTCCTCACACTCACTCTGTGTCAGAGGCTATGGGACTGGCCAGAGAGACACTGCAGAGGGCCCATGACGGCTGGCTGTGCCAGAGAGGCCACTGTCTGTCCTTCCAAGCGCACACAGCTTGGCCACTGTTATCAGCTCCGTAACAGCCCGTGCCATCCCACGGCCTGGCCACCTCTTATCAGCACCCACAGGCAGAGGGCTGCAACAGCACTAGGGATGCACTCTGACACAGGATGGCTCAGGGCTACTGGGAATATCACAATACAGCACCATCAAGTGGTGATTCCATTCACATTTTTGGTCTTTATATTTGTTATCTTGAGACACCTTGGTTAGAAACTGATGTACTGGTCCTACTTGTGTAATTTTAACCTCTCTACCACTAGTGTCGTGTAAGATAATTCCGCATTATTTGCAAAGATAAATGCAAAGATAAAATGTCAAAAAAAGAGAAAACATTAACAATGTCAAAAAAAAAAACTATTAGCAGAAGCTATTAGCTATTAGCTAATTAGCAGAAAGGCCTCATAAACCATGTTAGTTTTTTTTTTTTAAAGCACCTCACATGTAAGATCTGCCATACAGGTACCACCAGCGCCTTTGCGCGTGGCCAAAGCAGAGACACGTCTGTAAAACTTCACGCCTGCTTTACCCTGTGCGGGGTCATCGCCCTGGAGTGCACTTGAAGACTAAGGCTGGGGCTAAATTTAGAAGGGCTTAGAGAACATGGTGACCTGCCACCGTGCTCGCTGACCTTCCCGCACTGTCAATGCCGGCTCCGTTTCTCCTGACAGCCTATCACTCTTGATCAGAGAGAAGGCCAGCCTAGCCTAGGCAGTCCGCCCATCCAGCACCACCTGGAAACCTGCCTTGTGAAAGTGGATCTGTGTCTAGGTGCCTGTCTGAGAGTGTGTGTGAGAGAGAGAGGGCCGGGGAGTGGGAATGCAAGTGAGTGAGTGAGTGAGTGTGTGTGTGTGTGTGTGAGCAAAAGTGTGTGTCAGCAAAAGAGTGTGTGTATTTGTGTGAGAATGGGGGGGTGGGAGTGTCTGTATGACTGAGAGGGAAGTGGGAGTGGGAATGTGTGTGTGTGTGTGTGTGTGTGGAGGTGGGATGGTTGATGTCTACTGGATTTCTTCAAACAGGTCAAAGGACAAAGATTTAAGTTACCTCGTCCCGTTAACGCATTCAAAGCTTGCCAGTTACATGACATGAGACACCTGTTCCATCACTCAAGTACATACATACATGTCATACATACACATACATACACACAAACTCTGGCGCCCGTTTAGATGCTATATGCTAGAGCCCTGGTGGAAACCCCTTAGTGTTACTCCATACACTCTCAGTGTCACATACAGGCTCTGTGTGTCACACACAAGGCCATGTAGAGTCTTGGAGTGTTGGTGAGGAACCTGGTGCACCCACTTACCCAGGCTGGGCATTTCCTGCAACCAGAGCCGGACAAACCGGCTTGAGAAAGTAAAAGTCCTGATAGATATTCCTCCTGCCTGTCCTACCAAC
The DNA here is from genome assembly GCA_030347295.1 of Setipinna tenuifilis. NCBI lineage: Eukaryota > Metazoa > Chordata > Actinopteri > Clupeiformes > Engraulidae > Setipinna > Setipinna tenuifilis. Next base: position 32,390,488 of record CM059267.1, on the reverse strand, counting down.
ACGCTAATTAGCTCATCTACCTGGCTAAAGAGACTTTTACTTTCTAAACCTGGGATGTCTGCCTCTGCCTGCGACCTAATAATAAAATACACATCATGATACAGAGGCCACTATACATTACTTTTCCAGATACAGGTTGATCCTGAATAAAGGCAATGACTAAAATATACACTACCGGTCAAAAGTTCTAGAACACCCTAATTTTTCCAGTTATTTATTGCAATTCAAGTAGTGAAAGTTCAATGAATACCCTGAAATGGTACAAAGGTAAGTACTAAACAAAAAAAAAAGATCTGGTTACTCAAAACAGAAAAATAGTGTACATTTCAGAATTATACAAAAAGGCCTTTTTCAGGGAACACAAAATGGGTTACCTGAACAGCAGCAATGAAGGTTAAATCAGCCTTGACAGCTAGTGCTACTAATTCCTATAGGTGTTCCAACGTTTCTTGATTACTTACAACACCCAATGCTGATATAAAAGCAGTGTTGAAACACACACTGTGGTACCTGACCCTCCGGACCATCAGGTGAACAGTATTGTACTGCAGAAAGTAGTGTAATGCTACAAAAATAACAAGGAAAAGGCAATTAACATTGGGAGAAAGACAGACCATCATAACACTTAAAGCCGTTGGTCTTTGCTACAGGGAAATTGCAAAGAAAGTCAAGGTGTCAGTGAGTACAGTTTTCTTCAACATCAAATGGCACTCAGAAACTAGTGGAAACTCTGACAGAAAGTGGTCTGGCAGACCCCAAGCCACAACTGAATCAGAGAACATGTTTCTAAGAGTTAATAGCTTGTGTGATAGGCAGCTCACATGACAACAACTTTAAGCACAGCTTAATAATGGTTGTAGTAAGCAAGTCTCGGTTTCAACTGTGAAGAGAAGACTTCCAGCTGCAGGTTTGAAAGGACAAATTGCAGCAAGAATGCCGTTGCTAACACATCAGAATAAGACAAAGAGGCTTTCCTGGGCCATGGAACACAGCCATTGGACTACCGAAGCCTGGAAGAAGGTATTATGGACTGTTGAAACAAAATTTCAAATCTTTGGTTCATCACGCAGGATCTCTGTACACCGTCGAGTAGGCGAGAGGATGGTTCCACAGTGTATGAAATCAACTGTCAAGCATGGAGGAGGAAGTGTGATGGTCTGGGGCTGTTTTGTTGGATCCAGGGTCGGTGACTTGTACAGAGTGAGTGGCATCCTGAAACAACATGGCTACAACAGCATTCTGTAGTGCCATGCAATACCCTCTGGTATGCGCCTAGTTGGTGAGAGGTTCATCCTACAGCAAGATAATGACCCAAAACACTAGTCCAAATTCCTCAGGAAAAACATGGAGTGGCCAGAACAATCTCCAGACTTAAACCCCATTGAGCTGGTTTGGGATGAACTGGACAGAAAAGTGAAAGAATGTATGGGAACGTCTGCAACAAACTTAAGAATAACTTTCTGAAGAATATTTGATTTCTTTTGCCATGACTATGCTCAGCTGTTATATCTGCCAAAGGTGGCTACTTTGATGAGTCAAACGCTTTGAATACAGTTTGATTTATAAATTGATTACATTTTTCAACCTAAATTGCGTATTTGTTCTGTGCTTTCATTTTTAGACTGTAATGACACAATAAACTGAATGATTTCCACTAAAAAACTGGAAAAAGTGTGGTGTTCTAAAACTTTTGACTGGCAGTGTACATCTTTCTAATATCTCTTTCAATTCTGTACGACAGCAAAGTCAAAGCCTAAAGAATCACACAACACTTCAAGTCATGCCAACACAGATTTTAAATACTGATATTCATTTCTTTACAAATATTCTGTCTAAATTATGTCAGGTATAAGCAAAGATGAACTGTGTTTTTTATGTTTTGTTTTTTATGTTTTATGTATATGCGAATGAAAAAAAAAAACACAATAAAAAATTGTCATGGAGCGATAAAATAAGAGCTGAGACGCAGCTCTTGTCAATCGAGAAGAACTATTGCAGAAAGTGGAGCTAACCACTAAACATAGTGCCAGCAACACATTTTATGCGATAAAGGCCGGTCTCCAATATAGGCCAGGCCTGATTTTCTCCTTGGCATTGAATTCCGCTCATTATTAGTCATGTTTCCATTATGGGGAGGTTCTGACGGTAGGTTTGACGGACTCCACGTAAGAAGGAGCATTGAACATTATTGACTGCAGGCTTGCATCTGTGTTGATTTGATTATTAAACAAGTGAGTTCTGAAAGTCAGTGTTCCTATTTATTGTAAGTTTCCAGCAATATTAGCCCATTTGTGTCTAATTTGTTTCATAAGATTGGATGTGAGTGACGTTAGGACAGCAGGAGTAGTACGCTAAAGTTAGCCACAAAAAAACGTGCTTTAAGAAGTTAATTCATTGTCTGAGGAAATAACTGTGTGCCGTATAGGACTTTGTGAAATGCTTTATCATGGAAACAGGCTGTCTTAAAATTCGTGTTTGAAAGACTACATTTTCATCAAGCATGCATATTAGCATTGACCATATAAGATTATTAGCCTGCTAGCATGCTAAATTAGCTTGCCAATCTGACTTCAGACTATACAATGTGGGCAACTGTATTTGTAACACAGTTGTGTGCTGTGAGAAATTAATTTTGCCTGTTTAGAAACTGCCAGAACTGAAAGTGCCAAAGGGCACAGTGGAGCTTCAAAATGTGTGGTTGGGACAGCTTTTTTGTACTTGCTAACGTTATTCTCAAGTTCTCCAAGCCTTGGTCATGATATCTATATATAGGTGGTTGTGTGCTCAAGTGTGGATAAAAAATGAAAGGCCTGTCTCATATAGATGGCTGTCCCAAATACAGGCAAGGTCTAATAAAAAAGCCTGGGTTATTATTTGGAGCTTTACCATATGCTGCACTACTGAACATTGTAACTGATATTCATTTTGCTGCTATTCATTGTGTAGTATAAATAAATGCTAAAAAAGTGTTGCTGGAATCATTAGATGTAAAATTTATTTAAATAATGTAGTGAGCTAATTTGATTATGGGTATGTTTTAGAGCAATAATTGTGTTTATCATGCTCTGCAGACGCAGTGATGGATGTAAACTAAAAAACATAGGGGTTAAACTGTAGTATACCTTTTTATCATCAGTTATCGATATCGTGCTAAAAAGCACAAAATATCATGATACATTTTTAAGTCCATATCGCACAACACTATTAGTATGCATCATGTAAAAGTATGTATATTTTAGTGCAAAGCCATACACTTACCCGGTCAGCCTCCTCGGTAGAGTGGTACCCTGAGCTGATAAGCATGTCTGCCAGGGCGGGGCTGCTGGGTGTGTCGGTGGTGGAGGAGGAGCGCGGCCGCCCTGCCTGCAGCAGTACCTCCTGGGTGGAGCGCCGGTGGATCTGCGGGCTGCCCTTCTGTGGTGGCTCCCCAGTGCCGCTGGCAGCGGCCGGGCCACTGCTGCTGCCCCCAGCCTTGCTCCGGCGGCTCTGCAGACTGGTGCCTCGCTTCATGATGGGTCCTGGGGCGCCTCGGATCTGCTGCAGCACGCGGCTCAGAGCTGCAGGGGGGGCGGGAGGGAGGGGGGCGTCAGAGTCGCAGGAGGCCGCAGCGGCGGAGGAGGAGGACAAAGCATGTGTGGCGGGGGTGCCCAGGGTTCCAGAGCCAACCGTCCCATCTCCTGCCTCTGCCTCTGTCAGGTCGGCGTGCTGGGCCGAAGCGAAGGAGGCAGAGTCGTGCGGCGAGACAGATGAGCGCCGGCGCTGCGGCTGGAAGAGGTGCTTCAGGCCGTGGCCCAGCGCACCCATGTTCTCCAGGGCATTGTGGGTGATTTTGGACAGGCCATGCTCCGGCTCCGACGCCCTCCGGCCCACCGCCACCGCCTCTGCTTCTGGCCCGCCACCACTGTGGCCTCCTGCCTCCGACTCCTCCAGGCTGAGCTCGCTACTGGCCTGATCCATTAGGGGGCGCCAGTCTTGCGCTTGGTGTGGGGCAGGTAGGGTGTGTGTGTTGGGGGGGTTTGGCTTCGGCCCTTGGCAATGGGTAGGAGGGGGGTTGGCTGGGATGTGGAGGAGGAGGGGGTGGTGGTCTACCTACACCCCCCGCCTCCACAGCCCCTTGGATTGGCCAGCTGAAAACTGGGAGGCGGGGTAAGGCGTCTCAGTGGAGCCCTGTGAGTGCGCATGCATCGGCGGATTGGCTGAAAGTCATGCTCATCTACCACAGAAGGAAAACAAAATGGATTATGACATGCAGCAATAAGCGATGGTACATAAACAGCAAAAGCAACAGCAACAGCAGCAGAAGCAGGATGAGTTAACAAAACACAAAGAGGCAGCATTAAAGATTGGCTGGCAGACATAAGGGACTGGGTTGTTTTTGAAGCTTTTAAACAGTCGAGCCAAAAAAGGACAACACAGATTCCTAAAACCAACAGGCCTTTAATCTAAAAGATTGCAAATCTTTTATTAATCCCCAGGTATAGGAACATTAACAGGGAAAACTGCTCAGGATATTTTGTCCAATTTCCAAAAAAGCACTGCAGGCATTAATTTTATATACTTTATTTTTAAATCCTGACAATAACATCGCAACATCCAGTTCAATTCCACATATTACTGGTAGAATTGTAATACTGCCTGACTTTTACCAGCTCACAGAGATGATGTGTTTACCAACCCATCATGTCAGTGGCAGCCAACCAATCACAACACACTAGGCCTATGCTACATTGCTAAGTAAACACAACATTCTACCTACTGTCACTCACAGTATTTCACAAAGCATGGTAAAAAAGTGCAATAATTTCTGAAATGTTCTTATATGGTGCCCTCTGGTCTTATATGGTGCCCTTTGAGTGTACATTAAAGACTGCAATGCAGATTGTGATGCAATTGTTGCAAGAGGACTGTGATCAAAACGTAATTGTTGCATTTGCCATCCTAATTTAGAGGTAAACATTTCAGAGATTATTTGTGCAATAAATTAACACACAACACATGGATGTAAATGTCAGTGGGTGTAGGTGATGGTATTAACAGAGTTAAATAAAGGCGATGACAAGCATCTAATGGGCTTCCTTCTGGGTTGTGAAAACTAGTGATTAAAGGTTACATTCACTGTCGTTTGCGAACCAAAGTCCCTGGGCATCCTCTTATGGGGAAACGTTCCTATTCTGGTCAGTCATGGAAACAACCGATTCTTTGACTTTTCATTCAGCCAAACGCATATTGACTTGGAAACAAGCTGACATTTTAAATTCACCACATCATCAATCAGTTAGTTTTTTTTTAATCATGTCAGGTCGTTAGTTGGCATTCTAAAAAAAACAGTACAATATTTTCTTTTCGATGATTTGTTGTTAAGAAACACAACAAGCACAGATAAACACAATGCGACAAGCGAGGGAGAGATGAATAAAAGAGTGTGTCCTACCATCAGTCCAGCCTCTCCTCTACTGACTCAAGGCTCAGGGTCAGCTGCAGAGGACAGGAGAAGAGACGGTTACACACAGGCACCATCCATTCCAAGCTGTGACACACGCACACACACACACAAAAGCACACACACACTAGTGTTCTTTTATGTCCAGAGGGTATCCATGTACTCTAGCACTTCTCTGTGATGGCTACTATACACAAGCTCGTGCCCACACTGACATTCTTGCAGATATAATGCTTTGTGACATGACTTCCACGCACCAGTATGCAAACACTACTGGAAAAATATATCTACTGAAATATAGGGAAACTGCATCATTCGGACATTATGGTAGGTCTACTGTCTGAAAATCATATAGCTTAAAAAAAGAAGTACAAATCAAGCTACTTTGCTTCTAGCTTTGTGTTTGACCTTGGTTGTAAACCATAGATAAGTCCTAGGCCTATATCACACAAAAATGTAATGCAGTCCTCAGTCCACAGACTGTGGAATTACAGTTCACCTATATGACCAGAGCAAATGATAAGGCCAGCAGCAACTCAGATTGATAAACCTGAGACAGATTGATCAACTGCAGAGCCAAGGCACTGAGTGAAATGGATCGCTTTCATTCTGGCTCACGAGCAGCAGAGCTAATGATAGCTCCTATGCGGGTTCCACAACCGCAAAGCCATGCAAGGAAAAGGACTCGTACACACAGATTCCCAATTCTCTGTTTCCATTTGATCCATTACAGCTCGTACAGTAAAAAAAGAATGTGAAATGACATTCAAAAAGGGTACACATACCCTCCATGCTGGTCGTAGATATATTAGGCCCAAACAACTCTCCTTTTACCAGTTGAGCAATCACACAGAAACAGATCGACAAACAGCAACAATATGATACCTTCCACGGTAACACAGTCAGAGAGCATCTTGGGGGTCAGGTCTTAAGTCTCAGGCTAAACTCACCTCTAGGAGCTCAGACTAAACTCACCTCTCAACAAAACACAGCAGACATATGAATGTACTGTAAAAAAAAATATATAGATGGACAAGTGGATTGGGGGCTACATAAACGAACAGGCGAGATTATCAGAGGCTAGCAGCTCCGAGGTTATGTTTCAAGCATTGCCCTCCTGCTGTGTAATGTAGTTATACGGAGCATGGTGTCAAGGCGAGGCAAGACGACTGTGTCCTGCATGCATTATTAAGCAGACAAGCGCCGTCACTGACTGCTGGACTCAGTAACGCTATTGTGTGTCACAATCAACACGCTGGCAGCTCACAGTGTCCAAAACACAAACACATACACACACACACGCGCACGCACACACACACACACACAGACACACACACACACACACACACACACACACACACACACACACACACACACACACACACACACACACACACACACACACACACACACACACACACACACACACACACAGAAACACAATTCCCTGTTGCTAGTAGAAGGCCATGGATGTGAGGACAGCAAACGGTGAGGTGTCATTTTACCTACTGTGACACCTCCTGCTTCCCTCTCTGAGTGAGAAAGGATACACATTAATAACATGCTATTAGCCTAATGTGTTACACTGTAACAAGTCACCAGTGCAAATGGATGTCAGATAACATACAGCCATACTTGGCAAAATCTGAGTGGCTAAATCTGGGAGATTTCGGCAGTGGTCAAACATATTGACTTTATTGAGTTTGGACCTTGTAAATTACAGGAGATTGCTGAAAAAAATGGGAGAGTTGATTGCTACACACAGCTACACATAGACATGACCCAGTGCATGGGTCATCATCATGAATAACACAATAAAGTGAAAGTGAAAGTGAAAGTCATTCCCATTGGTCACTGTGATCACACAGCACACAGTGCACACAACGTAATTCAACGTCTGTATTTAACCCATCACATGAGCAGGATTAGTAGTAAAGAGTAGGCTATCTGAGATACTATTAGCACTAGTAATTTTTTACGGCAATGAATAGCTTACGTTGGAACTATCCAACATAAAAGGGCCACAAGAAATATCAGAAGATTATTCCAAAGATAGGTTCCATTGAAAAAAGGCAACCAAGAACAACCTCCCTACCAAAGCCCTCAAGGGCAGTGCATTTTCCCTGGCTGAAATGGGTCAGCCAACAATCCCCTATCACACACTATCTCTCTCTTTTACTCACTCACTCACTCACTCACTCACCAGTCTCTCTCCAACACACGGCCTCCCAAGGTCACAACTGTGTGTGTGTGTGTGTGTGTGTCCAATGTGCAGACTGCCAAAAGACTTGTCATGTGGTGAAAGAGCAACAATTACTTCATCATGACACATTCATCCAGAAATGAGCAATCAGTTCATTGGAAGCTACACGAAATAACTTCCCCAATTCTCAAATACCTCAGCCAAGTCTGTAAAGTGGTGATGACCAGTGCAGCCTCACAAGCACTGCACACATGCTTCTCCATTGGAAGCAGTCACCTGTCGGAGTTTAGTGGAAATCATACCTTCCAAACGGGTCATCAGTGTGCCGGCTATTGTCTTCTGCATGGAAGAGGTCAGCCTCAACGTCCAAAACAACGTCTCCTGCGCATTAACCTCTCTAGTCTTAGAAAATGTCCAGGTTTCTTCCGCCAGTCAGCTCTTCCAGGGGTAGTTCATCGATATGGCATGCTGGAACGGAGACATGGTGCATTTGTCAGACCGGTAACTAGGGCACTTGTCTCAGACCAACGCGACGATATAATAATAATACAAATAATACAAATACTTCGATCGCGTGTTGTTTCATAACATAATAATGAGATAGCCCTACAACCACCTGACTTTGCTAGTTGGGATATCTTCACAGATGCGCAGCTTCACTACATGATAGCAAATTTACTAGTGACTCAAGACGGCAGTGTTACCCTGTAGGTTAGTAAAAAACAAAGTTAGCAGATCTACATGGGGCTGTTTTTGTAAATAACCTTTAACCGTCCATTAATCATGCGCATTAACACACAATGTCTCAGTCCAGTGGCACAGTACATCATATTTATTATTACAAATTTACAATAACCCATGATGGACGGACCAATTTTGTTTACTTGCTAAAGTAAGCTAGCGGAGAGTGTATTGCTGTCCATACACAGTAGTGAAGTAACGGGTAGGGAATGAATGGGACATTAAGCCAGCTTTCCAAATTTGACCTCTAACCCGATCAACTAAGAATTCCCAGCTCCACGGCCCCACCTTTAGCCTTTGAAATAACTCACCGTGGCGCTAACTACACAGCTAGCGAGCTAACTTGATGGCCGCAAGATAACCTGGGATTGCAGAGTTTACGCCCAAAAAAATCTCTATAAAAGTTGGTCGTCAGAAACGATCAATATCTCTAACCATCAACGCAACCAGGACCTTAACTGCACAGGACGAGCTCCTTTTTTATGCTACAATGAGAACATGTGTATTGATGAAACACTCCTCATCATAACGTTACAAGATTATGTCACTCGCATCCGGCTGTCAAACGAGAAAAGCTCCAGCATCATCACAGCGAGGCGATATGGAGGAGCACTGCTCATTGGTGAGATAGCTGGCTAGCTAGCTGACTGTCTAGCACGGTAGGAGCCCCATGGTCCTAACCAAGGTAATAAGGGCAGATTGCTAGCCAGCGAACATTATATTTATTCACCGAAGCATCAGCAGTGATTTGCATTATTAAAAGTGCCACACATGTGGTATGATAATTCGTATAAATTAATGTCACAATTACATGACGACTGGCACAGGTTGTCGTCCTGTCCGGTCTGGGTGGTGAACGACAAACACACTAGCACTCTCAGCATACTCCCTAGAAGGGTTCAGAGCTAAATGCTACGCGCTAACCAGCTAACATTAGTGGGTAAGAACAGGTTGACTCAGGGAGCAATAAACATTAATACAGACAGACAACCACTACTTTTCTCTTGAGACAGAAGATGATTTCGACAATATACGAGTTGGCCATTTAAAGAAGGATCGTCGTTTAGTTGTGACAGTACGTACATTATTTAAAATATTTTAACGTGAACTTACATAGACGCTTAGAGGATTGTGCTGATGACCGTTCATTTCTCCGATGGAACACTCCCACGATGACGTCAAACACCGCGGGCAACGTGAGACGCTGTACGTTATGACGAAAGGGGCTCGTTTTAATTGCCTAAAAATGACTACAGTGCAGACATTGAATCTAACTTGAAAAAAAGATTACTTATATAGTTATATTAGCCCATTTCGCATGTAGATATAAAATTGCAAATGATCTCAAACAAGAAGGCACTTTCAGTTATCTTTTATGTAGGCCAGGACTGTTATCCAAGACTATCACAGGCTCTTGCTATCCCATAGTGCAACCAAAACCATGGCTAGAAAAGTCATGCTATTCCCACAAACTCCAATGAATCTCTGATGCAATGAAGGGAAAAGGACAGGAAGGGTGGACAAATAAAGTACAGTTTGTGGCTCAGATTAAGCAAAAGAAAATCCAGTCTATCAGCATGTAGCGCCAGGGACAGAAATGGGAGGGGTAACACTTGATTGGTTGTTAAGTTCAAATGTACAACTTATTGCTATAATCACAACATGAATCTGTAGTAAATATAATGCAGTTGATAGATGTGACAACAAGATGATACACTGCAACCATATGTGTGCACAGCAACCCAAGCAGCATAATGAATTTTCAGTAAGTTCAATCCCTGAACATTCACTGCAAAGAGCAAAATTACAATGGATAAAGATTAGGATGATCACCAAAAAGTGTTCTGAACTAATGCTGCAAACAATGCTGAGCCTTTCATAAGTGAAATTCACCTTTTTATTGTGATCACCTGGCTCTTTCTAAAAGCATTGCAGTATAATGGTTTGGTTGAGGGTGCAGTTAATGTCTCAGGGCTGCAGGCGAGGCAGGCTTTAAGAACATGATCTGTGGAGCTGTTGTTGCGTTGTTGTGTGGGCTGTGAAGCTGGGGGGTGGGCAGGCAAAAGTTAATTCTCCATCTGTTGACCTGAAGGAGAGCAGAAGCTTGCTAAATAAGAGGATTCAGGTCTTGAATCAGCAGTTGCTACTTCCACAGCACAGACCATAAACAAATTTTAAGAAGGATTTACCTCTTCTTTTCTGCAGATGCTCATACATAAAACCATTATGGGCAATCCACCCTGCAAGGCCTGAGGAAAAAACAGAACTATATTATTGTTAGAAAGTGACTCCAATCCCTACAAATGAAACAAATTTTGATCTCAGATTAGTTAAACACAGAAAATTTTAATAACACGTTTTAATAATTTTATCTTAGATTTAAACAGTGCCTTACAAGAACAGTAGGGTTGCTTTACACAAATGGCAGTTAATAAAGTTTCAGTTGATTCAAGATGTGATGGATCTCATAAGGAAGTCTCCAGAGAATAGGAACAGAAGAGTCTGTCTTCAAAGACTGCAATTTGGTGTGGGGGATTGAGAGTAGGTCCTTGCCTGTGGCCAGGGGGTATGGAAGGACAAAGTCCGATAAGTACTGGGGGGAGTTGGGAGATTTATAAGTGAAAGGGAGGATTTTGTATGAGATACTTAACAGGGAGCCATACAGTGAAGGTATCTGAGGGTAGGAGTGATTATGCTGATTGGGCTTAGTGCAGGTGAGAACCCTAGCAACAGAGTTCTGGATATACTGTCACTTGTCCAGGGCTTTGCTGGATATAAGGCAGTCAGAACACTGTAGTCCAGACACAAGGTAAAAAAAAAAAGAAATGAGCGTAATGAAAGTTTCAGCTGCTGAAGAGTGATGCCCGAGTCTGGAGATGTTCTTTAGGTGGTAGAAGGTAGACGAGTTTGGTTTGGAACTGAAAGGAGAGTGAAGTCTGCCAGTTTGACAACCAGATTGCAGACATCGAGGGGCCTACTGTGACTTCAAAATAAAGTGACATATTAGCAACTTTGCTGCCAGTTACTCTAAAATCTTTATAGCCATACTTTTTTGAAAAGATGTGTGGGGATTTTATTTTCCTACCATCGACTAGAGTGTATGTTCTGTCCCCATTGCACTGATGCCTCATTATAGCATGACCCAGGGTGCTATGCTACAAAAGTGGTTAAGTGATAAACCTGCCTTCATTAACCCAGAGGCAGTTGTAAACCAGCCAGCAATTATCTCAGGGATCTTGTTGATGTATTTTAGATCATCTAATGCACATGTTATAAATCAACTCATCAGACTGACTGGTATCCATCTCATTATTTATTTTTGAATTTTAATTTCACTTTAATTTAATGACCTTAGTTATGTTACTGAATGTCACATCCTATTTTCACTGAAATATATGTGTTACATTTAAAACTGTAGTCAAGTAGTTTTGTTTTAATGTGGTCTCGGTTTTTAAAATCTGCTAAGAAACACAAACACACCTATTTGGTCTTTCTTTGTATCTTGCAATACCTTGGCCAGTAATTGATATTCTGGCTGTGTGTAACACCACAACTAATGTCATGTAAGATTATTCTGTATTCTTGTCTCATCACCCAGACTTCTTTAAAGAAATGAGATCACTGACCTTACTGTTTTGACCTTTGAAGCATTCATAATTGAAACGTTTAATTAATGAAATGTCAAAGGCACTTGGTGTTAATTACATTTAACCGGCATCTGTATTAGGTGTGATTCTGTAACTCTGAAACTTGATTATCTGCGTAAATAATTCAAGTTATACATGAAATAATACCAGAAAAACAATACTCATCACATTTTATTTTTTTATTAATGTAATATCTATGAAACAGTACAAACTTTTGATTCCAAAAAGACAAGCAGGTTATTCAGATAACTTACTGCTATCTGATTATGGCATCATATTGCGACATACTTCAGTACATCAAGTTTGTGAGAAACCACATCCCCTTTATCATTTTTTTTAAATTAGGCTACCCAAAATTAGCTTCATGAAATATTTGGATGGTGGAAATGTATTATCAATTAGCTCAGGTGAATGTAACAACATATTGGACAAGGACTTTATCAACTACAAGTCTGACCTTATATCTGTTCTCCCAATAAAAGCAATACTCTTTCTACACACTGGATTGTTTTGAATGTGATATGGTGTTTCTGAATGAAACATCCATAATGAATAAATAAATACATCTCCTGATTTTTACTATTTTGACAGACCTTTTGGAAAAGCTATATTTTGATGATTCTGCTCAGCAGTTTTTAGGGCAAGGTGCATACAATTAAGTAGGCTGCCTAATAAAGTGCTTTTCTCATAACAAGGAAAGGGGGCAAAAAACATGTTAAGCACTTTGACATAAACATATTGTTTTTGTTATTGAAAAAGTCGAGCAAATTTTTTTTTAAATGTCATTTCACTAGCTTGAATTTATGCTACAAAAACATATCATCTCAAAGTCTGTGTATCAGAGGTTTAGCAAGCACTGGGTGGGCTCATTTTTACAGCTGCGCTGTAGTTTACTCTGATTTAGTGGTGAAAGACGCAAACAGCTGGCAGGCCTCCCATTGGAAATATACCAATGGGATCTATAGGGCAGGGTGCTTATCTATAGGTCAGTGACATCATCTGTGCTACACACGCTTTCCCAGTCATCTTCCGTTACCACGACTACACGAATCCCTGGCACCGCTTGCTGGTCTGGTCCCTCTAAGTGCAATTTCAAGTCTTTAACAGACAGTGGGGACTGAGCACCTAACACCAATGGCTGGTATTGGGCAGCATTCGACCCCATTGGCTGGGAGTGTTGAGCGTCTGACCCCATTGACTCTGAATGGTGCGACGAGCCTCCAAAACAATGCGGCTGAATTGGACTGGAGCCTGCATCCAGCGCCCACCTGTAGGCAATGTGAGTGGGTGTGGTGGAGACAGTAGTGTTGCCTGCTTGGGCGCAGTATGGCTCCAGGCCTTGAGTCCAAGATGGGGGCTGTGGGCTGAAGAGGCTGCCCACACCTAGGTCATCGTGAAGGAGTGTGTTGTCAATGCTACAAGTGAGACTGATGGGCGAAGGAGGACAGAGGTCAAACTCAATCAGAGACAGGATGCAGTCCCTCTCGCTCCAGTTGTGGCCATGCAACCATGGAGGTGTGGCGCTCGAGTCACACATGGTGCTGCTAATGGAGCTGATGCTGCCTGAATGGCTGTCCCTTAGACCCTGCGATGTTGTTGCCACTTCGTAGTTGCGGATCATGGAGCTGCTGATATCTGGACGAGTGCGCTGTTGGGCAGCCCAGTTATTGGGTATGAGTCCTGCCCAGTGTCTGTCTGGCTCCCTCCAAGGACCCTTAGGCAGGTTGTCCAGCATTCCATCCCAGCAAGACTCCAGCCTCCGCATGGGTGTTGCCCCTGGTCTCCCTTCTCTTCGGGTGCCCCCTCGGGGTCTCCAGAAGACCCACGATGACAGCAGGAGCAAAGAGTAGCTCCAGGTGAGTTCCAGCAGTCGCGCCAAGAACTGAACCATCCACCAGCCCCAGCTGAAACATCTCCAGTCCCCAAGCAAGCCATAAAGCCAGAGGACCCCATGGATCTGGAGAGTGTAGCTTAGTGCTCCTAAGACAGTGCACAAAGCAAACACTTGTCTCGTCCGGTCCTCGACATGCTTAGCCGCTAGCCACAGTGGAACAGGCGTCCTGACCAGCTGAGGAGGGTTCAAAGTTTGGAAGAGAAGACCCAGGCAAAGAGGCAGTCCCCAACACACTGAAAAGGTCTGTAACATCAGTGGCAGAGCAGGAGACACAGCCTGTGAGAGCATATCAGCCATGAAGAGGAGAGAACAGTGCAGCACCACCAGTCCTACAGTCACTCGGGGGCTCTGCGGAGCACGTGGCAGGAGATTCAGTCTCCGTCCACGCAGAACGACCGTCGCTAGCACAGCCTGAGCCCACAACAGAAGCGGAAGTGGTAAGTTGTACAAAGCAGACAGTGTAGGCCGTGGCAAAATGTGTCGCGTCCCGTATGGGTCGATCAGGAAGTGAGCACATCGCAAAATTCCTGCCAGCAGCAGCAGAGTGTTTGCCATGGGTAGGGCGACACTGTAAGGACGAAGCAGACCAGTTGCACCTGTTATCCCCCAGAGGGCGGCAACAACCAACAATAGGAACAGGGTAGCACAGCCAAACACGTGCAGTTCCCAGGCGAAGGCCAGGGTACGGCTAAGGTCTTCCCACTCAAGGGCGGTGCCATTAAGCTCTGATGGGCCTGCACAGAGCCCCCAGCCGAGCAGACAGGAGCCTGAAGAGGCTGGCTGTGTTATTGGCCCAATAAAACCACCCACAGGTGAGCTCTGTTTTAGCTCATTGCTCCCTAAAAGATGAACAAAATAGAAGGACAGAGAAGTTAGACTAAAATTCATAATGAAAACAAAGAAATCAATTTTTAAAAATTGATTGTTTACAAATATTTTTTTTGTCATCTTTTACATTATTTGTGCTTCTATTTCTCCTAAAATGTTTTATGTATTTTAAATTTTAGTCAGTATTTTTTTTGTTTATAACGTGATGTTTTTGTATTGTGTCACTTTGGGAAAAAAACATATGCCAAGAAACAATAAACATAAACATAAATTTAAAGAAAGCCAGAACAGAAAGCATTTGACAGTGAACTTACTGAATGATGATGTCTCTGATGAGACTTCTGGCAGCATGTCTGTAGGGTTTGTGACATCTTGACCTGTGCAAGATAAATAAAAGACTGTCTTAAAACATACTTAATGGAGATCTTGTTAAATATTCAGTACTGTTTGTAGTTGCACATTACCATTACATTTGTGTCACTGTAAATATGTACATTTGATTGGCTTTATAATTTGTTTTACTGTTATTATTATTATTATTATTATCTATTACTATTATTTATTAGCTTTCCCTTTGTTTCCTATTTCCAAGCACTTTGGTGAACCTCTAGTTGTTTTAAACTGTGCTCTATAAATAAACTGACTATGACTGTGTACCTAAACTTGTATCTGTTAATGCGCAATTACATAACTAAAAGTTACCTGTTTGTATTGACTGGGTGGTTTTTGTAACCACGTCCATGGTGCTGGTTTCTTGGTGCAGTAAGTAAGCTTTTAATGTTATCCTGGAATCAGTCGGAGTAATCTGAGGGTTGGACGACTCATCACCTGGGACAGTGGCTCCATCTGGTGCCATGTCCCCAGAATAGTCTTGCACTCCACTAGTGTCTTTCCACTGAGCAACATTTGCTTCCGTTCTGTTATCACTGCCTTTCCTGGTCAGATTTTCCAAATCTAAAACCATCTGGATTGTTGTCAAATGCTGAGTTGCTCCTCTTGGGGCAGTGTCAGTGGCTTCTGTGACAGACTTCACTGGTGAGAATGGTGACGTGGTTATTGGGGTACCCTGTGTTGATGTGACAATGTTAACTTCCTGTATCATGTCAGTGATTTCAGGAGCCCTGTCTGCATCCATTAACTGTATCTGGTGCAGGGGCAAGGAACGTGCAGATTGGTACCATGTGTCCTGCCAGCCTCCTCTCTCGCCCATCTCCTGTAAAATCATGTTTTCATCCATAAGACTGACAGAAGGGGCCTTCTCTAGTTTTAACTCATTATGCTCCTCCTGAAATCCACTTCCATCGCTGGAACTTTCCATCATCTGGGTAAATGACATGAATGAGTCCTCCAAGGTCTGAGAGATATGGTTGTCGATTGTGTGCTCGGCCCATTGAAAGGTCATAGAGGAGGAGGAGAAGGGGGAAGAGGAAGGAAGTCTGTCATTGTAATCAAGCCCATTAAAGTCTGCCTCCAGAAGAAGGAAGGTCTGAGGTTCAGAGATGCTGGGTTTTGTTGAGCTCATAATGGGACTGCCAGCTGATTGATGCAGCCAGAAGATTGTAATGGCAACAGGAAGAATCCCGTAGATGTTCCACTGCATTTTCAGCTTCCAGTTGAACCAAAGGAACCTGCAAAAGAAAACAATGTATTGAGAATACAGATAGTATTATATAAACATTAAAATTTGAGCGTCTTCCTAATTGCAGAGTAAATTAGCAATAGAAGCACCATATGTGTAAAGTTTTACAAAGACTCTGTGATTGATCATGCTTTTTTACAGTAACTTGTATTCACAAGATCCTTAGATCTTTTATTCCAAGATGAGCTTTGGATATTATGAATGATTCAGATTACTTACTGATTTGTAATATGTGGGCATCTGTGCCAATCTTTGTCTAACCAAATCCCAATTATCAAATCTTTCTTTTTGTAACATATTTTTATCATTTTCACATGAAGATTATCGTCCAACCATTTGTGTCTTAATCTACTAAATGTAGTTCTACATAAACCAATACCATGACAGAAATAATCGTGCATAATATATAGGGTACCATGTTCCGTTTTAGATACAAGAAAGATTATTATCAAAAACTTAATAGGCAAAAAATCCTCTTTGTAGTCCGCTGGACGATATTGTTAAAGATTTACCAACAATAGCCGTTTGGTAACAATTTCTGGTGCCAAGAATACATTTGCATATTTTCTATAGTTTTTAGTTAAAGTCGTTCAAATGGCAAAAATATTAGATAACTCTACATCACTCTCTCACCATAAAGAGGCATAGGAGCTGAACACTGTTTATTTTCTCTTCTCAGATAAATAAGTTAAAATTATTTTCCACTCACCTGCGGAATATGGTTTCAATTCAACTTGCAAAATAAGTCACTGATAAGTATGTTCACTTATTTCAAATGTGTTGTGCCATTCTCTTTCCTCTCAAACCAAAATATAAACCAACAGTGTACATCACAGATAGCCTGATCCTTAGAAATTCCACTTCTCTTCATCCAGTAGTGTGTGTCCATAGTGTCCATATATCATGAGTTCCCATCAATTCAAAATTGTACAAGGCTTTAGAGTTCTGGACCTCCAAATCTTGAAAATGTTTTTGAAAATACTTCCACTGAATAAGTCTGAACAGTGAACTGAATTCCATCAGGTGTGGGACAATGTTGCTTGTTGTTCCAAATAACAGCATGTGCAGATGGGCTGAAGGGACACTTAGGTTCCTCTCCCTCTGTCACCACACAGCTGGTTTGGGGTAAGCTCCTCTACAGGATTTCTCTAAGATCATTAAGTGGCACGGCCAAGTGGTGCATACCAATGTTAAAACACATACACTATACACCACCCCCCCCCCTCTCTCTGTAGGTGCATGGCTAGAAATTTTGGGTGTCAAGAAAGAATACAATTTTGCCGCCCTTTCCATTATTAATAGTTTTAATAGTGTTCTCAAAGGGCCTGCTGGGTCGTTAGAATCATCCTATGTTTTTACATTTGACAGGCTACTGTTTATCACATGAAGCAGGATTACTTAAGGAACATGTTATTTACAATGTGAAGAGCTGCTGGCAAGGTGGATATTGTGTGACTGCTTTCAACATTAGGATGCCAAGCACAACTTCTTAATCTTGTGTAGTGGTTACCTCACTCATGACTGTTTAACAGTAGGCTATTAGGCAGGACAGAATGACTGACACATATTAGCACTATCTCACACATACAGGTTTATACTTACTTTATGGAAGCTGTCATAGCCAGGCTTTAATTACTTAAAAATTGTGGGGAAAGATGGTGATCCTATAGCATCATACCCACCACTTAGTAGCATGTTTGAATAAGATGTTTAGGTCAAGAGAAATATATGGCGCTGTATGCTTTTAACCGTAAAATTCACCGTTTTAAGTGAGACTCATTCAAAGTGGGTCAGAGTAGGGTTAAGGGGGGAGACCGTGGGAATTAACTCCTTCCTTTCTTCTAATCATGACACATGAGTGCGCAATACGGGAACTTGTCAGGTCCACCTTAAGAGCGCGGGCTGGCAGCGTGTTGTAGGGCGAACAGGGGGAGGCCCTCGCAAGCACATGCCTAGCTCTTTAAGGCGGACTGAAGCAAATAAAGTGCTGTTAAAGGCACACACACACACACACACACCCAATACCCTGATGTAAAGCCTTTTGTGATGACAATTCAGTAACTTTCTAACGCTGTATGATAGCTAACATTTCCTGGCCAGTCATCACGATTGATATATTCAGCTAAAGATTTTAACTCTTTTAACAGTGGACATCACCTTCTTAGGACAGATGCTAAGCCATTACTTCACTCGTTTTAACCATTTTGAAGAATAAGGGGTTCTTAGCATAAAATATCTGTATGTTATAATGGCCTCTCTAAAATGTATACATCCCTCAGGAACTTTTTATGGTGTATTCTTTAGGGTAAACATTAAGACAAAAATTACAACTGGACTGTCTTTGTGGAAGAAATCTTTCGGAGGAAAGAATGTGGGGAAAATTATACATGTTGGCTACCGTAAGTGGTCTAGCCAATGTTTCACAACTTCTCTTGCCTGCTTTGCGGGTGACAGTTTAGGACTGCTGTTCAGATAATTCTCAAAATTTGCTACACAGGTCACACAGCCTTGTAAATTACTAGTCCTCTAAATGACTAGGCTCACCTACTAGCTTAAATCCTCAGGACAAGACGCAGAACTAATGATTGCGTGCATGTTATACGAATCACGTCATTTACAAAGTAAATGTTTTATTCGCCCTGGTGTTTGCTTTTTTATTATTGGCGGGGTCTCGAGTACACGCAATGCACGTTCCCGCTGTAATGAAATGTGTCGATGTATGGTCTTCGTGCACGGACTGTGAACTGTGTTAAAAGAAGACGTGTAGCCGGAAGGGGGAGCTCTGATTCCGTCTCCAGCCTTCTCTGCGACGGCCTTTGGTTATCACGATAGTCCGGGGACGTGTACTGTGACAGAGGGCCTACTTCCGTCTGCATTTAACTGTTTAGCTAGTTACATACAAGAAACTATTTTACTTTTCATTGCCGCATCAATCCGTGCAATCCACTGCTAACTCTCTAAACACGGTAAGCTACGTCTCGTGCGCATTCATCTGCAGTTTGTGGTCTTTAATTTAATGATATTGCAGATATATAAAACTGCCGACAAATAAGCCCACGTCATGTCATTTCGGTATTGTTTTTCGCTCCAGTAAATTGGACGAAATAAAAAAAATGAAGCAATGTTACTGTCTCAATATCCACGGTCCAAATCGTGATGACATGTGGACTGGAATGAATAAGTTTCGTGGGGTTTTTATTTTTGAAAGGAGTGTTTTGGCGGAACGGGCGGTTTTGGTTTTATTTAAGGTAGCATGGGGAGATGCGTCTTTAGCCAGCGTTAGCTACCTGCTTGTGTCTTGCTTTTCTTGTTCAATAATATCTTTGTAAGGAATGCCTTGAATAATGCGAATGATTATAGATACCATATAAACAGTGTTTGTATAAGACATTTTAATGGGGAAGGGGTATCATTACATTTGAGAGTATGTCTCACACTGAAGCATGCCAGCCAACTAGCTAGTTGGTGTAAACATAAAATGCGGTAACGCTCATAGCTAGCCACTGAGCTAGCATTAGCTCGCCAATGTTAGCAGTTTCTTTCATTTGCATCTAACTTGTTAGCTAACGCTGGCTAGTCATAAATTGCATATGTAAACAGTTCAACTAGAGGAAATCGTCTCAACTGTGTTATTGTCACAACATGCTTAATGACGTATACCTTCGATTAGAGCGGTTTGAGAGTGTAACACTGTCGCTGATGGTACGTGGGTGAAATGTGTTACTCAGTTAGCCAAACTGTGTCAAAGGTGGTCAGCTACATGGGTCACCATCCCTAGTATCTTGCACAGCTGTCCAGCGCTGAGTAATTGCAAACAGCCCCACCCTCTCAGGTAGTGGTGTTCAAATTCTGCTTATCCATTCAGAAATCCAAAAGAAAACTATGAGCGCATCAGAATCAGTAGCGTATAATGGTAAAGTGATCTTTGCACCGTTATTGGTGTCTTACTTGGGTTACATTTAGGATCATGTACTTACCCCGAAGCATACCTTGGTAGAGAGGTTTAGATATTTTATAGGATTATGTCATATACACTGGAGTATTCGATGCGAAAGAATGTTATAACTGGGCATATTTTGTGACTAAACGTAATTAATGCAATACTACTAAAAACTTTTGAAGTAGATAGATAGATATAGAAATAGTCAAGTGAAGTATACATCAATCGAATATAGACACAAATGAAAACATAAACAGACATAGCCTGGTGTATTTACCAAGGCATAACCTGTTCAATGCGAACATTTTGTAACACATTGCACATATTTCATACTTAGAGGTTGCATATGTGAAGATAGGCTGCATATACACATTACCAGTGGATGATATTACTAATATAATAAACATACTCTGGAGCTAAGTTGCTGTGGTAAGGATGGGTTTGCTTGTGTGTGTTTATAGCTTTGATCGTGTGTTGCATTAAGGATATTTAGGATGACTAAGTGAAACTTTACAATAAAATGTACAAACAAGACCTTTTCTTACATTGTCTTCATAATACCCTGTTTGTTTTACACACACAGCAGTAAATGTCACTGATTTTGCACACAGACAGCTCTGAATGTGACTGTGATGGTACACAAAGACAGCACTCAATCATGTGACTGTGCCACAGGCTCCTGGGGAGGGTTGTGTGAGACGCCATGAGCGAGCCAATGGAGGGCGGCACAGTCTCCTTTGATGAGTATGTCAGGCAGAAAGCACGCACTGTGCCCCAGCACCGCATGAAGGAGTTCCTGGAGTCGCTGGCTGCCAAGGGCCCCGAGGTCCTGCAGGAGTTCAGCCAGCAGGGTGGAGCATCCACCAACACCACCACCACCACCATGGTCTACCAGCAGGGGGCCAATTGCATCTACACAGACAGCACAGAGGTGGCGGGCTCCCTGCTCGAGCTTGCCTGCCCTGTAAGTGTCTTTCACACCGTCAGTCAGTACACATAAAACACAAGTCATGTCTGAGGAGAAGCATAGAGGGGGAAGAAGAATTGGTGTCTGCCCCTTAATGTAATTCAATATTTGCCCAGTGCTTAACTCCGAGCACAGTTCAGGGTAAACACAGAGGAAACCGCACAAAAACAAAAGGAGAGAGTAAGGCCTTGAGTAAGGGTCCCAAAGCAAGGACACGAGGCTACAAGACTTTTTATGTGTCGTGCACAAAATGGGAGAGGGGAGTACATGCAAGGCATGACGGTTAAAACAAAAACTATATGAAGCAAAAAATGAAACTGTATGAAGAAGGAAAAAAAAACAAAATGAAATGTGCTATTTCTGTTTGTCTATATATCCAATTCAAACTATCCAATATGGTGAATGGTATCAGCAGTTAATCTGAATGTATATTTAATCCTGCTGTATGTCATCAGGTCCAGGTGACGTCAGCACAGATCACACCACAGCTGGCTGCAGCTGTGCATCAAGCCTCAGAGCAGCAGATCCAAGTGCAGGTGAGTGGCTGTACCACTGTATAATTTAGAACTCTTTGACAAAACTACCATAATTTATAAGGCTGTAGCCTTAGAACACTGACACAATTTCCATAATTGTTCATTATACTTAAGCTGTTGCGTGTTAAGAATGTGGTCTTGGGCCAAAGAGTGACAGGTTTGATTCCCTGTAAAAGTATGAAAAATGTGGGTGGGAAAATGTGGATTAAATAGCCTGCATTCTGTTATAATATCCATAGCTGCGGCAGCTAAATGACAAAAAAAAGCATCAGATGAGCTTCAGCTCCTCTTTGCTGTAATAATACAGCTAATAACATGCAGATATAATTTGAGTTGTATTTGTTTCCATGTAAATAGCTTTGTCTTATTGTGCATGGCAGGTACAGATCCAAGGGGATCAGGGCCAGGCGGTGGGTCAGGTGCTGCAGGTGTCCTCACCGTCTCAACACCAGCTGCAGGGCGTCACTACAGCAGCTCAGTTGGTCCAGCAGGGAGAACTCACAGAGGAACAGCATCAACAGGTACATGCAGTGCTCAGACACATACACACACACGCACGCATATATTAATGTTTTTTTAAGTGGCTGGTAAGACATGTCATTCTGATTACACACACTATTAAAATGCAATAACTATTCCCTTTGATGCATCTTCTCCTGAGATCCATATGATAATGCTCAAAATATACTAACTCCTTCCCAGTCACATGAACGTTCACACAAACATATTGGACTATATCCTACCATTGTACCACACTTACTGCTGTTGTCACTGGTGGGCAGTAAGACATGCCATTCCTTAAATACAAACTGTATTATCTCACTAACAATGCCCTGTAATAATGCTCCTCAGCTTTATATTCATATACAGTATGTTCTTTACATGTCCTCACTGTGTGTCACCCATTTCACTGTGTGTTGTGCCAGCACAAGAACACATGTGACAAATAAAATCCTGTTATCCTGTTATCCTGTTATGAAATGCTAAATCATATGTCACTGGTGGACAGGAAGACACTTTTCTCACTAACCAACCCCTGTGTGCAGACGTGTGACCAGAATGGGTGGGCATTTGGCTTAGCTTGTGGTGGTGGCAAAATTAATGGATTGTTTTTCTTTTTCCCAGATGGACAAAGCCTTTTTTAAGTTTGACAGGACTTGTCCCTGGGGGAGGGCACTGCCCACCCCTGTTCACCCCACTGAATGTGTGTAATGCTCCCCATCCAGATCCAGGCCCAGCTGGTAGCGGCGGTGGCCGGAGGGCAGCAGATCCAGATCCAGACCGTGGAGACGCTGTCCCCCCCTCAGCAGCAGCAGCAGGGCTCCCCCCGCGAAGCTGAGCGCCGCCCTGGAGGCTCCAGCCCTGCTGCTGTGCTGCAGCCGGCCAAGAAGCGCAAGGTGGACATGCCACTGGCCACTGTCTCCTACGCCCTGCCCCAGGGTCAGCAGCTGGCCACCGTGCTGGCCATCCCCCAGGTAAGGAAAAGAGAGTTAAAGCAACACAAACCATTTTTCTCTTCGGTCACCCTACAGATTGGATACGGAATTGTCTTTCTTATGAAGAATTCACAAATCCTTTACACATCTTGGTCGGGAGACTGGCCCAAGTCAATTGGTGACAGGACTGCCAATATTACCAAGGGACACTTCATACGACTCCAGACAAAATTCTGACAAGCTAGTCTTTTGGTCAGGGCATCGTACAATGGCGCAGTCAAAAATTGCAGGTTGTAAAGTATGTGACATTGTAAGACTCACTCATGTTTGATGTCGTGCCTGATGTTTTGGAATCGGTTATGATGCTGGAAATGTGTTGTCACGACAGTCGGAGCAAAATCAGGCTGATATTCTGTTATGTGACCCTGCCATTAGAGACCAGGTGCAGGACAAAAAATGCACTGAACAAAAAAGAAGAGTATCCACACACTGGTATAGATCTTTATCAGGTAAATGATTTGTGTCGGCATATGAAGGTACATAAAAGTTACAAGCAGTTGAAGACATTAGCTGATGGTCTACATCAGTTGGACCAATTAGGTAACACCACCCAATTTTAAACTCAAACAATTCAAAGGTACCTATACCAAGGTGTAAAAGATCAAATGTCTACTTGTTCCTTTGTTTCTACAATGCTTCCTCACTTCACCCTTTTGACACTTTTACCTTGCACCTTTGTGGCCTTGCCATCTAATGTTGTTGTACCGATAACTGTTCAATGACAATAAAAGTCTTGATATTTCTCTTTTCCACAACCCACACCCCCACAAGTCAAAGGTACCTATTCCCAGGTTTGAAAAAAAAAACAACTAGTGTCTAATGTTAGAGCCACTATGCCCCATGGTACATGGTGTTACTTATTATTGTTTAGTGTGTATTTTCTTACCTCTGTTGCTGGTTGTGCAAATAAGTCAGTAGGTAGAAGTGTCACCCAGCAATCGAAGGGTCGCTGGTTCGGTTCTAGATTTTCCTGGCTTTTGTCCCAGTGTCCTTGAGCAAGACACTGAACTCCATACTGCTCCCCGTGTGCTGATTGGCGCTTTGCATGGCAGCCTTCACAACCGATGTGTGAAAGTGTGTGTGAATGGATGAATGTGAGGCATTCAAAGTGCTTTGGGTACTCAAGTATTCGAGTATTTAGGTATAGCTACATAAATGCAGTCCATTTACCATTAATCTTTTCTGCAACTCCTTCCAGGGTCAGGGTCAGCAGAGTTACGTGTCATTGCGGCCAGACCTGCTGACGGTGGACAGCACACACCTGTACAGTGCCACGGGCACACTGACGGGTCCGTCGGGCGAGACTTGGACCATCCCTGTGTACTCTGCGCCGCAGCCACAGGGCGTGGCCCACATCGCCATCCCGCAGGAGGCCTACAGCGCAGCACTGCAGCTGCAGACGCTGCCCATCGCTACAGCAACCGGCGAGGACAAGGACAAGATGTCCGCCGGCAGCATGGTGCAGACGCAGACCGTCACAACGTCGTCGGGCACCCAGGAGGAAGTAGTGCAGACGCTGTTCCCGGCGCAGTTCATGAATGGGAACATCCACATCCCCGTGGCTGTGCAGACGGTGGGCGGGACGTACTCTGGGGCCACGCAAGCACTGCACATCTGGGACCCGCAGCAGCAGGGGCAGGTGGTGGATGAACAGGAGCAACAGCTCCACCTACAGGTCAGACGCAGGGCAGAGTCGAGTCAGGATTTGTTTGGTTAGCTTCAGTCGATTAGCAAGGCACTTCCGGGTGCCATCCAGAAATTGCATAATATCTGCCCGTTTCCCCCATGCTGATTGGTGGGTGCTCTGCCCTTCTGCTGTACCTCACATAAATCAGAAGCATGACACTCAATTGGCTAAGTACAATGGGTGGTGAGAAGCCCCATGAAAGTTTGTAAAATTTTGTTTGAATTCACTGGCTTAGCATTTGCTATTGAACTGAATAGGGGTGGGACTTCTCCCTTTCTCCAGTTATTATAATACCTCAATGAGCAGAGTGGGCCTACAAAAACAGGCTTTTCCTCACAACCCTCAGAGCAATGTAATTTTTTTCTGCTAAAACGGATACATTATGTTCAATATATGCTACTAGAGTTTATAATGTATTTTGGATAATGCTGTATATAATACAATAGTTACTGTGGCATTAGCAGTTGTCAGTATTAATGTGTTTTTAATTCTGAATGAATATCAGTGTCCTCGGTCTAAAAAACTTTGGGAAAGACTGGTTTAGTTAACTCTTAGTTGACTCTGTGGTGGGTGTTGTCCAGGCCCAGGTGGAGGGCGAGCAGCAGGCTGAGGCCACAGCAGAGCTGATGCTGCCCGTCTCACTAAAGCCGGAGGAGGGTCTGGAGGTGTGGCGGCTCTGGGTGCTCCGCAAAAACGCTGAGATGGACAAGGAGGAGCAGAACAAGCTGGCCCCCATCGGACGTGAGTACCGCAGGACAGACTGTAAATTTCCACTTTATAATTGAGTGATACAGCCTTTTACGGGGGGTGCTACCTTTTGCATTTTACAATAATAGCATAATATATCGCTACCCCCCAGCCCTGCTATTTTTGTCTCTTTGGAGTCTTCATCGGGGGGTTTAGTACCCCCCAGTACCCCCTGTATTTCAAACTCTTGCCACAGGGCTACAGATAGGCTTATGTCTCTTGTCAAGAGAGCAGATGTGGGCAAACTGACTTGAGAAAGTATTAAGTCCTGCCATGTATTCCTTATTTCTCTGCACACAGGTGATTAGTTGATTAGTTTGTTGTGCTAATTAGGATCGACTGGGTACAATAAATAGCTGAAACAAATGTGTGGCAGAACTTTCACTTTCTGAATCCAGGATGTTTGGTATCTGCAAGAGAGGTAAACTAGGCAGGTTTTCATCACATTAAAGCACATTCAATGCAACGCGTAGTCTTTATGATTTACAGAATTAATTTTGTAGAAGTTGACTTAGCCTTTTCTCTTATTGTCTATGGGTTTCTCTCCTGCTCTCTTTTGCTCTTCCAATCTGGCCGCATGCTTAATTTTTATCTCTTGCAGGTCGACAGCCACTGCGGTTCCGCGAGGACCTGATATCGAGTGCGGTGGCTGAGCTTAATGTGGCCCTGTCCCTAATGACACAGGAGGCCAAAGGCCTGGAGGAGGAGCCATTTGAAGCTGATGCGCTCTATTATGTATTCCTGTGCATTCAGAAGGTGAGAGGGATATTTAGATGTCCTGCTCCTCATAAGAAAAAGTGCTCTTTGCAACGTAAGCCCAGCATTGGTTGTGATGGTGGAAGTTTTCGGTTCAGTTAAATTGATGGCTTAAAATATATTCTTTTATCACACACTGCATGACAGTTATATGAAGTATGAGTATATATATACCATCATTGTAGTTTAAAGTTAATTTAACAATAATACATAAATGATGTGTCTTATATTTAATAAATGTGATGTTGATCAAGCTTTTTTCCATGAAATACTTTTTCTTTCTGTACAGTACCTGTTTGAAAATGGACGGGTGGACGACATTTTCTCAGACCCTTACTATGTACGCTTCTCCCAGTGTTTACACAAAGTGCTCGAAGAATACAGGCCTAATGTACATCCACTCGGTAAGAAATCATCCAGATAAGTGTGTGTTGGCAACCATTTAAGCACTTAGTCACTATGCAAGCTAAAGTAAAGTTCGTCAAAACAATATCATTCATGATTACTAACATAAATATTTTATTAAAATGCAGTAATAATTTAAGAATACATATAGTAAATGTATCAAAACAGTGTGTGGGATGGATATTTTAAGGCTTAAAGTATGAAATAAAATGTTTCCTATATGGTCTTGTTACAGTATGTCACAAAAGTGAGTACACCCCTAACATTTTTGTACTTTTTTTGTATTATATCTTTCCATGAGAGAAAGATATAATACTTTTCTACTACGTAAAGTAGGCAGTGTACAGCTTATATAACAGTGCAAATTTGCTGTTCCCTCAAAATAACTCAACACACAACCATTAATGTCTAAACCACTGCCAACAAAAGTGAGTACACCCCTAAGTGAAAATGTCCAAATTTTGTCAATATTTTGTGTGGCCACCATTATTTTCCAGCACTGCCTTAACTCTCTTGGGCATGGAGTTCACTAGAGCGTCACAAATTGTCACTGGAATCCTCTTCCACTCCTACATTATGACATCAAGGAGCTGACCTTGAGCTTGAGACCTTGAGCTCCTCCACCTTCCATTTGAGGATGCCCCACAGATGCTGAATTGGGTTCAGGTCTGGGGACATGCTAGGCCAGTCCATCACCTTCACCCTCACCCAAGGCGTGGTCATCTTGGAGGTGTGCTTGGGGTCGCTACCATGTTGAAATACCGCCCTGCGGCCCAGTTTCAAAGGGGGGGCATCATGCTCTGCTTCAGTATGTCACCGTACATATTGGCATTCATGGTTCCCTTAATGAAGTGTAGGTCCCCAGTGCCGGCATCACTCATACAGCCCCAAACCATGACATTTCCTCCACCATGCTTGACTGTTAGCAGGACACAAATTGGGCACAATGTTATATAAGCTGTACACTGCCTACTTAACGTTGTAGAAAAGTATTATATCTTTAGACTTCTCCCTTGGAAAGATATAATTTAAAAAGTACAAAAATATTAGGGGTGTACTCACTTTTATGACATACTGTATATCGTGGATTTTCACCTATTGCAGGGGGGGTTCTGGAATGTAACTAGACAGGGGAACACTGTATAAGCTCAAAACTGATTTAAGCCTTGTCATAATGGCCTTTCTATCTCACAGGTTACATCATTCCCAGTCATGTGACTGAGGAGATGCTCTGGGAGTGCAAACAGCTGGGGGCCCACTCTCCCTCCACACTCCTCTTCACCCTCATGTACTTTAACACCAAGTGAGTCAGCTTACTCTTTTTCATCTCTCCCTCAGTAGAGTAGTAGAGACACTTTATTTATCCTGAAGGAAATTATAATACATCATACATTCATACACATTGGGACAATGACATCACATACACATACATACTACAGGGGTACAAAGGAAGACATCAATTGTGGGTCATAACAAAATTTGGTTGTGACATGTTAGGTGCAGATGCAGTGTGATGCTTTGGAAAATGCTTAGAAGCTTAGAAAATGTTGGCATCAGATATGTGACAGGGCTTCTATGGCTGGAATTCTCTCTTCTGCAGGGCTTACAGTTGGTTGTTTGAGTAGAGCGCATTTGCTTAGCTGAACATCCAGTACCTTGTATCTGCCAGGTATTTCCAGCTGACCACAGTGGAGCAGCATATGAAGGTGGCCTTCTCCAAAGTGCTGAGGCACACTAAGAAGAACCCAATCAACCCCAAGGACAAGAGTACTACCATCCGCTACCTTAAGGGCTCAGGGCCCCACCATCTTGGCCAAAAAGGTAAGGGAGGGACCTAGCATTACGACACACACTCAATATCAAGACAACACAGAAAGGGATATTAAATACCCCTCTTTACTTCTTAAATTGCATCACTGACCAGGGTTTAATCAAACTTGTTTATGCACATTTCAGTTATTCATATTCTGTTTAATCTTTTAATTTGTGCTCTACAAGGGCTGCTAATACATGTCTCTTCATAAACTGAATTGCTATGAATGCACATAACTGATGTGAATCAGTTGGATGGAAACTCCACCAGTATTAAGCTACTTTGCAGCTAGTTTACATGAGCAGCAAAAGCCCCCCCCCCCCCCCAGTCACAACCTACTCCCCCCAGTCACAACCTATTACCTCTATGAGACAACAGCGCAAAACTCTTCTCGTTCACCCCTCTCTCGGAAGACGAAGTATCCAAACTGATCATTGACAGCCGCCCCACTACATGCCTGCTCGACCCCGTCTCTGCACCCTGTCTAATTGGATGAGGGAACACTATCTCCAGCTTAATCTATCAAAAACCGAACTCCTGGTCATCCCTGCCCATGAGTCAATCTGCCACGACATCAACCTGAATATTGGCGCTATTACTATTGCCCTGAACAACGTTGCTAAAAACCTGGGTGTTGTATTAGACGACCGTCTATCTTTCTTTGAGCACATTTCCTCCGTAGCGAGGTCATGTCGCTATGCATTGTACAATATTAGAAAAATCAGACCGTACCTGACCCAATATG
Source organism: Setipinna tenuifilis (assembly GCA_030347295.1). Taxonomy (NCBI): domain Eukaryota; kingdom Metazoa; phylum Chordata; class Actinopteri; order Clupeiformes; family Engraulidae; genus Setipinna; species Setipinna tenuifilis. Next base: position 32,361,004 of record CM059267.1, on the reverse strand, counting down.
CCGCTCAAGTCCTAATACAGGCTACAGTCACTTCTCGTCTCGATTACTGCAATTCCCTCCTAGTTGGCCTACCTGCCTGTGCGATTAAACCATTGCAAATGGTCCAGAACGCAGCAGCGCGATTGGTTTTCAATCAACCCAAAAGGACACGTCACTCCACTTTTCAGTGACCTCCACTGGCTGCCAGAATTAAACATAAGGCTCTGACACTAGCCTTCAAAGTCATTTAATTTCAGATTCAGTCCCCGCCTATCTCAATGTCTTACTAAAGGCTCACGTCCCGTCCAGAGTGTTGCGATCCGCTCATACAAATCGTCTATCTGTACCCTCGCCTCTCACAAAGAGAGGTCACTCTAAACTTTTCTCTGTAGTTGTCCCCAAATGGTGGACTAACCTACCAGTTGCGACAAGAACAGCAACATCCCTTTCTTCCTTTAAAAAGCTTGTTAAAACCCTTCTCTTCCGAGACTGCTTCCCTTCCTAACAAAACTAATATAACTAACAATCACTAAACCAGCTCTCTTTGTCTCTGCCCCCATGTGGGAGTATGCATGTCTGTAGTGTCCCTGCTCCGGGAAACTTATTCAGGCACATGCACCTCCCTGTATGTATAAAGGTTGCCTGCTTACTCTGTGTTCCTTTACACCTGTCAGCTTATGTCCTCCTTTTTGTAAGTCGCTTTGGATAAAAGCGTCTGCCAAATGCAATGTAATGTAATAATGTAATAAATGTAAAAAAAGCAATAATTACTGTTTCAAGTGAATGTTTTCTGAGGAGGGTGGCACCCTAGTAAAACTGGTGTAATATTGTCTGTAGAGAAATTGTCTGCAAACGAACTTTTATTCTGTTTCCATAGTGACTGATGACATGTATGCAGAGCAAGCAGAGGACCCTGAGAACCCACTGCGCTGCCCTATTAAACTCTACGACTTTTACCTCTTTAAATGGTGGGTCTGACCTTTCGGCCTTGATATTTTATTACCTTTGTCAATGCGTTCTTGTTTCAGCTTGTGTACCACCTTGCTAGCCCAATGGCACACTGTGACAATGCATGTCATTCATGGAATGTTATCAGAGCAAGTGTAAAAATAAGCATTGACAGGTGTGTCATCATTGGAAAGAATTTCATCCAGTAGGACATATTAACCACTTTCATTACATGTTCATGGCTTCTGAAAATATTCCAAGTATCCGTAAGTTTTTAGCAGGTGATAACTTTTCAGCGCAGTAAATAGTTGGCCTTAATTGAACTGTAAATCTGTGATGTTGCCTTTCTTCCCTTATTCTACTTCTCACACGTTTTCATGTTCTTCTGCAGTCCTCAGTGTGCAAAGGGCCGGAATGACACGTACTACCTGACGCCAGAGCCAGTGGTAGCTCCCAACAGCCCCATCTGGTACTCCACGCAGCCAATCCACAGCCAACAACTGGAGCACATGCTCACACGCATCACCATGGTGCGCGAGATCCAAGAGGTCATCGCCACAGCGTCTACAAACATGAACTGACGAGAGTGAGCGTCTGTCTGTCCATTTTGGCGGATTCATTAGAACTCTCCTCCTGCTGCAGCCAGGCGGACTCCAGCATCTCCTGCTGGAAAATGAACTTGATGGCCTTTCACTCTTTTTACATGAAACATATATACAAGAATATGTACACGTAAAGAAACACCTGTGTTACATCACTAGACATCTACCATCATGAACCCCACCTATGAATGAAGCTTTTCGTAAGGGTAGCTCAGTCATGGATTTCTAATTTTCTTTCCACAAAGTCTGGCACACAAGTCTCATTTACTTGTTTCTGTAAAAAAAAAGTTCTCAACTTCCTTCAAAGAAAACAGAAACAGACCCAGGAGATGGTAACCCCCCCCCTAAAATCAGCTTGGGAAGCATACACACTTATGTCGTCAAACTACTTTGCCCTTCTTTACCTTCCTCCAACACTGTTCTCCCCGGTAAAGGCAAAACCTGCTGAGCAGGATCACGACCCCCGTAACACATCAGCCGCAGTATGATTATACAATTAAAAAAACAATTTGTTTCGCTTTTTATTTTTATATCTGTACGTATGATCTCCTGTCTGTAATGATGTGTTGGAGTTGGAGGTTATACAGAAGAAGTTATTGGTTTCAAACATGTTTTTTGTACAGTTATTGTCTTGTGTGGTGTTTCATGGTTCAGGAAAGCTGCCCTTTTTATGTTGAAGTCAAATGTGATTACCAAAAGGTGTCTTGAAGCGATTGATGGCAAGACAACTTCCACTGACCAATCCAATTAGTACACATCCATGTCATTACCATGTTCCAACAACTTAAGTCACCAGTGAAAATATCAGATTCAATGTTTTTTAATATTTAATAGATTTTTTTATATTAGCAGAACTCTGTTACTGTTTCTGTGCAAAGTGCCAGAAGAACTAATTCAACACAGACATTTGCAATTTTTATCTTGCAAAACATGAATGGGAAATTTAGGGGCTATTGAACACATGGTTGTTTTTAAACAGAATTTAAACAGTTTTTACATTGAGTATTTTGTGACATTTTCCCTCATCAATACAGTTCAAAACAGTCCCACATTGACTCTCTGTAGTTTAAAGCCTCCAGGGGTATTCCAAGAAGATGGTTTAATGACTGAAACAGCTAAGGAAACTCAGTAAGTAGTAAACCTTATAATAGAAGGGTCTTATTACTTATTCTCTGTTCTCCTCCACTCTTATATTAGGTAAGTTACAAACCTGCTCTCTGAAATATATCCCAGAACTGCTTGTGCATACATACTGATCACAGCAAATGCTTGGACTGGAGTGCAGAATGAAGGAAGCTACATCATTTGATCTCATCAGAGCAACAAAAGACCGCTCCCCCACCTAGACCAGCACAGAGCTATTTGAGTCATTTAGCTGGCGTCATGGGTTCCTAAACGAGAGAATTAACCCATGAAACAGGCAGCATTTGAATGCTCACAGTCAACCTGAAGATCTTTGATTACCGTCCAAATTAACCACTTCTACCACTTCAAATCCAAGGCCTCCAACACATGACTAGCTGAGAGACACGTTTGTGTGTGTGGCTATCTACGTCTCATTTCCTGGTTTCTCTGGTAAGGAAATCTGTAGCTTTTGCACAGAGCTTGTGAAGAACTTGGGCAGGCGGCAGGACGCTGTGAAGTCGCAGAGTCCTTTGAAGCCAGGGACTGTGAGCTGACGATGGTGCAGGTGCAGAGGAAGATGGCGTGCTTTGCTCTGCTCCAGGCCCAGCCAACGCAACACTCCCTTTGGCAGTTGCTGCAGTGACAGAGGTACAGAAACATTCTTGAAACTTCAACGAGGTAGAAAATGCATTGTTTTGTCTCATAAAAGAGCCATTCACATCAGTAATAATAAAATGTCTAAAATGTACTTTGATGGCTAGCTTAATGTGAAACAAGATTTGCCAGCAGACAGACACAAAGCAGCTGACTCAATCTTGTACAAACTTTAAGGTACTAAAACCTTGTGGGATCAAGAACACTTAAACCAGCTGATTTTCTTTTTGATGGTGAAAATTTCATCCAATCTTGTCTCATGTCTTGTTAAACCAACAAGTCTTAAGACAGCGAAAGTCGAATAAGCCCATTGTCACTTTATTACAATCAGCTAATCAAATGCGAAAGTGGAATAATAATTTCAGTCAAAGATGTTTGGTGAGGTTTGGTAGGACAAACACAGGAACACTTATGTAGACTTGTGCCGGGTAAGGTTAAAAACAGCCAACGTTTTAGTCTTAAATCTCAGAGATATTCAAGTCAGTGATAATAAAATCATCTCTTTTTATTGCTGTCAATTTGTTACAAAAAGCTAACTGCCCAAATAACTTACTAATGTCAGTCAATTTTAGTCAAAGATGTGTTGGTGAGATGCCTACCTGGGGGGCTAGTTTCTCCCAGTGGGCATATTTATGGTCCCCCAGAATGGGGCATCCAAGTGCCAAACCCATGTGGACACGCAGCTGATCCTTCACATCTGAAGATTTTAAAAACGGTTACCAGTTTAAAAACGGTTTAAAAACAGCAAACCACTATAAATACCAGATGCCCGTCTGCTGGTCTAACAGTACCAGAATAAGCATATGGAAAAGTAAAATGCGGAAAGAATGCCATCTTCATACCCAGGATTACTAAATTAGTTGATTTGAAGATGGAGACAGGCTTCTTCTATTAAGTTCAGTTAGTTAAGGTCAACAGTGGAGATCCCGGCTTTGGAAAGTAAATAACCTGCCATGTACCGGTACTCTTTCTGCCTGTATACTTACGACAGGTGATCTCACAAATTAGCTGATCGACCTCTATAACGATTTGTGTGCTCATTAGGATCAGCTGGTTCAGAAAATGGTTAGACTGAATATGTAACAGGGTTTTTGCTTTCTGAAGCCTGGCTCTATACTTCTGATCTATCTTTACTAAGACTATTCTGTCCACAATGGTTGCACAAATCAGCCCACTAATATAACTCACCTGTGATGGGCTGAAGCTCCACTAGGCTGCAGCCATGGCTGCTGTCTAGGACACGGTACTGAGTCACAGCGCTATGTGCTTGTCGGTTGGCCCGAACCCGAGTCAATCCTTCTCCACCGTCACTTGTCCGGAAGAGTGGACTAAGTCCCATCTGATTGGCGAGGAGAAAGGTAAGTGGACAGGGAAATGATCTTTCCTTTTCTTAGTTTAGAGCATAATATCACAACATTTCAAAGTCATTCAACGTATTTGGAAATGCATTCACTATCATAATGTCACTGTTTAAGCTGACTGACTATGTGTGGATTCACAGACCCTCAGTAGAGAGCAACAAGATAAATGAGGTAGAATGTACGGAATGTGTGAAGACTGAAGTTTAGACTATTTCCCATAGTGTGGTGATGTTCTAAAGAAGGTCAGACAAAAACCTTAACTTGGCAACACACCTTGAAGTGGGGTTGTGCTCCAGTGACCTCTTTCTCAATGACCGGTATATCCACAACTCCCTCTGATGGCACGGGTAAGCCAACAACCACTGCCCTGCAAAGTCAAATACAGAAAATCTAAGATTAACAGAAGAGGTTTCTACCCTCTAGTTACATTTTATAATCTTTATTGTATTTATAGTATTTTGTTTTTTTCTCCTCTGTGCATCTGTTGGCTCGCTCCAAACAACATCTCACTGTACTGGTATAGGCTAGTGACAATAAAAAAAAAACCCTCTACTTCTACTAGTGGGAATGAGAAGTACAAAAAGACATGTAAAGCATTCAGTGCAGGCAACCCATAGATGTTAGTACCAGTATTTTCTCTCCACTTGTAGAGCTTTAAAGAGTGTCTGGATGTGATCTGTTGCCTCCTCTGTTTGGCCCAGAAGTAGAATACCAGTTGTGTTTTTGTCTAGTTTGTGACAAACGTGCAGCCGTGTCTCTGTCCTTATACCATGGAGCATTTTTGCCAGGACTGGCAAGACACTTGCTATGCTGGCTGAGCCGTCCGCTGTATCTAAGAAAAATGTAAATAGAAGAAATATGAAGTTATTTTAAACACACACACGTGGCTGGCGTTGCAGGGTGTTTTTGCATCCGTGTTGGCATAAATCATATCATACCGTGAACTGTAACTCCATAAGGTTTGTTGATCGCAACTACATCTTGATTCTTGAAAACGATGCTTTTATGCAAGGTTTTGGCAAGCACGTTTGGATGTACATTTTGCAACTGTTGGCTAAATTGCTTAAGTTCCGAGATTCTGCGCTGCAACGGGGAAACAGCATGTGCCTGAAAATGACAAATTGAAGAATTGGAATATACAGTTGTACTGCCTAGAGTAAATTAACATACATAAAACAGGCATGCAGACAGGACAGAAAGCGCACTGTGACTACGCTAGCACACAACATTTATTCACCGACCTCTTTGAGATTGCCTGTTTTTAGTGTTTTTCCTCTGGGGCCCCTGGGTTCCCCTTTTGACTCTCGCTCTCGCTGGGCAAGGTCAATTGCTCTGAGGCCCCTCTTGTTCTCAGAGGCTCGTCCACCAGTTTGTTGCCCCGGCGAACTGATTAGCGTGCGGATAACCTGGATCTGTAAATATGCTGCTACAGACCGTTCTTGAAATGATTGCCACGTCATCATGACGTGAAGACATGTCTTACCTATGCCGCGTTTCATTAATAAGCTACTCTTTTGCATTCTTGCATATTCCTTTCTATTAAATGACTCGAAATGCACCACTTCTCAATGTATGCTCTCAACGTGTGAGCATCTCAGATGGGTCGCCGATAATAAAGGTAATTTCCGGATTACCAGCGTTCAGTTATATTTCAAAGTAAAAGACTGGTCAACAATCAACGGTTCGTGGTAATATAAAAGACCCATCGGTGTTTTTCCTCATGTGGGAATCGTCCTGTAGCTTACATGAGCGCTAACCTCCATGCCAACATCATCATCATTTCTCGTGCTACCATGTTAATCTAGTTATTTTGTGTGCGGATCCTGTAAAATAGGACGACATGCTGCTCTGAACGCGTCATATTTTTCTCGGTCCTATTTTGTGTACCGTTCTGTACTTGGGCTCAGTCAAGTTCCCACACGAAACTGTTTCATATTGTTTGCTTACGTTTAAGTGGATGCGCGGCGCAGTTGTATAGCTTACAACTGTATAGTTGTATAGCTTACTCTGGTACTGTTTGTATGACCTCATGTTTTTGGATCGTTATATTGTAAGTCTAACTTAATCAGTTGAGTTGCATTAATCGCTATGAAAGGGGGGATAGTCCCCACCGTAGCCTAATTTAGCAGAGGTGGGGATATGAAAACCAAGAGGGAGGAAATCACACCCCCTATTTATTAGTAATAATCAAATTGACCATGTAGTTATTAGTAGTTGTAGTGGTAGTAGTGGAAGTAGTGTTGTTATGCTATTATCACCCATTTTGAATGTGTATCCCTAATGCCAATCCCAATCCCTAATGTCCAGTGATGCACATTGACGCATACTATAATGTATGCAGTTCTGAGTAGCTTTGCTCATCCAGGACTGCTATGCATCCCCGTGGGTCAAAGTCAGACAAGTGCTGTCTCAGGTCCACAGATTGCCACACACGGACACACACACACACTCTTACTGCTGTCTCAGGTCCACACACCGCTAGCCCATGACTGCCCCATTCAGTATACTTTTATAAACTTTGGTTATTTTACTGGTTTACTTGTTGTTATACTTTAAGTTTTCTTGGTATATTACTTGTAGCTTACTATTTATATACTTGAAATGTACTCCTTAAAGTACTCTTAAAGTTACTCAAACTGTACACAAGAGTGTGGTGCATTTACAAAATCAGAAGACATAATGTTGAAAACAAGTTTGATATATTTTCAAACATACAAACAAAAACAAAGACCACCCTAGTAGTCCGGCGGATAGCTGCGAAAATCGATCACTTTGCGATAAAAGCATGAAAATTGGTATGAAGACTCTCAAATGAGGTCTGATCAGATTTGGAACCGTAGGCGCTCAAGATCTGGCCCTTGGGGGCCATGGCGGCCATTTTCCAAAATGGCCACCATGGAAATGGGGAAATGGATTAAAAGCACCCAGAAACACCACATATGTGTACCAAATTTGGTGGGAAGGTTCCCAAAGGGAGACTGATTACATTTAGAACTATAGGCATTCAATATGGCGGCCATTTTGGAAAATGGCCGACAAATATAGATTCCGTAATGATAAAATGAATTGAAAACAGCCAGAAACACAACATATTTGTATCAAAGTTGGTAGAATGAGTCACAAAGGGGGTCTGAATAGATTTAGAACTATAGACATCCAATATGGTGGCCATTTTCCAAAATGGCCACCATAAATGGAGTTCCTAATTGGAAAACAGATTAAAAACAGTGCAATAATACAGCAGAAATACATGTCAATATAAACATACTTCACAAAAATGGCTATTAATGTGTCTTTAAATTATTTATGTGATCCAAATCATGGAAAATGTGATCACCATGAAAACTGATTAAGAGCTGATCTTTGTCTGGTCTCAGCCAAAGAAATTCACAAATGGTGAAACAGAAAGTTCAACTGGCATGATAAGAGACACACAAGCTAATCCACCACGGCAAGGTGCCAGCTCATTAGGATTAGGTTGTTTTTTTGTTTGTTTTTTGTTTTTACTTTTTTTTGGCTTTTAGATATTGATGTAGGACTGCATAACAACAACCAGAACAAAGAACAAGTGGCTCAACCCTTCAGCAGTTGTGTTTTGAACATTCATACAAGATTCAACTCACAACATGTCATATAACATATGTATATAAAGATGCCACATTTAATTCAAACACTATACCAAGCCAACGACCAATCTCAGCCAAGAAGCACAAAAACCTTACACTGCGTGACAATCTCCCTCACATAAACATAAAGCAGTGCACTGTAATGCAGCTCTACATTTGCACTGCCTAATACAGCCTAAAGTAGGCAGTGTACAGCTTATATAACAGTGCAAATTTGCTGTTTCTTCAAAATAACTCAACACACAACCATTAAAGTCTAAACCACTGCCAACAAAAGTGAGTACACCCCTAAGTGAAAATGTCCAAATTGTGCCCAAAGTGTCAATATTTTGTGTGGCCACCATTATTTTCCAGCACTGCCTTAACTCTCTTGGGCATGGAGTTCACTAGAGCATAACAAGTTGTCACTGGAATCCTCTACATGACGACATCACAGAGCTGACCTTGAGCTTGAGACCTTGAGCTCCTCCACCTTCCAACTAAGGATGCCCCACAGATGCTGAATTGGGTTCAGGTCTGGGGACATGCTAGGCCAGTCCATCACCTTCACCCTCACCCAAGGCGTGGTCATCTTGGAGCTGTGCTTGGGGTCGTTACCATGTTGACATACCGCCCTGCGGCCCGGTTTCAAAGGGGGGGCATCATTCTCTGCTTCAGTATGTCACAGTACATATTGGCATTCATGGTTCCCTTAATGAAGTATAGGTCCCCAGTGCCGGCAGCACTCATGCAGCCCCAAACCATGACACTTCCTCCACCATGCTTGACTGTTAGCAGGACACAGTTGTCTTTGTAATCCTAATCTGGTTGCCGCCACACACACCTGACACCATCTGAACCAAATAAATTTATTTTGGTCTCATCAGACCACAGGACATGGTTCCAGTAATCCATGCCCTTAGTCTGTTGGCCACTGTGCTGCAGCTCAGTTTCAGGGTGTTGGCAATCTTCTTCTAACCTAGGCCATCTTCATGTAAAGCAACAATTTCCTTTTTTAAATCCTCAGAGAGTTCTTTTCCATGGTGCCATGTTGAACTTCCAATGACCAGTATGAGAGAGTGTGAGAGTGATAACACCAAATTTAACACAACTTCTACCCATTTACACCTGAGACCTTGTAACACTAATGAATCACATGACACCAGGGAGGAAAAGTGGCTAATTGGGCACAATTTGGACATTTTCACGTAGTGGTGTACTCACTTTTGTTGACAGTGGTTCAGACATTAATGGTTGTGTGTTGAGTTATTTCGAGGGAACTGCGAATTTGCACTGTTACGCTGTACACTGCCTACTTTACGTTGTACAAAAGTATTATATCTTTAGACTTCTCCCATGGAAAGATATAATAAAAAAAAATAAAAAAATGTTAGGGGTGTACTCACTTTTGTGACATACTGTAATTTGAAAAGTAAAAACTGTCACCAATTAACTTCACACCCTCTCCACTGGATGAAATACAGTAGGTAAAGACTATGTAGAATTAGTAGACAAGAAATGAAAACTAAATTCTCAAGACTGACCTCTCACACCCCTAAAAGCTACAACTAAATGAAATTTGGAATGACTATTAACATTATGAAAAGCAAAATTACATACAAGAAAAGGTGTTACTGCTTATATTCCATATTCCATGGAAGTTAGTTTCCCAGTTCGCAATTGCTGGACTTTTTTCATCCTAAAGGACAGTTCAGACCGGAGCGGAAAGCGAAAATGCGAAAAATGCGAAAAGCAGAAACAGCGGCCACACCTGCGGAACGAAATCGCGGAGCGATTTTTCTGATCTATCGACTCCTAGCGACTTTTCAGAGAGCCAGTAGCGACTTTCTGTGACTTTTTTTGGCAACACTGTCCGGCATTGCAATTGGCTGCAACGACTGTTGACAAACCGCATCATAGCTTGTTAGCACAATATTCGCTAAATGAATTATTGCATGAAAACTAGCTCACGACTTGGTTGAGCACAGAGAACATTTCAGAGATCATGCGAGATTTACAATTACTGACAATCTATGTTTCCCAAATAATTTGTAGTGGGTCTTGCTCCGTGTGATCCATTGGCTCTTGCTAGCTGAGCTACATACTCCCCCAAGACAGTTTAAAACAACACAACGCCCAACATGAAAAATAAGACCCTCTACCACCTTTATAAACCCAGAGCAACAATTTTAACCATATCTAGCCCCAAATAGTAGCATACACCTATAAATCTGATAGTAATATGTTATTGCATGCTATGTTTCTGACATACATTTTCCCATTATGGAATCCATATTTGGTGGCCATTTTGAAAAATGGCCGCCAGATTGAAAAACTATGGTTCCTAATATAATTGGATGCCCTTTATGAACCTTCCTACCAAATTTGATACAAATATGTTGTGTTTCTGGCTGTTTTCATCTATTTTCATCCATAATTTTACCATTCAAAATAAATATTTGGTGGCCATTTTGGAAAATGGCCGCCATATTTAACGCCTATGGTTCTAGATCTAATCAGATCCCTTTTAGGAACCTTCCTACCAAAATTGATACAAATATATGATGTTTCTGGGTGCTTTTAATCCATTTTCCCATTTCCATGACGGCCATTTTGGAAAATGGCTGCCATGGCCCCCAGGGCCCAGATCTTGAGCGCCTACAGTCCCAAATTTGATCAGAACCCCTTTGGGAGTCATCATACCAAATTTGACGCTTTTATCACAAAGTGATCGATTCGCATGAAAATCTGCATCTATCGACCGGACTATAGGCAAAAATAAGTTTATTAAAGTTTACTAAGTACTATTTTTAAATACTTATTTTATACTAAAACTGAGGAAGTATACTTGAAGTTGACTTTTATAAACTATATTTTATGTACTTATAGAATAGTATAGTAAAGTATACTTGGCTTATACTGAAACTTATAAACAAAGTCTAAGACTAAGTACATTTATACTAAGACTTACACTTATACTTTAAAATGAAAACATATACTTACTACATATACATATACTAAATGTACTTAGTCTTAGACTTTGTTTATAAGTTTCAGTATAAGCCAAGTATACTTTAATATGCTATTCTATAAGTACAGTATGTCACAAAAGTGAGTACACCCCTAACATTTTTGTACTTTTCAAATTATATCTTTCCATGGGAGAAGTCTAAAGATATAATATTTTTCTACAACGTAAAGTAGGCAGTGTACAGCTTATATAACAGTGCAAATTTGCTGTTCCCTCAAAAGGACTCAACACATAACCATTAATGTCTAAACCACTGGCAACAAAAGTGAGTACACCCCTAAGTGAAAATGTCCAAATTGTGCCCAAAGTGTCAATATTTTGTGTGGCCACCATTATTTTCCAGCACTGCTTTAACTCTCTTGGGCATGGAGTTCACTAGAGTGTCACAAGTTGTTACTGGAATCCTCTTCCACTCCTACATGACGACATCACAGAGCTGACCTTGAGCTCGAGACCTTGAGCTCCTCCACCTTCTATTTGAGGATGCCCCACAGATGCTGAATTGGGTTTAGTCCATTACCTTCACCCTCACCCAAGGCGTGGTCATCTTCGAGGTGTGCTTGGGGTCGTTACCATGTTGAAATACCGCCCTGCGGTCCAGTTTCAAGGGGGGGGGTATCATGCTCTGCTTCAGTATGTCACAGTACATATTGCCATTCATGGTTCCCTTAATGAAGTGTAGGTCCCCAGTGCCGGCAGCACTCATACAGCCCCAAACCATGACATTTCCTCCACCATGCTTGACTGTTAGCAGGACAGTTGTCTTTGTAATCCTCACCTGGTTTCTGCCACACACACCTGACACCATCTGAACCAAATAAGTTTATTTTAGTCTCATCAGACCACAGGACATGGTTTCAGTAATCCATTCCCTTAGTCTGTTTGTCTTCAGCAAACTGTTTGCGGGCTGTCTTGTGCATCATCTTCAGAAGAGGCTTCCTTCTGGGCGGAGCCATGCAGACCAGTTTGATGCAGTGTGCAGCGTATGGTCTGTGCACTGACAGGCGGTCCCCCTACCCCTTCAACCTCTGCAGCAATGCTGGCAGCACTCCTATGCTTATTATGAAGACACAGCCTCCGGATATGATGCTGAGCACATGCACTCAACTTCTTTGGTCGACCATGCCGAGGCTTGTTCTTAGTAGAGCCTGTCCTCTTGAAGCGCTGTATGGTCTTGGCCACTGTGCTGCAGCTCAGTTTCAGGGTGTTGGCAAGCTTTTTATAACCTAGGTCATCTTCATGTAAAGCAACAATTTTCTTTTTTAAATCCTCAGAGAGTTCTTTTCCATGAGGTGCCATGTTGAACTTCCAATGACCAGTATGAGAGAATGTGAGAGTGATAACAATTTAACACAACTTCTACCCATTTACACCTGAGACCTTGTAACACTAACGGATGACATGACACCAGGGAGGAAAAATGGCTAATTGGGCACACTTAGGGGTGTACTCACTTTTGTTGGCAGTGGTTTAGACATTAATGGTTGTGTGTTGAGTTATTTTGAGGGAACAGCAAATTTGTACTGTTATATAAGCTGTACACTGCCTACTTTACGTTGTTGCAAAGTGTTATATCTTCAAACTTCTCACATGGAAAGATATAATAAAAGGGGTGTACTCACTTTTGTGACATACTGTATACACAATGGTATTGCTGTCTCAGATTCACAGACACACACACACACACAATGGTATTGCTGTGTTAGATCCACACACACACACACACACATGATGGTACTGCTGTCTCAGGTCCACAGACACACACACATGATGGTACTGCTGTCTCAGGTCCACAGACACACACACGATGGTATTGCTATCTCAGGTCCACAGACACACACACACACACACGATGACATTGCTGGCTCATGTCGACAGGCACACATACACACACACATAATAGTATTGCTGTAGACAGATGTGGTGGACCTCGAATCAGACTTGTTTCCTGAAAAGTGGCGCCACAGTGTTAATAATATGGCAAAGGCAAAACAGCAACCGTTCCATTTTTATCAGTCTGGATAGTTTTGAGTGCTGATGACAGAGCGACCTGAGCAAAGAAAAGGTAAGTCAAAGGGAGAAAAAATATAGGTTTAATGTGAAGGTCTGCATGGCCACATGTGCCAGTTCAAATTACTACGCGGGGAACATGGATGTTTTTCATCCAAAACCCTGTACGTTGCTTTTGATTGCATATTTTAACACTGAGGAACAACAACTAAGATTAGTATTAAGTAGGACTGTCTTTAGGGATGACAACACTAAATGATATTATTCTGAGGAGCACAGAGGTAAAACTGGAGTATACTTTATACATATTCGTTCTACAAGCCTAACTATAGTCATGCGCATTTACCCACATTTACATTACATTCCACAAATAGATTTTTAAAATAAAATCATAATTCCCAGGATAATCACAAAAAGGCTTTTAAATTCTATTATTCTAATTCTGTAAAGCAGATTCAATTAATTATTCAACAATATTACTGTTCACTACTGTTCTCATGGTTATTTATAAGGTAAGGCAAAATATTTTTTTCACAGCAGGCATGTGCTTTAGTATCCGGCAGTATCTGCTAATAACTTACTGCAGTTTTCACAAGAATTCTTAAATTCTGGAGGTTTTTTGACTGTCTTTCAAGCTTACACAATTGCAATTATATCTAGCTGCCTGCAGACAGCTATTTGGCTCTTGGCACCAAATATGGTCAAATTCCATATTCTTTCAATGTCATATAGCTCTTTTAAAGGCATGCTAAACTCAGTGTGATGCTAAAAAAGACTCCAGATTTAAGCATAACCCAGCACAGAAGGGGGATTCACCTGCGTAAGGCTGATTTAGTAGGACACAGACAGACAGTAGTGGAAGTGAATAACAGGCAGGAAGCAATATAGGAGAATCGGACAAAGTTATTTTAGACAAGCAAATACCATCAGAATTTTCTAATTGTATGGAGCCAATCCAGAGTATGCATGTTGCAAAATCCAAAAAAAAGAAGAGTAAAGCAAGCACAATGGTCCTTTATTGGAATATATGGAGGGATTTATTGTAACCTAGTATTATGCATAGGTAGACTGGTTATTGATGTGTAGGCCTATGTCTGATGTAATGAAGTCTGGCTGTAGTAGCTGGGTAACACAGCAAGAACTGGCAGCACAAAGCCAGGCCATCAGCAAAAAGGCTGCAACAGCACCTTGCAATGGACAGTGCAAGAAAGTTTGTATTGCAACAATATACTCTATAGCCAATATTTGACTAGTTTGTAGTACTTCTAAGAAGGTTGTTGGTTGGGTGCTGTAAAGCTGTTTATAAGCTATGGTGATGGGCTAGTGTGCTGTGTGTGTGTGTTTGTGTGTGTGTGTGAGAGAGAGAGAGAGAGAGAGTTTGTAGCCTGCATGTGTGTGTTTGTGCAGGTGGGGGATGAAGGTGGAGTGAAGGTTTCTTGTCACAGGTGAAGCGCTACAACTGTAAGGCGATACAGTTACTATTATTTGACGGGGTTATAAGGCAGGATGTCATCTAGGCTTACTGTCTGTCTATAATGAAATAAATGAGTTGGCATGTTGGTATAAGTAGATGACACAACAGGTGTGCTTGGGTAATGCAGAGCAGCTGAGGCTGTATCTTTGTGCCAGTAGGAGGTTCTGCTTATCAATAATGAATGCTATCTGGGTTTGTGTACTCATTGCTGGATAAATTATATATGAACCCATCACCAGCAGACTCAGTAGCCAATGTCCATACACACACGTCTGCCTTGCGCATTCCCCTAACGCAACACACACAAATACACAGTGTGTATAGTGTAAATAGTATATCAGTATAGTGACAATAAAACACATTGTATTCTAAATTAATAGTGATACTTTTGTCCACAAAATTCTTTTTCAGCTTGGTGGCAGTGATGGTCCACTGATGCACTGAATACTGAAAAGGTAGACATGGCCTATAATTTCTTTCACATATCGCTTACATTTTTGAAGCTAAGTATTGATTTGTGTTCCATAACTGCAATATATCGTTCAGGCCAAAGTAGTTGGTCACAAATCAGGCCTAGATCGGCCAGCAGCTTGACAATAACCTCAAGCTGGGATGCTTGGTAGGCTACCGGGATGCAGGGTATAACTGCAAGCGGGGTGTCGCGTGTCACTGACCAGGTTGATGGAATTTGAGCCCGCACTTGCAGCACCTTGCTGAAAGGATCCGGTCCCCGATCCGAGTGAGCGATAATGTGTCTTTACCGTTCACACGGGAATCGTTATCTAACCGATTAACCGCACAAGATACAATTCAGGAATAATGAAGCTGTAGCCTATCAAGAATTGGAAATAAAAAATATAACAGCCGTCTTGTGGGGAACGGACGCAGACAACAGGTAGCCGAAGCTATCTGTCAGGATCTAATGACTGCGTATGGCAACAGGTAGGCTACTTTTGAAGAAGGAACGCCCCTGCGTTGCATTGATGACAGGTTATGGCCATTGACGCGCGAAGAATTTCAGGCCAGCGGTTGACACAGCGTATCTACTGACAGACGCAATATAACACATCTCCCGCAGTTCCGCAGATTAAGTTTCACCAGTTAGGAATCCCCCAAGTTAGTCCCCAGGGCGTAGATATCTTTGGCGCGGAAGTGAAGTTGGGACCACGCACACAGGTCCTCAATACGTTGAGGAGTACCTGAGTCACGCAATTACGCTGTAGAGTGGTTCTGGCAGAGCCGGAGGATACGTGCCTTGTACAACAGTCGTGATGTCTCATCAAACTGGTATCCACGGTAAGTAGGTAATTATTTTTAAAACGTGCACAGTAGACGTTTTTGAGAAACCGTTGGGAATTAACATTTTTAATCAATGTATGATCTGACCGTTTATGATAATTAAAAAACTGATCTATAGTTTCAAAGTGTTTTTAAAGTTATTAGTGCAATGGTAATGTCTTGTATATGTATTGTGATGAACTGTGAGTATAGCACACTTTGCTTTGTGCCACAAGCGTGAATAAGTCATTTTCAGACATAGGCTATAGGCTATTGCAATAATGGTTTTATGTGATGAATGAGCCCATAGATTTGAATATCTTTGGGGTCTTTATGGTCTTGAAGGATAAGGGTTTCTTTAGTTTTACATGAAGTGTCTGACAGCTGATAGAAGCGTCAGTAACCGGAGCTCGGGGCGGAAGCACTACCTCACCTGTCTCTGCTGCCCCTGCATAATTGATTGGTGCTCAATCTTCAGTAACCATGGTGAGGGTGAGGTGGGGATACAGACCTCAGTTCATTCACAGGATGGTGAATCATCACTCTAATCATGAAACTGCATAATCTAGAACTGCATAGAACTTTAACCTTATAAACTAGAACGTGTTTGATTGGAACAAACCATGTCACTCATGTTAAAAATCCACTGCGGTGCCAGAAGCTGAAATGCTTATATGCCCTATATCCCTGTCACCTTACGGCCGTGCTGCAAGTGCCCAAACCTGGATATCAGATTCTCTCCTTGCAAGGAGTCTAATGTTCTCATCTCCTATCCATCCTCCTACGAGTTCTTCTTGTCTTTCTTTCCTGTGTCTTCATTTTGACATGTCCTCTGCTGTGTTGGTTCTTCTGACCCATATCTGTCTGTGTGTGTGTCTTCTTTTCCACAGCTACACCAGAGCTGAGGGATTTCTTGGCCAAAGCTCGAGGCGGAGCAATAAGGATAATCAAAATTGTCATCAGGAACGGTGAGGAGATAGACCTGTCTACACTGTAAAAGAATAACCTCTAAAATGAAGGCAGATGTTCTGCATAAGTCTTAGCAGATCTGAGCAGCAGATATTACAGTGTAAAATTGGCTTTAACATCATTGCTGGCGACATAAAACGGATGTCAAACATGCATTCTGAGGATTATTATAAAATTAAAAATCAAATGAAAATAAAAATTGAAATGACATTATGAAGTACATGTGATGTAAGAGATGTTCTGTAGGGTCATTACAATTCTGATTGTGCAATTATTATTATGATGAACAAATTACTAAAGTCTGATTTTTCGGTGCATAATACAGTGCAAAGTTATTCTGTCTATATGTAGTTTATATTTATTTATATTACTACCAGGTGAATGATGTTATGGGTGGTGTTATAAGGCCTGTGAATGAGATTACTGTGAGGTTTGCTGGTAAATGTGAGCTGTTAACTGCCTTATTATGAAGTGTTTTCTTTTGTTCTGGTTCTTTTCCTTTCCTTCTCCTTATTGTTATTGCTGTTGTTATTATTATTATGAAGTGTAAATGAGGTGCTATAGGGTGTGTGATGGGAGTTGTGCTGTGTGTTTCAGAGCAGCTGGTGCTGGGGGCATACAGAGAGCCGTCACAGAGCTGGGACCGTGACTATGACAACTTCCTGTTACCGCTGCTGGACGCCCAGGAGCCCTGCTACATGCTTTACCGACTGGACTCCCAGAATGCACACGGCTACGAGTGGCTCTTCATCTCCTGGTCACCTGACCACTGCCCTGTACTTTTTAATTTTAATTTTTTTAAAATATTTTGAGATGCATGGTAAATTTGGGTAAAAAAAAAACATTTCAACCATTTTTTGGTTGAAAATCTATGTTTTCCATTTTGATCTTTTATTTGAAAACATCTCCCCAATTTCCATAGTCAAGATGTGAGTCTAAAGGTTAAAAATGTGCTATTTGGACTTTATTTGCACTATTCAAGTACTACATGGCTAAAATAAACAGAATTTTCTCAGGTTTTCAATAAAGTAAAATAATAATAAATAAAAATGGTAGGATGCCATAATTCAAAGGGCTCTATCTGGGCAACTGTTGTATGACTGTGACCAAAAACTCATTTTAACGTGTATTGTCTTGTCTTCTCACTGGTAGAATTAATTTTGCCAGATCTGGTGGCAAATTAAACGATTGTGCTGGTGTTGACTGACATGTCTGCTCTGCTTGTAGGTGCGGCTGAAAATGGTGTACGCTGCCACAAGGGCCACTCTGAAGAAGGAGTTTGGTGGAGGTCATGTGAAAGATGAATTGTTTGGCACAGTTCAGGTGGGTCTGTCTTTCGAATACTCATCATCTTGGAAACTTCTGTAATCATCTTTACTTAAATAATCACGATTAAGAAAAATATTAATTACTGTGCTTAAGCAGGAATCTTATCATCTCATGCCAAAATGTGTCATGCATTGGAAAACTGAAAAGCCATACCTAAGTGATGTTAAGTACTATGAGTTATGTGGCAAGATATGTATTCAGCAATAAGCAAAGGCGGTATATTGTTTGGTTTTTCTGAATTAGAGAAAACACAAATCGCCTTCTGTGTAATTGAGACCCAGAAATGAGAAGCCTGTTGTTTTCCACTGTAGGCCAGCTCATTTCATTTTTGAGCATCGGATTCCATCTAGTTCCGAGGTGGACAGGAATCTGTAATGAATGTGTCTCATACACAAACAAACTGAATGTGAATTTAATGTTTATGTGTCATCCTTTAAACAGTTTGCCATTCCGTGTGCTACATTAGTGTACTGAAAGACATCTGTTAAAACCTTTAAGGTTTTAAATCACCCAAAGCCTAAATTAAAATAAGGGTCATGAAGAGACATGTCTCATTTGTGCTTACTTGTGTCTATATACATATCTAAAGCTGTGTTGTATATTGAGCCACATTTACATCAGTTTATATGTCAGACATGCAAGCTTCTTTTGTTTATATTGTTTATGTTGCATTTAATATCATGTAGATGTAAGTTATATCACAGTCACTTAACAGTGTATGCCAATCAAATGTTTATTGGACAAACCATGCTGCCGGTATCTATCTATCTATCTATGTATCTATCTATGTATCTATCTATCTATCTATCTATCTATCTATCTATCTGTCTGTCTGTCTGTCTGTCTTACTGTCTGTCTGTCTGTCTGTCTATCTATCTATCTATCTATCTATCATCTGTTATGACTGTCATATACAGGAGGATATGTGCTACCAAGGCTACCTCAGGCACGTGGCTTCCTGCTCCTCACCTGCTCCTCTGACTGCTGCCGAGCAGGAGCTGCACCGAATCAAACTCACAGAGGTAAATACACAACCACCACACTTTACCAACAACCCCACTCTCCCACCAACAACCCCATTCACAACCACCACACTTCAGCAACAACCCCACCCCACCAACAACCCCACCCACCCACACGCTACCTCCCCTTGCAGGACATAGCTTTCCATTTACCTTAACTGAAGAAAATATGGTGATACAACTAAAGACTTTTCCAAGATTACTTGATACCAGATGTAGGTAATCTTCAGAGGATAAAAGGGCTTCAGAGGATAAAAGGCCATTCCACACAGTTGTTCCAACCATTCACAGAACTATCTGACTCTAACTAGCACAACTCTTCAGCTAGGTAGATGAGTTAATTAGTGACATCAGCTAGGTTACCTGCACAGGTAGAGCCAATACATGGCAGGACTTTTACTCTTTGAAGCCCACCTTACCGACCTTTGTTTGACACTAGTGGTGAATTTAATGACATGGTTGACTATCTGACATTGACACAGTTTGTGTCTATCTCCCGCTGTCTCTTGCAGGATAAGGTGGTGCGAGTAAGTTTTGCGCTGTTTCTTTATCTCAGTAGTACAGTGCTTGTGTTTGATTGGTCTATAACCATGTGACCATGTGAGTCCATCAGGATGGCTACTGTTGGATGATGAACTAAGCTATATGTTTTACACTAACACAGGATGAACGCAGGCGGCTGCCCACCCCAATAGGACGACCCAAGGTGCAATATCTATTTAATACTGCAACTAATTATTATTTTCTCCTCTTTCTCCCACACACAAACACACAGACACACACGCCCATGCACATGCACACATACACACACACACACACACACACACACAAACACACACACAGTAATGACTGGGGGCTGATATTACCTTCGATGCATGCTTTAAAATTTAAGCAAGGCATGTTTTCATTTTGTCTCTCTCTCTGTACGTGTGTGTGTGTGCATGTGAGAGTGTGTGTGTCTATCTGTATGTGTGTGTGTGCATGCATGGGTGTGCACATGCGTGTGTGTGTGTGTGTGTGTGTGTGTGTGTGTGTGTGTGTGTGTGTGTGTGTGTGTGTCTATCCCTCTGCCTGTGTATGTGTGTGTGTTTGTATATTTGTATGTGTGTGCAAGCTTGAATGTCGCCCATTGCAGATGATGACAGAGATCTGTGTGGGGAATAAGCTGCAGGGTCTAGCCTTTCCTCTGCAGGAGGAGGCCAAGCGAGCTTTGGTGCAGCTGAAACACAAACTCATCAACTACATTCAGCTGGTGGGTTGTATATAAAAATCTCATCTATTATTTGTATATGTAAACAGTGTCTCAGAACTACCTACCCCCATTTTTATTCTTGAATCCTTTGTTGCACTATTATTTATTTTATTTTATTCTATGTTGTAAATATTCTGCATGTTCTGTTGTAAATATTCTGCACTGAAAAAGGAGCTGCTTTTAATCTCATTGCACATGTGTTTAGTGACAACTACAGGCAACTATTCTATTCTATTGTTAAGGGCATCTTTACTACATTGTAAAAAGTTCTGCTCAGAACCAATATATGAACAGTAAAGCAACATGCTCTGTGGATCTTTTTATGTTGGTTTAAATTGCACTTTATCTCTTACACTATTTGCACTATTTTTGGTATCGTGAACATGTGTTACTTATAGTGCAAGTTAACCAATGTAAAACGATGCATGCAGGTCAATTTAAGCTTTAAAAGAATTTTTATGTTGGTTCTAAGAAGCATTGTTCACAGTCTGGCTTGGGTATATTTTGGACATTTTAGACACAGTAACAGAGTCGTTATACCTCCTTACTTTTAAGGACAATTTTTTAAAGCATCCTGACAAGTGCCTGTTTGAGAGTTAACATGTTAACACAACTCTGTCTCCTTATATGTTGTCAGAAAGTGGATGTTGTGAAGGAGACTATTGAGCTGGTCCATACAAACCCCACAGAGACACGTGATCTGCCATGCCGGATCCCCACCAATGCCCCACGCTACCACCTCTTCCTCTACAAACACTCCCATCAGGGACAGCATCTGGAATCTCTGGGTCAGTACAAAGTTAAGGTACACTTGAGCCACAGGTTTTAGCTATGTGACATATTGGCATCCATCAATGCAGTAGTCAGCATCCTTTTTCAGTATTTGTGCACTAGGTGTCACTGTGAACACAATGTTTAAGGCTGCGAGACTATGTTGATATACTGTGTGTGTGTGTGTGTGTTTGTAGTCCACCCCATACCCCATATGTGTATATATATATAGTTCTATATATACTATTACTTCATTACCATTTGCTCTTTTTCACACAATGAACATTTTGGTTACAAGTATTAATAACCTTAAGGCTGTATTACATTTACACCATGTAACAGCTCCCTACAGCAGATGTGCACAGCAAAACATGTTGTAGTATTAGCTGATTCAGAAATGTTCTAAAATCAGGATTTTGACCTCTGATTAAATTAACTTTCTCTCTCTTAGTGTTCATCTACTCTATGCCAGGACACAACTGCAGCATTAAGGAGAGGATGCTGTACTCCAGTTGCCTAAACCGACTGTTAGATGAGGTGGAGCGAGACTACCATCTTGAGATCGCCAAAAAAGTAAACAGTCAAACTTACAAACTTCCGTATCTCGTCTGTCTGTCTGTCTGTCTGTCTCTCTATCTATCTACTAAGTGCATTGTGTTTGTGCTTGGTCAGATGGAGATTGACAGTGGCGAGGGACTGACGGAGGAGTACTTGTATGAGGAGGTGCACCCCCAGTCCAACTCCGTTAAGCAGACGTTCGCCAAGCCCCGTGGCCCCCCTGGCAAGAGGGGCAACAAGCGCCTCATCAAGGGGGGTGGAGAGAACGGAGAGGAGAGCTAAACCAGCTCTCCAATCTCTCCAACTATTATAACTGGGTTTCCATCCAACTTGTTAATGCGCATTTTAGTTATTCGAATAAGAGGTCCTCACTTGAGTAGGTGTTTTGGTGACTAACTCAGATAAGTTCATTCCGAGTGAGTGGTAAATCTACTAATAGCAGTCTTATAGCTTCAGTGGTCCTAGCAACACACAGCCACAGGGCTCTTCTATTAGGAGGCTTACCAATTTCTGTGAAATACCCAGATAAGTGACTAACCCCACCCATTTCACCCCACCCCCCTCAAAACGTGCATTAATCTTCGCTGTGTAAAATGGCCCCTGATAGGCATCCTGTTTAGCCGAATTACTATAAATGCGCATGACTGATGGAATAAATTGAATGAAAGCCGAACCTTACTGTACATCTGCCTCTGCTCTACTCAGTTCTTCCTATAGGCTACACAATTAGCTGCCTTCATCTTCTACCTAAGCTCAGTTGCCTTTACTTTTCTTTTTTTGTCTGACTTGGCTTTATGGTGACTTCACCCGTCCTTACCTCTGCTCCTGATTTCAGGAAGAGCCCAGTCAAGACAAGGAGTTAATGCTGATTAATCAGTAAATACGAATGCTATGTTTTTTCACATATAAAATTAACGACTGACATCCAAATAAAATATTTTTCTTGTACATGTAGGCTTAACCAGCACTTTGCCTCTTGTGTGTTTCTTTTTGCGGAATTGTCGTGGTCAGCTGGCAAGATCATGAGCATAGTAAACAAGAACACAAGAGCTCAAGTGACGTGCGTATCAACCCGTCACCCGTGGGCTGACCCACGAGTTGGGCAGATGCAGGCATGGGTGTAATTTATGATATGAATGGTAGGGACATGTCCATATAATTTTTCAAATTAACTTAATTGTCCCTATCAATTTTTCCACACATTGTGCCTGAAAGCATGTGACAGGTTTAACTTTGTAGTGGCCTAAAATGTGACTTCATTCTGCCAGAATGGTTAAGGCCCTATGAAAGAATACAATGTTTCACCCAGTTATTATCATTATTGTTATTATTATTATTATTATTATTATTATTATTATTATTATTCTCCAAGGGATCCCTGACAATGCTGGGTCCATAGAATCATGCCAACTTCCCCTCATGGCTGCTTCTGTCCTCTGCCAAGCTGTCTCAGACACACATCTGCAGGGAGCAGAGACTTACTACTTACTAAACATCTGTCAACCATATACCAATCACCAATTACACATCTTTCCACAGAAGACAGACATTTAAAATTAATAGGTCATTTTGTGTATAGCCTATGAAAGCCTGGATGCTGTACTGACAAATTCCTCATTTTCATCTTCTTTTAGCCTCAGTGGTGGATTTAGCAAATTGGAGGGCTCAAGGTAAAGGTATGTATGGGGCCCCCTCATCCAAATTAAAAGTATGAGGGAACAAAGTAAAGTGAGTGAGTGAGATACGTAGAGAAAGAGAGAGAGTATCGGTGAATAAGTGAGTGAGAGGTGGTAAGAGTTGAGGACTGGAGAGAGGTGAGGTTGCATTTGGCTGACTGGCTGTCAAAAGGTCAAAGACAAAGTCCTTATAGTATGAGTGGTATGGTATGAATGTCAACATTAAGCCATTTACCCATTGAAGTCTATTAAGAAATGGCGTAGCGTAGCTATACATCATCACAAAACTTCTCATGGACATCTGTAATCATGCCCACTCATTAAGCTAGCGTTTCAATGGGTGCCTATGGGAAAAATTGTAACGTTGAGTCCATATTATTGGGATTTCGGTTTTGATTTTTTCAGAGGTGAGAGTCGACATGACTACAGATGTCTATGAGAAGTTTGGTGCTGATTGATCGCTGTTTTTTGACATTAAGTTATGTTAAGCTTTTTCGTTTTTATTTTTGTAGAGGTAAGTGTAGGCATGACTAGATATGTCCATGATAAGTTTGGTGATGATCGAGCGTTTTCACATTAAGTGTATTAGGATGTAGCACCTCTGTCAAGCCAGACGCGTTTCTTCAGTCATCACTACTATACGATACACAGCCCCTTTAGGCTTTCATTATAAAATGTAACCAACAAACTTAGAATTGTATCTAACTTTGTTCATTTTCACATCAACCATTTCACTTTTATAGTACACCAAAAACTGTCTAAGCCTGTACACAGAAAATCTCAGAAATGTACACGGCTGGTTTTGGGATATATTATTCTGTAAAAGATCTGTAAAAGTCTTATACATTTGCATTGGGTCCTAATTTGTGATCCTCCAATCTCGACTTTGAGACTTTTGATTTTCAAAAACAAACCTTGGAAGTACAGTTATGACTACAAATGAACGACATTTCACGAGTGAGACAAATCTACTGTAGGTACAACCACACATAAACTACGTTTCCCATGATCCTCTTTAGCTTCCTCTTTCCATGATTCTCCTTAGCCACACCTCAGGTGATAATCCTTTCTCAGGTTTCACACTCAGGTTTAAAACCACTGGCGGGCTATTTGCTCACTCTCTCTGTTCTGTGGGTCGTCAGACCTCATGGATGTAAAGAGACATCCTCTCTCTGTTCTGTTGGTCATCAGACCGTGTGGACGTAAAAGGACAACCTCTCTGCCCTACTGGCCAAGGAGCCAGGCAGACAATGGACTTCGTCAGCATGCGCAAGTAAATAGACAAAGAATGGCCTTTGCACAAGGTCACCTAGTACTCTAACGCGAGTACACAAGCTTACTGGAAAG
This sequence comes from Setipinna tenuifilis, assembly GCA_030347295.1. NCBI lineage: Eukaryota > Metazoa > Chordata > Actinopteri > Clupeiformes > Engraulidae > Setipinna > Setipinna tenuifilis. The sequence continues at coordinate 32,336,013 of CM059267.1, read as the reverse complement.
GCAACCAGCTCCCCTTCCTCAGTCGTAGGCCTAGAGCCACGACTTTTTGTCACCATTGTCTGTAGATGACATGTACCAAATTTGGTGAGATTCACATGAACGGCCTCTGACAAGTTTGTTTACTTTCACTCTCGCAATTTATTTTTAAAATTTAATGGAAATTGTATTCATTGGAAATGAGCGTTGACCAGTGTTATCAATGCGTGAGGGTCTATACAATACATTTTATGACAAAAACATAAGTGCACGTTAGCGTTGTGTAGATAAAGATGAACATGAACGTCCTATGACGAGGTTGTTTGCTTTTGCGATGTTAAAATTTTTTACAGAAATTGTTTTAATTGGAAGTGGGCATCAACTAATGTTTTCAATGTGTGAGAGTCAATAGATTTCAAGACAAAAAAAATTGGTTGTGAACATTATCATTCTCTAGATAATAGGCAAAACGACATTTCGTACAATTACAGCGCCCCCTATGGGCCAAATTTTATGGCATGTGCTGTGCTTTTGGAGATCTTTGTGCTGATCGTGCATGACATATTTTGTGCAGTTCCCACCTTCTCGGTCCAAGATAATGACAATACAAAATCCCAATTTGTGCATTAACCCATATCACTAGGTGACGCTATGCTTCAAGTGAGTGTTAACGGGCTGGGTCGGTATGCCTCTGTAACACTGACATATCACAAAAATTTAATGTTGTGGGGTGAAACATTCAATGAGTTATTCAGCAAAAACTTTCAGGCGTCTTCTTTCATGGACACTGGCACAGCGGGAGAGTGGCCCTTTGGGGTCAAAAGCTTCTAGTCCCTCAAAAAGTTCTAGGGCTACATGGCTACAAAGATGTCCCCCAGAGTTCCAGTGTCCCGGCAATCACTGACAAAAAAAGAGAAAAATGTTGCGGCAACACTAATATGACCACTTTCACTAGCTTCGCTAGCAGCGGTCATAATGAGAGCACGAAGCAATGTATTGCTGCCAAGGTTGTATAGGTTTATTCATGTCCACAAGTGCACAGGTGTGGACATACGGCTGCTACTTATTTGAAAGTATGTAACATTCGGGTAGAAAGCAGGCACGCACGCTTACAGGCATGGAAGTCCATCGAAACACACATCATATACGTCAGTGCTGTCTGTGGAAAGCCGATTAGGGCAAAGTCCCGATGTCATGGAGGTGGTTCCATGTTGGCACAGCGATTAGAAATAAAAGCTTATAACCTGACTTTTAATTACTCCACTGGTTTTAGAAATGTCTCATTGAAAGCTAAAACCCTCCCAAATTATGCTCAATATACTAAAATAAATTTGCTTCACTGAAGAAAGATTGATCATTTAATGAACACAGAAAGGTCAGATTTTGGGAAGACAAATGTCTTGTCACCTTGTCATTTGGTGCACACAATCCTAGATTACAGCCTCACCTGTGATCAGTTATTGATCAATCAATTAGTGAGTGTGTATAAAAAGAACCCCAGCACACTAGACCTTCACATCAACTGCAACTTAATCTCTGACAACATGACTAAGATTCACCCTGGGACCTAAATGTTAATTATCAACAGGGTGAAGACCAGATCCGCTGCTGAGGTGGCTGACAGCTTCAATGTGTCTCAGCATCAAGTACAAAGAATAAGAAAAAGATCTAAAGAGACAGGGGATGTTTTTGACAAGCCCAGGTCTGGCAGACCCCACAAGACAACTGCTTGGGAGGACCGTTTGTTGTTTTGAAAATCCAAGGCCAGTCCCTTTTCCACTGCAGCAGAGCTCCACCAGGCCTGGTCACCTCAAGTCCCTGTGTCAACCAGAACAGTTTTGGTCGATTCAGTGCACAGAAACCAGCACTAAACAAAAGGCACAGAAACCAGCACTGAAGGAACTAAAAGAAACCTGCTAAAAGGATGGACACTGGGAAAGTGGCAGAAGGTGGATTTCTCAGATGAATCTTCGGTTGAATTACATCACAGCCGCCGCAAATATTGCAGGAGACCTACTGAAGCCCGCATGGATCCAAGACTCACCCAGAAAACAGATAAGTTTGGTGGCGGAAAAATCATGGTCTGGGGTCACATCCAGTATGGGGATGTGCGAGACATTTGCAGGGTGGAAGGCTATACCAATGGCCTAAAATAGCTATCTCTTACATTCCCAACCATTAAAGGGGTCAAATTTTGCAGCAAGATGGTGCTCCATTACATACTTCCATCTCTACATCCAAGTTCCTCAAGGCGAGGAAGATCAAGATGCTCCAGGACTGGCCAGCCCAGTCACTAGACATGAGCATCATTGAGCGTGTCTGGGGTAGAATGAAAGAAGAAGCATGGTAGGCAAAAGCAAAGAATCTTGATGAACTTTGGGAGGCATGTTAGACTGCTTTTTTTGCTATTCCTGATGACTTCATCAATAATTTGTATGAATCATTGTCAACCGCATGGATGCAGTCCTTCAAGCTCATGGAAGTCATACAAAATATTAAATATGGATCTCACAGCACCACTACTTTATTCACTGATGTTATGCAACATATTTTTGTATTTGAAGTAAATTATTTGTTCAATTTTCTGTAGGCGACAAAACTTTTGTCTTGCCAAAATCTGACCTTTCTGTGTTCATTAAATGATCAGTCTTTCTTCAGTGAAGCAAATTTATTTTTAGTGTCTTAACATAAGTTGGAAGGGTTTTAGCTTTCATATGAGACATTTCTGAAACCAATGGATCAATTAAAAGTCAGGTTATAAACATTTTGGTTCTACAAAATGGATAAGTGACAAGACTTTTGTCCGGGACTGTAGATGAGCAGCTTGTGTCATACCGAGGCAGGTGCAAGTTCCTCCAGCACATGCCCAGCAAGCCTGCAAAATATGGAATAAAAATCTTCTGGATGTGCGACGCAAGGGTACCTTATGCAATTGATGGAACTGTCTATACAGGAAGACAGCCAGGAGAGGAGGTTCAGGAGAACCTAAGAGAGAATATTGTCCAAGGAGGACATCAGTGGAATCAGACAGACAGGTAAATATACAGTACAATAGAAAAAGTATATAATAATAATAGTAGTAATAACTAGATGTACCGCATAGCGGTACATGGTATGACCGCCGCAGTGTATTGAAGTGTGGGAACTGCAGGTATGATGAGTTTGTGGTAGGTCAGTGTTGTGAGGTGAGAGTTTGTGTGGAAATGATTTGCTGGAAGTGGGCATGGATGTGGGTTTTGAATGAATGACATTCTGTGTGTTTGTGTATATTTTGTGTAGTTCCCACCTTCTCGGTCCAAGATATTGGCAAAGCAAAATCAGAATTTTTGCATTCAATTATATCACTAGGTGGTACTATGCTTCAAGTGAATGTTTATGGTCTGGGTCGATACACCTCTGTAACACCAGCATACTAACACAAAATCATTGTTTTGGGAAAAATTGTTGACAAGTTATTTAACAAAAAACATTTTTGGACACCTAGCTTTAACAAGAAACATCGCCCCCTGTGACAAAATGTCACAACATTTGGTGCATATGAAAAGAAGTCTGTGTAAAGTTGGCACATCAACATTGGCCAAATTTGAGCAATTAGAAGCCAAGATATGGTATTTTGCTGAATTTTAAGCTATGTTTGAAATATTTATTGACATATAACATTGAAACGGTTAATCTCAAGATAAATTCTTTGATAAATTTTTGTCATCATTGTCTGTAGATGACATGTACCAAATTTGGTGAGATTCACATGAACGGCCTATGACGAGTTCGTGTGGTTTTGTTTTCGCGATTTTAATATTTCACGGAAATTCTTTTTGTTGGAAGTGGGCGTCGACCACTGTTTTCAATGTGGGAGGTTAAATAGATTTCACGACAAAAAAGAACTGCTTGTAAACATTACTGTTCTCTAGATAATAGGCAAAATGACATTTTGTACAATTACAGCGCCCCCTGTGGGCCAAATTGTATGGCATGTGCTGTGCTCTTAGAGGTCCTTGTGCTGATTGTGCATGACATATTTTGTGCAGTTCCCACCTTCCCAGTCCAAGACATTGGCAATACAAAAATCCCAATTTTTGCATTTACCCCTATCACTAGGTGGCGCCATGCTTCAAGTGACAGTTTATGGGCTGGGTCAATGCGTCTTTGTAACCCCGACATTCTACCACAAAATCACTGTCTTGGGAAAAAATGTTGATGAGTTTTAAAAAAAAACCTGTTTTTGGACCCCTAGCTTCGACAAAAAACATTGTCCCCTTTGACAAATATCATAAAATTTGATACACATGAACAGAAAGCTGTTTAGAGGTGGCATGTCAATTTTCACAACATTAGAGCAATTAGAAGCCAAGATATGGACTTTTGAAGAATTTTAAGCTATGTTTCAAATTTTCATTGACATGTAACTTTTAAACGGTTTATCTCAAGACAAATCCTTTGATAATTCTTTTTGTTGGAAGTGGGCGTCGACCAGTGTTTTCAATGCGGGAGGTTCAATAGACTTTACGACAAAAAAGAACTGCTTGTAAACATTACTGTTCTCTAGATAATAGGCAAAATGACATTTTGTACAATTACAGCGCCCCCTATGGGCCAAATTGTATGGTATGTGCTGTGCTTTTAGAGGTCTTTGTGCTGATTGTGCATAACATATTTTGTGCAGTTTCCACCTTCCCAGTCCAAGACATTGGCAATACAAAATCCCAATTTTTGCATTTACCCCTATCACTAGGTGGCGCTATGCTTCAAGTGACAGTTTATGGGCTGGGTCAATGCGTCTTTGTAACCCCGACATACTACCACAAAATCACTGTCTTGGGAAAAAATGTTGATGAGTTTTAAAAAAAAAAAATGTTTTTGGACCCCTAGTTTCGACAAAAAACCTTGTCCCGTTTGACAAAATATCACAAAATTTGATGCACATGAACAGAAAGCTGTTTAGAGGTGGCATGTCAATTTTCACAACATTGGAGCAATTAGGAGCCAAGATATGGACTTTTGAAGAATTTTAAGCTATGTTTCAAATTTTCATTGACATGTAACTTTTAAACGGTTTATCTCAAGACAAATCCTTTGATAACTTTTTGTCAGCATTGTCTGTAGATAACATGGACCAAATTTGGTGAGATTCACATGAACGGCCCCAGACAAGAGTTTGTTTGGTTTCACTTTCACAATGTTAAAATTTCACAGAAATTCTTTTTGTTGGAAGTGGGCGTCAACCAGTGTTTTCAATGCGGGAGGTTCAATAGATTTCACGACAAAAAAGAACTGCTTGTAAACATTACTCTTCTCTAGATAATAGACAAAACGACATTTTGTACAATTTTTGTACAATTACAGCGCCCCCCTATGGGCCAAATTTGATGGCATGTGCTGTGCTTTTAGAGGTCTTTGTGCTGATCGTGCATGACATATTTTGTGCAGTTCCCACCTTCTCGGTCCAAGATATTGCCAATATGAAATCCCATTTATCGCATTTACCCATATCACTAGGTGGCGCTACACTTTAAGTGAATGTTTATGGGTTGGGACGATACGCCCCTGTAACCAGGCTTGGGGAGTAACGGAATACATGTAACGGCGTTAAGTAAAAGGATACAAAAAAAAAGTAACTGTATTCCCCTACAGTTACAAAAAATGAAGGCGTACTCAGATTACAGGTACATTTAGTGAAAATTGGGATTATTTAGCAGGATTACAATTTGAAAACATTTTACGTTATTTATTTCTTTTTTATTTCAAACTGGAGATGGAGGGGAAGCGACAAACTATCCTACAGACATGCATGCGCGCGCGCAGTTACACAACGGGCGAAATCGGGACTGACATGTCTCAGTAAAGACCGTCTCTGGTTCACTTCATTTGAACTTCGCGTCGTCGTCCGGCAGCATTGGCATGACTTCAACCAAGAACGCATTTAATGGGTGGAAATTTCGACATCACTTTATTTTTAAAGAAGCAGTAATCCGAAAGTAATCAAGTTACATTACTTTAATATTATGGTTCTTGGATTACGTTACTGAATACATATTTTATGGGGTAACTAGTAACTTTACCAGAATACATTTCTAAAGTAACCCTCCCAACCCTGCCTGTAACACCGACATATCACAAAAATTCATGTTGTTCGGTGAAACATTCACTGAGTTATTCAGCAAAAACTTTTCGGCGTCTCCCCCTCTTTGATGGACACTGGCACAGCGGGGGGGGGGGGTGGCCCTTGGGGGCCAAAAGCTCCTATTCGCTCAAAAACTTCTAGGGCTACATGCCTACAAAGATTCATCTCCCCCAGAGTTACAGTGTCCTGGCAATCGTTGACGGAAAAAAAAAAAACTAGATGTACCGCATAGCGGTACATGGTATGACCGCCGCAGTGTATTGAAGTGTGGGAATTATAGGTATGGTGAGTTTGTGGTAGGTCAGTGTTGTGAGGTGAGAGTTTGTGTGGAAATAATCTGCTGGAAGTGGGCATGGATGTGGGTTTTGAATGAATGACATTCTGTGTGTTTGTGTATATTTTGTGTAGTTCCCACCTCCTTGGTCCAAGATATTGGCAATGCAAAATCTCTATTTTTGCATTTAACTATATCACTAGGTGGCGCTATTTCTTCAGTGTCTTGAGTGTTTATAGGATGGGTTGATTCGGCTCTTTAACACTGGCTTACTAACACAAAATCATTGTCTTGGGCAACATTTTTGATAAGTTATTTAACAAAAACTGATATTGTACACCTAGCTTTGACCGGAAACATTGCACCATGTGATGAAATGTCACAAAATTTGGTGCACATGAAAAGAAAGCCGTTCAGAGTTGTCATGTCAACTTTGACCAAATATGAGCAATTAGAAGCCGAGATATGGACTTTTGGAGGATTTTAAGCTATGTTTTGAATTTACATGTAACTTTGAAACAGTCCGTCTCAAGATAAATCCTTTGATAACTTTTTGTCAGCATTGTCTGTAGATGACATGTACCAAATTTGGTGAGATTCACATGAACGGCCTATGACGAGTTCATTTGGTTTCGCTTTCACAATGTTAAAATTTCACGGAATTTTTTTTTGTTGGAAGTGGGCGTTGACAAGTGTTTTCAATGTGGGAGGGTCAATAGATTTCAAGACAAAAAAGAACTGCTTGTAAACATTACTGTTCTCTAGATAATAGGCAAAATTACATTTTGTACAATTACAGCGCCCCCTATGGGCCAAATTGTATGGCATGTGCTGTGCTTTTAGAGGTCTTTGTACTGATTGTGCATGACATATTTTGTACAGTTCCCACCTTCCCAGTCCAAGACATTGACCAATTTTTGTACAATTACAGCGCCCCCTATGGGCCAAATTTGATGGCATGTGCTGTGTTTTTAGAGGTCTTTGTGCTGATCGTGCATGACATATTTTGTGCAGTTCCCACCTTCTCGGTCCAAGATATTGCCAATATAAAATCCCATTTTTCGCATTTACCCATATCACTAGGTGGCGCTACACTTTAAGTGAGTGTTTATGGGCTGGGTCGATACGCCCCTGTTACACCGACATATCACAAAAAATTCATGTTGTTCGGTGAAACATTCACTGAGTTATTCAGCAAAAACTTTTCTGCGTCTCCCCCTCTTTGATGGACACTGGCACAGCGGGGGGTGGCCCTTGGGGGCCAAAAGCTCCTATTCGCTCAAAAACTTCTAGGGCTACATGCCTACAAAGATTCATCTTCCCCAGAGTTACAGTGTCCTGGCAATCGTTGATGAAAAATCGGTGAAAAAAAATAAATAAATTAAAAAATAAAAAAAAGAGAAAAAAGTCTCGGCAACACTATAATGACCGCTTTCGCTAGCTTCGCTAGCTTCGCTAGCGGCGGTCATAATAACACTCAACACCTGAATCTACAATGCCTCAGCTACAAGTTAGTGTCAGATGCATGTCTCTAGCTTGATTAGTTACTTCTCAGTAGCCCATTTTCCACAAGGCCCCTCGAATTTTAACTTTCTGAATCACAAGATCTGGACTACTACCAGGATCTGGATTATATTCTGGGGTTTGGCAGACCTTATAATAATAATAATAATAATGCATTTTATTTAAGAGCGCCTTTCAAAACACCCAAGGACACTATACAAAGATAAAAAGCAATAGAAATACAAAGATTAAAAAGGCAATACACAATTAAAAGCACAGGCTGTAAAATATAAAACAAGGAAATGATTAAAAGTCAGAGTGCATAAGCTAACTGAAACAAATGAGTTTTGAGTCTAGATTTAAAGAGGGGTAAAGAGTCAATATTGCGGATGTCAGGGGGTAATGCATTCCAAAGTTGGGGAGCAGAGCAACTGAAAGCTCTACTCCCCATAGTACTGAGGCGGGCAGTGGGGACAGTAAGGAGGAGGGAGGAGGAGGAACGAAGGGAGCGAGAGGGAATAGTGTGAAGAAGATTAGACAGGTAAGGAGGGGCAAGATTGTGGATGGCTTTGAAAGTATGGAGGAGTATTTTAAAATGAATTCTGTGCTTAATGGGGAGCCAGTGGAGATGCTGTAGTACAGGGGTGATATGGTGAAATGAAGGGGTTCTGGTAATGATGCGGGCAGCTGAGTTTTGGACCAGTTGCAGCTTGTGAAGGGATTTATGGGGGAGACCAAAGAGGAGGGAGTTACAGTAGTCAAGACGGGAGGTGACAAGGCTGTGTACAAGGATGGAAGAGGTGTGGGAGGAGAGGGAGGGGCGAAGACAATTAATGTTGCGTAGGTGAAAGTAGGCAGACCTAGTGATGTTGTTAATGTGGGAGTGGAATGATAGAGAACTGTCTAGGATGACACCCAAGCTCTTGACCTGGGGAGAGGGGGAGACTGAGGATCTATCAATTGAAAAAGAGATATTGCTAGCTTTGGATAGGGTGGATTTGGTGCCTATGAGGAGGACTTCTGTTTTGTCACTGTTAAGTTTTAAGAAGTTGGAGGTGAACCAGGATTTGATTTCGGATAAGCATGAGGTGAGGGGGGGGGGGGGGGGGGGGGGGGGAGTGACAGATGGTTTTCCGGATAGGTAGAGCTGGGTGTCGTCGGCATAACAGTGGAAATTGATGTTAAATTTACGGAAGATGTTGCCAAGTGGAAGGAGGTAGGTGATAAAGAGGAGGGGCCCCAGGGGAGGGTTGGGATTTAAAGGACTTGAGCTGTATGAACTGTGTACGACCAGATAGATATGAGTGGAACCAGTCTAAAGGGGTGTCAGTGATGCCAATGGAGGAAAGTCTCTGGAGGAGGATGGGGTGAGAGATGGTGTCAAAGGCTGCACTTAAATCGAGGAGGATGAGGATGGAAAGTAGTCCTAAGTCAGCTGCCATGAGAAGATCATTGGTGATTTTTATGAGAGCGGTTTCAGTGCTGTGTAGGGGGCGAAATCCAGATTGAAAGTGCTCATAGGGGGAGTTGTGAGAGAGATGATAGTGGAGTTGAGAGGCTACGATTTTTTCTAATATTTTGGAGATGAAGGGAAGGTTGGAAATGGGGCGGAGGTTATTAAAGTCAGAAGGGTCAGATCCAGGTTTCTTAAGTATTGGAGTAACAGCAGCAACTTTGAAGGGTGGAGGAACAGTTCCAGTGCTAAGTGAAGAGTTGATGATGGCAGAGATGATGGGGAGGAGAGAAGGAAGGCAGGATTTTACAAGGGTTGTGGGTAGGGGATCAAGCTGACAGGTGGAGGGCTTTGACTTGGTGATGAGGTCAGATATTTCAGAGGGCTCTGGGAGTTGGAAGGTGGATAGGATCTGGCAGAGGGGGAAGAATTCAGGGGAGGGGAGAGAAGATGGGTTGGGCTGGAGATGTTGGTGAATATTGTGAATTTTTGCATTGAAAAAGTCCATTAAGGTATTGCATGTTTCAGTTGAATACAGGTGGGTGGGGAGTGAGTCAGGTGGCTTGATGATTCTGTTGAGAAGGGTGAAAAGTGTTTTGGAGTTGCCTTCATGAGAGTGGATTAAAGTGGAGTAATAGTTAGATTTGGTTTGAGAAATGGAGTGCTTGTAGTGTAATATGTGGGTATTGTACATTTCTCTGTGAATAGTGAGACCAGTTTTCTTGTACAGACGCTCAAGCTGACGGCCTTTTGCTTTCATGGATCGAAGCTCAGAGGTGTACCAGGGGGCAGTTTGTGAAAAAGTGACAGACCGAGTTTTAACAGGAGCAATACAGTTCAGGATGTTTTGTAGACTATTGTTGTAGAGAGTGACAAGTTCATCAGGGGAGAGGAGGTGGTCAGGAATCTGAATATGTTCAAGGGAGGCAGAGAGAGTGTCAATGTTAATGTTTTTGATGTTACGGAAAGAGATGAGACGGGGAGTCTTGATGATAGAGAGAGAGAGGGTGATACTGAAGGTGACAAGAGAGTGGTCAGATATGGGGAGGTGATCAGCTGAGCAGTTGGAGGGTGAGAGGCCAGAGCAGCAGATTAAGTGAGCTGTAACTCCCAAACAGGACCGCATTGTGCGGTCGGACCAGATGTCCACTGTGACGGACAGGGAGCACTGCTCTTCCAGCCGTGATTTGATGCCCTCTTTCAATGTTGCCACTAGTTGAGGGATGTTTCTTGTTGTAATGGTAGCGCGTGAGATTGGTGTGTACTTGTTATCCATTACGTGGAAGAAATGACGGAAGTTTTCATTTTCCACAATGGATAATGGCAGGCAGCACCCGATGATAAGGTCGTGAATTGACTGGCTGATCGCCTGTTGCCTCGAAGAAGGTTCATTATATACTTGAACCAGTGACTGACAAAATCCCATGATAGCTGGTTGATTTGTCCCATTGTCGTTGGCGATACGCCCCATGGGTGTTTCAACTTCTCCGTCTGATCCTGCCCCCTTGGTTCTTACCATTGGTTGTGACCAAGGGGGCAGGATCAGACGCGGAAGTTGAAACACCCATGGGGCGAAAAAAAACCCGGAAAGGGCCCAGTAGCCTTTAGCATTCCATAGACTTCCATTCATTTTAGCGTCACTTTGACATGAAATAACTTTACATAGGAAGCCGTCATACCTTGATGTTGGCATTGTTGGACACCGGAAAAACCACTGCAAAACATATTTGCCTCGATTGGAAATCTGTCATGTCATTGTCTTGTAAAAAAAAGTTTTTCTGAAATTGTGCTAAAAATTACGTCATGAACTAAGCGACGGCTAGTAACTGTCTGTCGCACAGGGGAAAATTTACCGTACTGTTTGAATAACAAGCCGTAGCCATACTCATGCCTGTGTAGTTTTCTGTTCATGTTGGGAAAACATTTCCAGTAACATTTCCCACAAAGGTAGCATTGAGTTTGTATTTTTTTGTAAGAGGGGTCGTTATCTCGTTATGGATCTTTACCATTGGATGTAAGTGAAGCCCAACGAAAGATGGCTAAGCTAAGCTAAACGACAGCCTTGTATGTACATGTTAACTAGCTAGCTCCCTCGACATGCTAACTTGTAAGATTGCCTGGAACCAAAGTTAGTAGAGAAAGAATCAAGTCCAGAAGTACAATATTAGCCCTCCACTTAAGTTAACGTGATTGTACTTATGATGATGGTAAAAATATATTTATTAAGAAAATTATCGTATGTCGTCTGATTTGTGAATGAGCATCTACTAGTCAGTTTATTGTATTCAGGTTCGTTGGCTAACGTCACCAGGCTGGGTCTCGAGTTTGCGCAGTAGTCTGGTGACCAATTTGAAAAATCGAAAATCTGGCTTCTTCCGGTCCCCATTGAAAATGAAACCATCCCTCAGTCCATTTCTTCTACTGTCCATGAGTCATTTCTTCTGCTGTCTATGGTTCCTGCCACCTTGCTTGATAGGTGCATTCCTTGGTTGACACGTAGAGCTCACAGACATTTTACTAACAAAGCACCTCATTTGCATGTTGGTGAAATTGAAAATGCAGATTGAGAAATGAAAAGTGAATCACCAGCAGGTGTTGTTTTTAATTTAATGTTTTTTTTTTTTTTTTTACAACATTTACATTTTTTTTATATTATGACACACATTGTGCTCATTGTGAGGAAACAGTAAAGCTAAAGTGAAGTTCGGATTTTCATTTTTGAATTAGCATTTAGATTTTAAGATCTGGCAATAATGTACCAAGATGGAAATGGAAATGAAATGACAAATAGATGTTTTACATTTATTTTTATTGTTCTCACAAATGACTTTTGCTTATCAGGAAATATTTTTGATTTTGGATAATAATTGCACTGATGATTTAAAAATGAAATGGCAAAAGGAGTTTTGCACATTCATTTGACTGTTTTCATTATGATTTCTTTTCTGGCAGCTTTTACCTCCCATAAACTTGAACGTAGACGAGGCCAATTTGTAATCCTTTGTTGTATAAAAGGGCTGAGTTTTCATCGTCGTGTTGTTAACGAGAACCTACTGAAATACAATGACTTTCAAAGCAAGGGAAGACATACCTGGTTAAACCAGAGACATGGTTAAACTGCATCATATTTTCCCAAATGACCCGCTGTCTCGCCCAACCCCCACACCCCTCCCCTCTGCCTTTGCCTCTTTAGCTAACGTTACCAGTCGCGAATTGTGTTTGGTCGACCCTTTATCAAGCTACTTTGTGAATCGCAAACACTGACTTAACCGTTGGCTTTGGTAAGAGTAATGTTTTCTGTTTTTTATACTGATACAAAATATGTTTATTTTGTTTTTATCAGTTGGGCGATGTGTAAAAGATCGGTTTGTTCGAGTCGAAGAACTCCAGAATGTAACCCTAATCACTTCCGCCTTATGTGGCTAGCTTACTAACCAACTAACTAAGCAGCCACCACTCTTAAATTATGTTTTGTATGCATCACGCTGTCTCGTCTTGTTTACACCTCACTGCAAAGAAACAGCGGCCTTATTTTTGTTGCCATGTTTGGACATTTTCTGAAATAGCGGCATATAAACCTTCTTTTGGCAACCTCTGGTAGCTAGCTGGGCCCCTTGTCATTTAGCTAACTAGCGATAGCTGGCCTTTTGCTAGCTGCCCAAATGTTAAAACAGTTTGAGAGAACTAGGCCTGTGGATAGTCGGCGAACCTTTCGGTGGTTAAGTGACTTAACTTGCAAGTTTTGTGTGAGCATTTTACTGTGGGATTGTGTTGGGCACAACAGTGCGTAAGTAAGTAGTAAATTGAATATTTCGTTTTTAAATCTCAGGACATTAAAGCTAACTCTACGGCCTAGTGAGTTAGCCACCACTAGCTACGTCGGGTTTGACGATACTAGGGCAAGCCTAGTATCGCTCGCAGATCTAGTATAGTGTTTTTAGCCACACCAAGTGGCAGTGTAACGTTTTTCAGTTTGTGGGAATATCTAACGCGCAGTATGTATAGACTAACGCCAAAAACGTACTGTTGATGTATATGTATATGTGTGTAGTTTAACTATCTTCCCCATTAATGTCTGGCAACATTACAGACATGGCAGCGATTCGCAAGAAGCTTGTAATAGTTGGAGATGGGGCCTGCGGAAAGACGTGTCTACTCATCGTCTTCAGCAAAGACCAGTTCCCCGAAGTATATGTGCCAACCGTCTTTGAAAACTATGTAGCTGACATAGAAGTAGACGGGAAACAGGTAAGGAACCTAAGATGGTTTAACTATGCAGCCCGTACAGTGGAGTGGCTAACTCGTCTCCATCTGTAAGATATACGTGTGGTTTGGTTTTCAAAGCTGCATATTCAGGTTTGGGTGTGTCTGCCACAACAGGTAGAGCTGGCTCTGTGGGATACTGCAGGACAGGAGGACTATGACCGGTTGCGACCTCTCTCCTACCCTGACACCGATGTCATCCTTATGTGCTTTTCCATTGACAGCCCAGACAGTTTGGGTAAGTTAGGTCCTGCAGCATGCTGCCCCCCCAATGCGCACAGTTTTTTTAGAAGGTAGAAAGGTGCCCTCTGGGTTAATGAGTGAATCTGCATTGTTTTGTCCTGCCCAGAAAACATCCCAGAGAAATGGACCCCAGAAGTGAAACACTTCTGTCCCAATGTTCCCATAATCCTAGTGGGTAACAAAAAGGACCTGCGGAATGATGAACACACCCGTCGTGAGCTGGCAAAGATGAAACAAGTACGACTGTCCTGTCATTAATACAGATTTTGCATGATTAGCATTACAGTGTGAAGGAAAATTAAAAAAAAATGTTAGCCTCTTAGTAGTGCGACTTAACCCTGGAGGGAGCACCTCTTACTAGAACTGGCGGAATACAAAATTCTTTAATACTATACCACAGTGTTAATATGTAACACAAATTCTTTAGAAATACATTTCAGCTTTAACTTTTTTTTTTTTGGTGTGGGGTGGGGGGGTGAGATGGAAGGTGTTCTTAAAGGGCTTAAAAGCCTTTCTGTGTGTATCTTGGGAGTTAGCATGGTGATTGGCATTGCAAAATATTTATTTTTCTTCACATCATAGCTTTGTGTTGATTCATTGTCTTGTTGGTCTTACCACTGTGGCATGCTCTGTTCATAGGAGCCAGTGAAGCCAGAGGAAGGCCGGGACATGGCCAACCGGATTTGTGCATTCGGATACATGGAGTGCTCTGCCAAGACCAAGGATGGTGTGCGAGAAGTGTTTGAGATGGCCACAAGGGCGGCTCTGCAGGCCAGAAGGGGCAAGAAGAGCAGTAAATGTCTTCTGCTTTAAGACAAGCGGACTGTGTATCCTACAGCAGAGAAGGGCACAGCTTGTGTCCTCTGCTGTTTCACCTGTATGAAAAGACTGTCCTCAACTGAGTTTTTTTTTTCTCTGAGAGATGCAAACGCTTTTATTTAGTCTGTCTTTATAAAACAAATAGGCCAACAACTAGTTATAAGTTTTTTTGTCAGTATTTAAAGGAGCTGATGTGGAGAGAACAGTTTTTTTGTATTTTACAGCAGTGAGTGAATATTTGCCATATTTACTCCTAACTAAGCCAATATGTGGGGCTAGTCAGGCACTTTGTGCCATAATAAGACTGATGCGTTGCGTGGTCAAGTCCTTGCGATTGGTCAGAGTTGCTGGCCGCACACTGTGACCCTTCCCTCATAACCCCCTCTTATTCCTTTGGAACAACAGAAAAATATGCAATTATGAAAAAAGCTGGAAACGATCAGGACCAACACGTCATATAAGGCACATGTGCATTTTCACATATGTACCATATACACAGAGGCAAGACTTGAAGCTTATTTTTATTTTATTTTTTTTTTAAAGAAAAATAGAAGCAAAAAAATGGTATGTTTGTGTATTAAAATCTTTTCAAGAAGCTTTTGAAGTCATTAAACTCGTCAATGGTTTCATTTGCTGCATAAGTTCCCTTTTTATACAGATTAGCCCTGAGTTTAGGTTGGTATTTTCAACCTATTTGAAGAGCATGGTACACATTACCGTTTTTTACTTAAAGTGGACCTTGTAAGCTTACTTGCATTATATATATTTGGGTTTACCAAAAAACAGATTAATTATTCAACACGCATAGGTCCTCCTATTGCACAACTCTGTTAACCCTCTGTTTGTTTGCGTTGTCTTTAATCAGTTCACTCACTTTGTTGACTGGCTGTGAAAGCTGTACTGTCCCGTAACAAGATTAAAAGTGAAGGCTATACTGGAAATGGACATGCTTCACATATTGGAATTGTGCCATATTGCTTCTTCGATTGTGTAAATAATTCTTCATGCTGTATAAAGACCATAGTGCAAACAGGTGTCACCAAGTACCAAGAGGAATTGTGGACATACATTAGGCATCTACTTTAGGTTTTTGCCACCTCATGCTCTACTTACAAACACACAAGCTACTAACACACTAAAGTAATGGGGGAAAAAAACGAGAACGGCGTACAAGGTCCCCTTTAAGAGGCACGGTGCACTATAAATGTAATGATGAAATATAATGGCAAGAATCAGATTAGTCTATTCAAAGGAATACCAATAACTCAATATTTTAAGGAGGGTAAGACTTCTTTGATGTATCTGGCCTACAAAGTATTTTGACTGCTCAGTAATTTTGCTCAAATATATTCAGCATGAGAAAACAATAAAGGGACTTTACAAACAGAAAATACTTTTTATTAAACATATACCAGGCATCAAAATTCAACCATAGATCACACACAAACCTTACATGCTGGCAATATTAAAGAAGTACGGATTTGTACCAGCTCCTCTCTATTCTTTGACAATATCCATTTCTGGATGTAAAGTACTGAAAGTTCAGTTGGCAACAAAAGACACTTTGGTATTCTTTGACTTGATTTTTAAAACGTCAATAGGTCTGCTATATTTCTTAACTCAAACATATGCAGCCTCATGTAAGATAACACTACTTTGGTCTGTGTTGTGCTCTGACGTACACAAATGATATCACTTTATTATTTTGTATGAGGCTGTTGCGTGAACCAACCATATTGATGGAAGAGCTTTCATAAGGGTGTGCATCAACATGTAAACTCAGTGCAGTATTGCTAAAATTTATGAACATTAAATCTGCTTGATATGTAAAGCCCTGCAAATAAGTGGTATGCAAGAGTAAAAAAATGTTCTTTACCCTTTTAAAACCTGCAGAATGCCTGGCAGTTGCTAGACATACACAGCATTTAAATGATCCGAACGACTGCGTTTGCTGCCTCCCTTCTTCCGTCTTAAATTCTATTCTCTTTCAGCCCATGAGTGGAGGCTCTAGTGATGAGCATAACTGCATTATTACATTATAACAAAAAGAGCACATCCAGTGATAACATGATCAATGAGGTCATGGTGACGTCCCGCCAAGAAGTCATTGGTGTTTTTTGGCAGGTGCCCGTGAGCGGGCGAGGAGGATTGGGAGTAGTGCCAGTGCACTAATGAGGATGGCCACCAGGGGGCGGTAGAACAGCCAGCCTGCTGCGATGGTCAACAGGGACAAGGAGCTTGAGACACACAGGGCGAACAGCTTCAGGCCCAAAGACACCAACTCCCTGAGAATAGGAACCCAGTCCACTGCAGAGAAACGGGGATAAGACATAACCCGTAGGTAGGTATATGCACCTCACTTAGATGCACTCACATTTTTCAGAAAATGTTTATCTCCACACAGGGATTATGTAGGAAACTAAAACCACCTCACTGTTGTTTTTATATCTTTCTACAGTAAACAATGGAGTTTTCTGTGCATGTGTGTGTCTTACCTAGTGTATAGACGATGCGCATAGTCAGGCTGACTCCCAGGAACATGAGTGCCCAGCCTCCGACCCTGAGGGCCCAGGTTGTCATGGCGTTGTGCTGATGCTCACGCGCAAACACCTCCTGCAGGTAAACACATGTGAGAAACAGCTTACATCTTGCATATCCAGCAGGCTCTGACTCTGCAGGTTATTGTTGACTCCCAACAGAAGAAAGAGAAATTATATATACATATAAATAATTTTCTATGATACAAATCACATTTACTTTACACCCATATTTTTTACTCTTACAACAGTTCCTCACCATACACACATACTTATACACACACATATATACATACGTATACACGCACATACACAAATGCACATAAACAAACATACTCACTCTCTCACTCTCTCCCCCTCTCCCTCACACACACACACACACAGTCTCACACACACACACACACCTCTGCTGTAAGTTCCTCCATATAGAGAATCTCCAGAGTGACGCCTGACTTGGTTTTAAAAGGCATAAGCTGCTCTTCTTTCTGCATGGCCACGACGCTCACCTGCAGGCATTTTAAATTCTGTTTATCTTAATAATAATAATAATGAGAAGAAGAAGAAGAAGAAGTAGCTGCATTTGTATAGCACATTTCATACAAAGGATGTAGCTCAATGTGCTTCACAGTTTGACAAATGAACACAGGTCTAATAATTATTAATATAATCAACATGCAAAAACCAGAATCAGCCATAATGCCACACTGCACACAATAATATTTAAAGGTACAGTCCATTACTTTAGTAATCAATGTTCCTGTGAAACAATGTGTTGATGGGTAACAAAGTGTATGGCTCTGGCCAGGCCTGAGCTATGCATTTACAAACACAAACACACTATTCACTGAATTAAAAAAAGTGTTTACGGTTTGGGCAGGCCCTGGCCAGGTGCCCTCTCCACTTAGTCCAGCATATGAGAAGCTTACACGAACATCTCCAACCTGTAAAATGCAGGCCATCATGACTTAGGCATAGGCTGCCAGGCATATCTGTGTATTCCTTTAACAGATCACATTTAAACATTGTGTAAATGCAGTAATGTAATAAAGATTATATGTGTGTGACTGGAAGGGAGGGCTCACTTCTGGGCGCCGAGGGTTTGGGGTGTGGTAAAAGTAGTCTCCATCCACAGTGAGGAAGGGGTCAACATGGGACAGGGGCAATCCCGCCAGACTCAGTGTCTGAAAGTTATTAATCTGCTCCACCAAACCTGGTTGTCAACCAAACAAATCATCACCCCCTCATATCATGTTGTGTATGCATTTTACTTTATTCGTCACGTTAAAACTTGTGAAATAACATTAACATACTAACTTACAATGATATGATGACAATTATGTTTACCTTTGGAGAGAGAGAAGGGTCCCACCCATACTTCAGATGCTATCACTGTAACGCTCTCCACTGCCATGGCACTATCACAAGGCGATCAAAGGCAATTCAGTTAAAGAGCAAAGTGTGTTGACAGTCTTATAACAATAAAAAAGGACACAAATGGCCTACCTAGGATTCATATGGCCAATTTCTTTGTCAAAGTTGCGGCTGTTGATAACTTCTGACTTCCACTCAGTGTCTGAAACATAGTTATTGCAAACACACCCTTTTATGATAATCAAATCAGTATTTATAATTGCTAAGCTGTAAGGCAACTGGACTTCTTATTTAAGCCTTTATCAATTCTCAGAACTGGAGAAGCCTTTTAAATGATACACGAACTTCTTTTCTCTGAAAAAAAGTTTGGTTGCCTTACAACTTGCTCTTTCTCAAAGTGTGGTCCACAAGAAATCCCAAGTGATTTGCGAGCAGTTGTGTTAACATACTATTTTTTCACGTTTCTTAAGCTACCCATGCTATGCACAGTGTTTTTTTAAGAGAGGGAAGTGGTCCTCAGTCTGAAAAACTTTGTGAAACATTGATCTAAACAGACATGTCACATCAGTCTCTTTTTATAATTTATGTGCATGTTCCAGAGAGTGAGACGTACTGTAGGTGTATGTGGTCTCGCTCTTCTGCTCCCCATCCTCCATGTAATCCCTAATCAACAGAAGTATTTTATTAATAGCATAACCAAACACACAAAAATAAGAGAGCACATATGTAATGAATGACCAGGTGTAATGTGTGGAGCAACTATGGTAAGTTCTGCATATAAATATCAAATTGAAAACTAGAGGATAGTTGTCTGACTGAAGACTTCACTCTAGCCAACACTGACCAGACCTTAAGTGAAGTGCACAGTGCCCTGACGTCGGACGTCTGATTGTGTCAGGGCCGTCTTTGAGCATCTTTGTGTCACATTTGAGAGGTTTGGGAAGTGCAGCCGATGTCGGAAGACATCTGCCAACTGCTTTGCAGCCAATTCAACATGATGAATCACCAGGCAGGGCCATTGGTATCGGAAATCACGCTCAGTGGCTGCTTCACTTCAGCAATCAGTTTATTTCACTGATTAGGATGATGGGTGTGATGGGCTAGCTTGTGGTTTTTGTGTTTCTTAATTCACTATATTAGGCCTAAAAGACGCTTCACACTTTATTTGTCGGTCACTACTCAATTGAGTCATTCTCTATACGTTCTGCTCTATTTAATGAACCACCCATGAAGGACTTCGCTAGATATAGTGATGAATCAGAGGCAAAGTGAAACAACATATAAGCATAAAAGACACTTTTAATGCAACACTTTGCAGATGGAGTCTCCTACTGGTTAAATTGCCTTTTGTAAAGAGGGGGAGCCCTTCTTTACTCACAGTAGTCAATATGTTACTCTATTGTATTACAAAAATTACTGTGGTAGTATTCCAAGTGCTCCAGCCCAATTTAAACTCCCCATCTTCCCTAGCCTCCCTCTACAATTTTGATCCCATTTAAGAAAAGTTTCCATTTCCAAGGCTACATCTGACATCTAGTAAACCACACACAATTTAGTTTAGGGGACTGTTCATGCTTTGCATACAACCCAGCAAACAAGCCCATGTGGGCCCACAGTAGGGCCACTGCGGGCTATAGTTCGGGCCCAATGTGGGCTGCCCCAATAGTGGGCACTTGTGGGTCCCACACTGATGGACCCTGGCGGGGCCCCTGTGGGCAAACCCACAGTTTGGGCAGAGTGTGGGCTTGTCCACATTTTGCTGAGTGGGCCCATTATGGGCCCTTATGTCCTCATATCCCTACAATCACCTGCTGTGAACCCACAATTGCCCACAATCTACCCTCAGAAACCCCACACCTGCCCACACTCTACCCCCAGTAGCCCACAAGGGGTCTTATTAATCCATTAGCCCCCACCATGAACCCCCAGTAAACCCACAGTTGCCACCCATACCGCCCACCCCTTAACCCACACCACAGCCCACATGCACCTCTATGCAATACCCATAGCACAAGCTGTTCAGTAATACAATTAAAACAGAAATCATGTAATTATAAATAATTTTATTATTTTGATTTTCTGATCTTCGGATCCTGCCTCCATCTCACACCAGCAAATTGAGCCATGTTTTCTATGACAATAATGACACATCGGCGAATATCCTGTTAATTGGCCATGATTGCAGTTCGAATAAGCCACTAGATGTCGCTAGGAAAAAACAAAAAGGCTAGTCGTAGGCTAATGGGATCCTATCAGTTAAAGGGGTCCTTCCATCGTTATTTTTATTCATATTTCTGTGTCGCCACTATGGTTGAATGCATTGTGCGTCATTTCTGTGAAAAAATATGTCCTAGTTCTCTTGTTTGACGCCGTTTTCTGTAAGATAGAACAAGTCTAGTGGTTGAACGACTGGCTTTTCCGGTGTCCTTCGTGAATATCCATGACGTGTCAATAAGGCACCTCGGATTGGGCAAATTTGCTGTCTTTCGTTCACCTAGCTTCTGTCCACCGGGGCTTACGACCTAGTGACGTAGATATGTTTAGCCTGCTCTGATCCGCTCGTTTTGGTTAACTTGACCCTTCAATGACCAGTAAAACCATGAGGATCGAATTTCACGTCTTGGAATGCTGCGTGCATATACTGCTTGTTGTGACCCACCACATTGTAAATAGAGCTACTAAAAGTGGTTTTTGACGGAAGGACCCCTTTAAGCAAACGAACCGTGTCCAATAAGACGTTATAGAGATATACCTTTTAATGTAGCAGCTTTAGTTTTAGTTGTCATAAACATCTCGTAAAACTACCGTAGTTTTTTTTTTTTTTTTTTTAAATATATAGTCTTTAGCTTTCTAGTACTGAGAAGGCTATTTACCTTTAATGCCACCAATGTCTTTAATTCCGGAACAGCTAAACTACACTAAACTATAGCCTATATAAAAAACAAACACTAGCAAATCCTACTCTGAATCTCGATGTAATATTTACACTATTATTATTAAAATATCAATATAAAAATACGATCAAATGTACACTATTAATTAAATTTCAGCTACTAATAAAATTTCAACTAATAATTACAATAAACAAACGCTTTCCTTCTATATCTGACCTTGATTGAATGTGCTTCTGTATACAATGAGGATCCTCTGTTATGTCCTGTGGAAATGCTCTGGGTCCCGCATGGGCTACCCCTACAGGGTAGATGTGGGCTAAGTATGGGCAAGTCCACAGTGGGCTTGCCCGCAGGTAGCCCTAAGTGGGGCCACAAGGGGAAATAAGCTTTGGGTCCCGCATGGGCTACCCCTATGGGACCCATTAGGGATTACTGTGGGTTTGCCCTGCCCACACTCCCCCACAGTAAACCCACACTTGCCCACCGTCGGCCCACATGGGCATGTTTGCTGGGAAGTACTTTAGTTTGGTTGACTGATTATGGTTTGAATTTCTATTAAAAGCAAACACTCCCACCCACACAAGTTCAACCAAACTAACCTGCTCTCCTGGTACTCTACCCACTGGTACATCTCTACCTGCCGCTTCAGCTTGATGGCCTGCAGGGCCACTCTGTAGTTTGGGTCATGAAGAGGCTAGAGAGAGAAGGAGACAGATAAAGACCTAGTGTCCTAGGAGAATCACATAGCAACAAACTCATATGTGATAAAGAACAGAAAATAACAGAAGAAAGTGATGTTACCTGCGCAGTACGTAATTTCGCCGACAGATGGACCAAGTGATTGTGATATTGTGGTGATAAGCCCGAGTAAGGGTCAAGGGAGACCACCTGAGAAAGGCCCTCATCAAGTGATGCTGTCGTACGCAGTGCTCTGCCCTAGTAGTAATTTAGCAGAGAATTGAGGATGGGTTATTTGCACTATGGTCTGCTGTTTTAGTTGCACTGCTGAATGCAACACACATCCCTTTTGGGCTTGTGTATTGTTGACAACTCTGTGTCACATGAGAGGATACACCACTACAAAGTCCTGTCAACTATGTATTGGATAAACTTGAACTTGGAAATCCACCGTGTTACAGAGCACACTTGACTGTCACACAATCCCACTGCAAATATTCAGCCCTATTTCAGTCCTAGTCCTTACCTCATTGGTAAACAGTACGTAGAAGGAGAGCGCAAATAGTCCTAGTCCAACAACCATTCCGCCAGCAGTCTCGCTCAGCCGCTCCAGGAAGCCAGGTTTGGTGCGACTGGTTACCCGCGAATGTTGGTTCCCAGACCCTGTGCTAGCGAACTGAACATCACAGAAATGCAAACATGAAACATCGTTGCTACGTATGAAAACCTAACAATGCTGTCCAGGTATAATCACCTCTGTTAGCTACCTAGTCTACGGTTGTCGACTAACTTCACTTCATAAACAATTCTATCAAGTGGTAAATTATCACATCTGCAGTACTAATGTTGATGTTAATGTTACAGACCATTGAAAGGAGGACATACTTACTGCTTCCGCCATTGTAAATTACAGAGTTCGGTTGATTCCACACCCAGCTGACTGCAAGTGAAGATATGCAAGTCGCAGTACCACAACTCCAGCACCGAAGAGACTTCAACTTCCTGTTTGAATGAACAATTTTGAAACTACAGTTCACACTTAAGAAACTTGTCACCCATGTGGCCTACTCCAGGACATACACATTTCCCTAGATCAGTTCTCTTTGACGATTTGCATAATATGCAACAACAATGCAAATGCAAGCCCTCCAAGTCTGACCATGGGTCTGACCCGTAGATCATGGACTGTGTCTGACGCGTATGTTAGTGATGCAGACTTTCTCTAGGACTCTGGGAAATGTAGGCGCGTCCAGCTAGAAAAGCTTGCAGTCAGTAGGTCAGTGTCTGAAACAAATCCAATCAAACTTTCACTTGAATTTGGGCCCATTGGTAAATAAATGCATAGTTACTGCATGTACATTTGACCTGTGTTTTTTTTTTTTTTTTTTTTTTTTGTTTTTTTTTTTTTTGTTTTTTTTTACAATGGACGGTAAATGAGTTATAAGGGACTTAGTTTGTTAACAAATGTAAACTGTTGTGTCGAATCTATCATGTTCATCTACATAAGGATGTGGCTAACTCCTGACAGTTTCTTAAAATAATGATTCTGCAGGGTGTCTGTGGTTTAATAAGATTTGTCAAAAAGAAAAAAGTAGGAATATTAAATTTTAAAAACATTTTTAAAAAGATATCTATCTATCTATCTATCTATCTATCTATCTATCTATCTATCTATCTATCTGTCTGTCTGTCTGTCTGTCTGTCTGTCTATCTATCTATCTATCTATCTATCTATCTATCCAGCAATACCTTAAACTGCAATTTTAAATATTATATTTGCTTTCAGCAAAACAATGCACAGAAGATAACTTGCACACAAATTGCTGACAAGTTGAAGTCTAGTGTTATCAGATTGTGTTGTACGGTGACAGGAAGGGAGAGAGAGAGAGAGAGAGAGAGAGAGAGAGAGAGAGAGAGAGAGAGTCTGTGTGTCTGTGAGTGTGTGTTTGTCCACACCACACAGGAATCCCCTGTTGACCTAAGAGTATTTACTGTTTAAATATCTCTGACTAATTCAGAGATACAGGTGAATCTTCATCATGGAACTTGTGTCTCTCCATTGATGCATCAATGTAAAATAAAACCTTGTTCCTAGTTCTCCAACCACTATGCTGAGTCTCCAAATTTACATAATTTACGTAGTACATTATTTACTATCAACACACACACACAGTCACACTCCCTCTGCCTTTATTCAGATTCTGTGTTGCTGAGAGGATTATTGTAGGAGGCGCATGTGCTTCTGGAGATTCATATACACATGCACACACCATATGCCATATGAACCAGGGAACCGTCCTGCTGCCTTACTTCGAGGCATCACTTGCAGTTGAGATCTCAGGTGCTTCTTAGGTGCTGACAATGCCGGAGTATGACATTATTGTTCTGGGGACTGGACTGAAGGTAAAAAATACAACGGAACATTTTTTATGTCTGATATTAACACAAATTGCCTGTTAGGTTATTTTGAAATAATTTCTTGGCCTCTATCAATTGAAATGTGTGCATCTTTGTCAGAAAGAGATATTAAATAATGTGCAAAGAATTTGCAAGAATTTTTGCAAAGAATTTGACTGTTTTAAGTTATTGCATATAATTCCTGTAGAATTTTACTTCAAACAGGAAAGGGGTATTTATAACAGTCAAATTAGTACCCATGACATCAGTATGCATAAAATGTGAATAGTTATACCAAGAACAAAATATGTACTTTGAAACAAAAACCTGTTCGTGTACCTTGTAGAACTAAGAATGGTCTAGGATACTGTCTAAGTTACTAACATGTCTCAAAGTATGCCTGGGATTAGTATAAGTAGTGAGTAAAGATGCCAGGAAAACCTCAGATGCTAAAACTCTGTCTATCTCTCTCACTCAATCTATCTATCTATCTATCTATCTATCTATCTATCTATCTATCTATCTATCTATCTATCTATCTATCTATCTATCTATCTATCTATCTATCTATCTATCTATCTATCTATCTATCTATCTATCTATCTATCTATCTTTCTGTCTGTCTGTCTGTCTGTCTCTCTGTCTAACTGTCTCTCCGTTGTCTTTCCCCCTCAGGAATGCATTCTTGCAGGTCTCTTGTCTGCAGGGGGGAAGAAAGTTCTTCACATTGACCGCAATGCATACTATGGAGGGGAAAGTGCCTCAATCTCTCCTCTGGAAGAGGTGTATTCATTGAAAACCACTTTACTTTTTTACTTTCCATACATCACTGTTAATTAGGGATAAACCAATCATATATTTGTTTTGGATATTGACAAAGCTGGATCAGTTATCGGAAAGGTTCGGCCGAGCCATTTATATAGTTGATTTCTGATATTGTTATATGTCATGCATTTGAAGCATGTGATCATTCTACATATATCTGTTATTTTGTTACAATTATATGAGTCCAGTTCAGTTTCCCAAGTAATGTTTAAAATCAAACCTAAAACCTTTAGTCGCATTTGCTAAGCAATAGTATTGGATCAGTATTAGGTATCAACCTACATGCAAAACCCAGATATTAGAATTGGTATTGAACTAAAAAAGTTGAATCGGTGGATCCCTACTCTTAGTCATACAGTTTGAGAGGAATGTTTCCAACCTGTATACTTTTGTTTGTTTGTGCTTCCAGCTCTATAAAAAGTTCCAGGTCTCGGGTCCTCCTAAGTCTATGGGACGGGGAAAAGAATGGAATGTGGATCTCATTCCCAAATTTGTGCTTGCTAATGGTATGGACTTGCTGCATACCCAGCATCGCTTGCCATGCTTTTAATTGTTTGTCATTGATTTAGTTGTATTTGTCACGTTTGTCATTGTGTGCATAAATATACCAAACGGTAGGAAAGGATGCACACTCAATCCAAATGATGCAACCTTGACAAAGGCCAAGCGCCAGAATGTCAGGCATTAAAAGAATCCAAAAACAAGCAAAGCAGAGTGTGAGGCTACTTTTTTTTAAATTGTGTATGTAGATGTCATTTATTCTGTGTTGTCTTTGCTGTCTTTTAAATGTAGGACTACTGGTGAAGATGCTTTTGTACACTGAGGTGACTAGATACCTGGACTTTAAGGTGGTGGAGGGGAGCTATGTGTTCCGTGCAGGAAAAGTTCACAAAGTCCCATCGACTGAAACAGAAGCCACAAATTCAGGTGGAGATCATTTGTCTATTGCATTCTATTACCATATTGTCTTTTATGAGCTTTGCATAACAGCAACACTATCTGTCTCCTGAGAGCTCCGGCCCAATTTAAACTCTGATTTTTATCATTATCACTGGTCAGTCGCACAGAACCAGCAGTGTTCATGGGCTGTTCATGTTGTTTGTTTCAGATCTCATGGGGATGTTTGACAAGCGCAGGTTCAGAAAGCTCCTGCAGTTCATTCAGAACTTTGAAGATGGCAACCCACGGACATATCACGAGATGGACCCCAAGAGGACCACAATGCAGGATGTGTTCCGTCATTTTGATCTAGGTCAGGATGTCATAGAATTCATGGGACATGCCATGGCTTTGCACCAGACTGAGAGGTAAGTGTGCATAATGTAGATGTTTAGGAATCAAACACTCAGAAGTAATCGCATTAAACAATGTATTTTTGCACCTGATGATGACTTTCATGGTCAAAACATTTTGTAATTAAATCACTTTCGGAGAAAACAAAAGTGTGGGTTTTTTTTCTATTTACATTGGCTTTGCTTTTTACCACCTGTTAAAAATTGCACTTTTACTTTGTCCATACTACAAACGTAACATATTCTACACATGATGACATAACATGCAGCACCAATGAAGTCAGTCACTACATACTCACAAACATCCTCTGTTATTTTGCTGTTCCAGGCTTTCAGCTACACATTTCCATGTACAATATTTTTACTGTCATTATGTATGTAGTTACCTGGATCAACCCTGTATCAACACAATCCAAAGGATTAAACTTTACATGGAGTCTTTGACACGCTGCAGCCATAGCCCCTACCTCTACCCTGTGTATGGCCTGGGAGAACTACCTCAAGGTTTCGCCAGGTGATAGTATCTCATTAATGTATGATGACCAAATATGATGTTTCAGTCATTTAGTGTGTGGAGTAGAGTTATTGTTCCTGACTATTAACTAGCCTTTGCAAGTTATGTTTGTTATATTTTAAAAGTTTGGCAAAGTATTTTTGTTTATCATGTGGTTATTTACTATATGTCAGTTTGAAAAAAAGCATCTAACAAGAATCATAAACATAAACAGGTATGTAAACAGAACAAGACACTAAAATAAAAAACAGGTGGCCTGTCTTATTGTGTGTACATAAACTGCTCTTTGTTTGTTCTTTCTTCTTTTCAGGTTGAGCCCAGGCCGTGGTGGTGCGTTCATGCTGAATCGACCAGTGGATGACATTTTGATGGATAAAGGGCAAGTTGTCGGAATAAAGTCTGGAAAAGATGTAAGTACAGATCTGCAGTCAAAGAAGTCGTACAGTTGTCGATGCAAAGATCTTTTTGTTTAATCCCCATCAATAAGAAAAAAGGAGTGCACAGTTCCTACCCAATGACACACAAAGGAAGGTGCAATGATGAATGTCTGTAGACCAAAAAATGGTTTGCATGTCACTGGGTAGCTGTACATAGTGTCGTTTGCTTTTTGATGGTGAAAACTAGTAACACTACTACTTTGCATGAGCAGCTATTGGTGTGTGAGTTCTTTCTTTGATTGCAGGACTTTAAACGGGAAACAATGCAAGCATCAGGCCAGCAGTTGTTGATGTTGCCGTTGTTGACCTCCCTGAAATGAATTGCTGCAGGTTGGGATGTGTGTAACTGTAACTGTAACTGTTATTTTCCTTACACATGCTTCTCCATCTTTCTGGCCAGACGTTTCGTTGCAAGCAGCTGATCTGTGACCCTAGTTATGTGCCCAATCGTGTAAAGAAGTTGGGCAGAGTGATCCGTGTCATCTGTCTCCTAAATCATCCGATCAAGAACACACATGATGCCAAGTCATGTCACATCGTCATCCCACAAGCCCAGGTGCATCGGAAGTCAGGTGAGATCAAAATCTTTTTGTGGAAAGTGGGCCCTTGTAAAATCAATAAACAGGCCCGATTCTTTTATGCAGACATTTTCCTCACCACTCTATAGATTCATGGGCTGATTTGGAATAGTCTGTCTTATCTCCTTTCACTATCGTCTTTACCTTAAACTCTTTGGAAAAGGTCACGTGGTCAAGAAAAGATAAAAAGGAGATTCCTAAAAGACTTAAGGAAAAGACCACAGATGCAAAAGAGAATCCGACTTTACTTATGTATTCATCTGATTACTCCTCCCTTCACAGACATCTACATCTGCATGGTGTCATACACTCACAATGTAGCAACTGAAGGGAAATACATTGCTGTAGTGAGTGCTACCGTGGAAACCAGAGACCCTCAGAAGGAAGTTCAACCAGCACTGGCTCTCCTGGAGCCCATCCAGCAAAAGTCAGGCACACTCTCACTACTTCCTGTGTTCATGCTTACATTGCTTTGCTGCAACCTAGAGCCTAACCCTAAAATTAAACAGCTGTGCATGAACATAACATGACAAAATCCTACCACATGACCTGAGGATTCCTAGTCAGATTCTAGCTGGTTATATTTTTTGTTGTTAAGATTGGTTATGTTTACCCAAAGAAATGGCAAATAAGACAAGGAGCTATTTGTTCTTACCACAAAATAATTGAACTCCTGCTCATTCTGGCAATAGTGATGTTGGTATGATTGGTCCACAGATTTGTCTCCATCAGCAATGTGATGGCCCCAACAGATGATGGAAGGCGGAGCCAGGTATGTTTCTAACTAAGGCTCATATGACAAACAACTCAAAGAAAACACTACCACACCCAATGTATTTTCTAACTTATCAACGTGTTTACTATTTTATTCTCAATGTAAGTGTAAACCATCAACTAATTACATAATGTGGACAGTGTCGACTACACAGAATCATTTAAGGAAGTAAACCTCTTTAATAGCTTTTAGTAACATGTATGTGTAACTTGACGGTGTCAGTGTAGTGCATAGACTTAAATCAATGTTATTCTGCATTGAGTGTTCATCACTCACAGAGCCTTGGCTTATGTCTTTCTGCTCAGATCTTTGTCTCTCGCTCCTATGATGCAACAACACACTTTGAGATGGAGTGTGATGACATCAGGGACATGTACTACCGCATCACGGGCACAGAGTTCACCACTGGAGACATACAAAGAGATCAGTCTGATGACGATGATAATAAATAGATGTGACAGAGTGCAGTTGTGAATGTATATAATTACTTTTCTCTGATATTTGTTTTTTTTTTTTACTTATCCATACGCACAGAGACAGTCCTTCAACACTTGGTCTACTTTTTTTTTCATATGATTTCTAACATTATCCATACACTGAATGGTGACAAACTCATCAAGTCAAGACAAGTACTGTCACATCTCTTCTGTCTGAGTCTTATATATTTTAGATAGCTTTTGTGGTGTGGTTTGCTTTGGACAGGGGAACAGTCAGGCGGAAAAGTTAAGATGATTCCAAAGCCTAGCCTTGCCAAGGGCCCTTTTGAGGACACTTCTAAAAATATTAATATTATTACCTTGTAAGTCAATTCTTTCATAGGGCGCAACATTTCCAATGGTGCCCCTGGTTGACTTATTTTCTGTCAATTATGGATTTTCTTCTTTTCTGAATTTTTCTTAAAAGGCTACCAAAATAAAATCATAGGCATTCACAGTATCTGTTATGTATGCTTCAGCATACACTGGTGTAAATACTGAGAGCTGCAGCCATGCACATGCAAGCCTACTCTCACTTTGTACTGGGACTATGCAGAGAATGAGAGCACTGTATGTGCAATGAACTTAGGGCAACCCTAAGGATTAGGGGCAATGCGTATGTCCTTGAGATTGTAAGAGGACACTCCAGAAGAAATTGCATCATGACGCAATGCAAAATACTCCTGTCATCTAATGAGATCACTGGTGTTTATATATGTGGCATTACTGTACAAGGGAGGTTGTTTAGTGAGAGTTACTGGGAGACAGAGGAGGAGAGCAGTGTGTAACAGACTGACATTTAAAGAGATTAATGAAGATTACTTATCCAAGTGAAGGTCAGTAATCACCACCGCTGAGAGATTACACATACACAACGGCCACAGCAAATCAATGTCTCAGATGCAGATTAGAGTCTTTACACTTTCGTCCATCCCCCTCTTGTTTCAGACACCATTGGCCCAACTTACTCCTGTGCTTATCATAGAGGAGCCAAAAGCTGTTAATACGGATGTGTGTAATTTGGTGATTTGTATAAAAGTTACTCAATTATGTTTGCTGCTGTTTAATTTCTAATGAAGAAAACAAAACAAAAAACCAGTCTACTGATAACGTAAACAGGCCTGAATGTTTGTTTGATATATTACCCATTTGTACTCTCAGTGTAGAATAATTGTTTCCATACTATAGATACCATATAGAAAAAGTCCCCCATAACCATAAGACATTCTGGTGCTGCACCTTGGTTCAGACTTCAGTATTCCTTTCTTTCCTCCAGGATGATTTGATTATAATAATGGTTTCTACAGACAAATATAGGTCCAAACAATAATAGCAACAAATGCCTACTCATCACAGCATGATTATAAAAACAGGTAATTCATACTTGTAAATAACTCTTTTCACTTTACTGAACCTTTACAATTTATCCATAAAGCAAAATCTCTCTTCACACAAAACACTTATATAAACATATGCACATAAAGACTGCAAATCCTCACTGCATCATACACTTTAGCACTGTCCTGTACAAATTTCATCGCTTCCGTCATTTACATTTACTCCTATTGCTTTTGCCTGGCACAGTGATGTTAAAAAGCCTGCTACTAGCAGACTGTGTGTGGCTATTAAACACACGTATGATTAATAGAAGATGCTGGGTTCCAAAAGAATGGATTTCTGAGAAGGTCTGATGGGATGATTCTCCATTCATGTCATTCAAGGCCTCACTTTCTCCTCATCAGAGTCTGAAAACCTCCTCCAAGCACTTCCGGGAACTGTTCCTGAGAGGAGCATCGGTAGTCTGTGCTGCCTCTTCCTGTTAGGTTCCCTCCTAATATCCCTACTGCAACTCCAGAGCTACACCAGTTCTGTACTGACGGGCGGAGGGATGAGTCCGGCTGCGGTGATCCTCCGTTCGCTGCTCAGGAAGTTGAATGTGGCACATGCATGTTCCTATGAAAGGACAAGATGATGTCACTCTCTGGACAAGAACATCAGATAAAACACATGAAAGCACATGAAAGTCATATCTGAGTAGAAGTGGGAAGTGGTAATGTTGAAGGTGCTTTATGTCAAATATTTACAGTACAAAATCATTACTGAAACATTAATGAAACGTTTTAAATCTGAGTACTGATTTTACTACCAATAGTACAGTCGGAATATTTTTTCTTAAATTGACAGCCTGCAAAGTCTGTTGATTTAGTGTTTTGCTTACTGCACCTAGAGGGGACACTTAATATTAGTTTGAATTTGACTTTAGTAACAGTTTTGGCCACAATTCTACATATAGCACCTTAAAGATGTTGCCAGTGACATGTACGTCTGAAACAGCTACACAGGTTAAAACTACTGGAAACCCACAGCTCGTTACCACACAAGATCAATGATTCTGTGGATCCCATGGCTGCACTTCAAAAAAGATTTAGAAAAGTAAATCTGTACAAGGTGTTGGATTCTAGGATTCTTGGGTTCGTGATCTTCTGTGCATTGTGTTTTAAGTTTCAGGTGGAGTGATGGTCACACTCATTAAAAAAATACCCAGAAACCTCAGAGATCAGTATAGTTTCACTGATAATGGAAAATTTGTTCTCACCGTGGCCTGCACTTCTACTGCTATGCCTTTCTTCTTTAGAAAAGCCAACACCTCTGGATCAAGTCTTTCCATTCGGCCTCCTGTGCCCAAAACCAACACTTCTGAAAACAGACGTGACACAAAACATGGGATTAGCTCAATTAAGACAGATTCACATTGAACAAGGGAGACGGTCATCCAAAACGTGTTTAGTTTGTCTGTTTAGTTTGTAAGGCCTGTTTAGTCTGCTTGTCTTACCAATACGAGGTTCAAGCATGTAGAACAATGCCAAGCTGTCAATGGTGATGTCTGTGTAACTGCCAACCTGCACAAGGACAGGAAACAGATACCATTCCTTGTTAGGAAATGCAGGGGACATGCTTTCTGGAGAGATTTTGCAATTAAATTAAATCAATTTACATTCCACTGAAGGATGGCTGGAGGAATGACAGCACAGGGTCCAATCACACGATTGCCATCGATGTTGAAGCCTGTTGAGCTGTAACTGTGGATCATGGCCCCACCATCCTTTTCTTTCTGCATCAGTGTCACAGTCGTCCTCTGATAGAGCTCATCGTCTGCTGGGCCGAGCCTGTGGGTTCGGACTACGGAGGGACTGCAAACCACATATACCACAAGCAAACAAGCTGTGCTGATCTAAAGTACTTAAGTCAAATCAAGTAGCCTTTATTGTTATTTCAGCCATATATATAGAGCACAGTGACACGAAAAACCTTTCATTGGGAACATGGTGATAAAACTGTTAAAATGTGGTAGAGACAAGACAGATACAGTACAGTGTGCACACACACATAGTATTAAGATCCACACACATTAAGATACCCGTTTATACACGTTTACACAATGTGCAAACAGTGAATAGAAAACAAACACACTAGACTAGTGCTAGTTTGCATTGGTTGCATAAGTTGCTACTTTGTTGTTATAGGTTGTTATATATTGCATTATAGGCTGTTCAACATCGTAGAGATTGACATCTTGTCAGTGAGCTTAATGTTCAGTACAAAAATACATGATTAGGCCCACTGGATTATTAAATGAGAAAACTAATTTAAATCTAAAATAGAGGTTAAAGGGCTTCTTAAATACAAATAGATACCGTTAATGTCACTGTACAAGTGTAATCAATGAGATACCATTTAAAGTTACCAGCAGATGATGGGTTTAGAAGTGTAAGGTAATTACAATATAAACAATTAAAAAGTATTAAAAAGAGCTATGCAGTAGAGGACAGCAATGGTAACAATCAAGTCCACGCACATTATACACAAGTACAGGGACAAAGGTGGATGGAGATAGGGATGATGAATAACTAATACAATGTATTGAGTCTGGTTTAGATTGTTGAGCTGTCATGTTAATCCTGCTGTAATACCAAATGACCTAGAAACAAATCGTAAGGAAAACTAATTTGGTGAAGCATCTTAAAAGAACCTTTCTCTCAACAGAGGTCACACGACGAGAAACACAACGTGCAGCTCAAGTTCGCAGTCAAGCCAAGACAAGTAGGCTACGATTGTAAGACAGAGGTGATGAATTAAACATACCTTATAACAAAAGAGAGCACTCTGGGGCTCAATCGTAAACCATGTATAGAGCCCCGATAAAGTGCTCTAGCACACATTGGAAGAACCATAATGAAGTCCCTTTCTATGTTGTACAACGCGCCGGCGTCGTGATGGGGGACTGCAATTTGATGTTGCACACACTCTCTGCCCTTATTTCCGGTCCCTTTACGACAGCTCCGCAGTACAGACTTTTGCAGGATTGCATCGATAGGCAAACACTTCAAATAACACGTAACATAACACGTGTCTGTGAAGGCCTCCTAAAAAGTATAGAGCAAACATGTTTTCTTCGTTTAAAGCGTTTTAGTCCGTCGTGTGCTGTGCACCTTTTGACACGTTGCTGAGTGACTTGAGCTAATCAGCAACCTAAACTTCAAACGTCTGTAGCCCAGTAGTCATTTACTGTGGCGGCTACAAGTCCTTAAATGTCTATAGGATAACCATCTATCTCATAACGGCAGTTAACCATTCTGGATCGCCTTCCAGAAATGACAACTCTATTGGTGTAACCCATTGACTGTAACCGTAACCATAGACTGTGCAACGCGTAAGCTAACTTTGTTAGTTGGGGGTTGATGTTTACTCAAATACTGAAGTGATAACAAAGATAATGTATTTGGTATTACTCACTACAAAATAAAAGAAACAACATGGCGACACTGCTATTATAATGAGTTTCTACCGCCGCTTGTAAGAGTAAACGAAAATTGACTTAATACGTTTTCCAGAGTTGATTAACTGGTCTGGATTCCAGAGGGGCGTGCCTGCTGGTTCCTTTACGTGCGCGCCCCCTACAGTGTTTACTGTACAAAGGGAGTCTTAAGTTGGATCAGTGGTCATCAGTAATGAAAACGTTGCAGAATATTAGTCTTATCCACTATCATAGGCAACCGAGGTCCTAAAGGAAGACTTGGAACAGCAGTAAAATTATCTAGGGTCTGTACTAACAATATATTAATTCGCTATGTACAAGTCTCTGTATGCCTTTCGATCGTCGGAGCCCAACTCTCTCCACTTCGCGGCCGGGGAAAGCTTTTTGATCTTGGAACGCAGTAACAAACACTGGTGGCTCGGATCCCGCTGCAGCTCCGGAGAGACCGGTTACATACCTGCCTCTTACATCGAGAAAGTCCAGGTTAGCCCTTTCAAAATAGTCTATTCTTGACCTGAGCAAGGACTCTTAGGGCGATTACCAAGAATTGATCTCGTGGTATAAATAAAGGCTGTGCCTGTCTGCGTAAATGTGCTCATTGTAACAAATCTGCTGCCTTGTTTTCGACATGTCAGAAATGTGCCGGGTAGGTGGGTGGACTTGCAAATGACTATCGGACATCGGGCTGCAAAGGAGAGGTTGCCTACTCTGATGCAATAGTAGCCGTGTTCGCTTTGAATACTGCTTACGCCAGTATTCAAGACAGAGCATTCCCAAATCATGACCTATCTTGTAGTAATCTGAGATTGTCAGTGGATTTTGTGAAAATACACTGGGTAGTGTAGATGTCTGGCAGATTACGAAGACCAAGGGCTTGGCTGGTCGATATGCCAGTTTGAAGGGGCGGGGGTTAATACGAAATCAGCCAAAAATGCATTAATTTGTTTATGCGCATCTACCCCTGAGTCATGCACGCACTGTATCCCGTGATTTGAAAGTGATCGGAGTGCATAGAAGACAAACGGATCTGTGACGTTTCCTTTAAATAACACCCAAAGCGTGTAATGAAGTTAGCCAGCAGCCCTCTTTCAGTGCAACCCAAAAACAGAACCGTAGTTAACCCCAGTTAGTTAAGTGTCTATCAACATTATTTTGTTAGTCGCAATGCCCACATTCCACACCAACAAAAGCCTCAATGGCAGATAGGTTTCATTTTTCAAGGGCAGAACTGATGAGCCAGTATAATGGGGATGCAGTTATTGTTTTTGCCCTTACTGCAGTGATCAACTTTGCTTTGTCTGTCCTTTTTTCTCCCTCCCGGTGTAATTGGCAGCGGGCGACACAAGAGGTCTTTGGCATGTAAGTCATGCTCTTGGATCCCTGAGCTTCGCCCCCTGTCTAGTTGACGCAGTGTTCCTTTGCGCCGCATGCAAAGGCACTAAAACAACTACATTCCTGCCCTTTTCATAGGCCCATTAATCTGCACGCTAAAGTTTTGGTTTATTCCTGCAGTTTCTTGAAGTTACTCTACAATCCAACTTGTCTGTCAACCATGACTTGATGTTGGCACTGAAATCATTGAACGCTGTATTTCAAAATGGATGTCACATACATTTTCTTAAATTTGTGTTGGTTATATGTTTAAAAATGGGCTTTATGGTGACTTGATGTTTCTCCTGGTCTTATCAACTGACGGTGTTTTGAGGGATGGCATCATGCTTTTTTGTCTTTGAAGTGCAGCTTGGCCGTGTTGGCATGTATGTGTTGCCAGACAGTCCATGCTGTTAGATAACTGCCCCAGATTCTTCCGCCTGAGGTCCCATCTCCTCTCAGGCAGAATTTGCCATTCGCCATTTTTTCACACTGTTTGTTGTTGATGTCCCATATGGTGTTGCATTTGCATTCAAGATTCAAATCAATTTAATTCTTTCATCTCTTATTCCTTTCTCTCTTCTTTTTCCTCTTATTGTCTTCTGTTTATTTCTGTTTCTCAAGGCTCCAGAGCAGGATGAGGTCTTGCAGTCCATTGACAGAGCCATAGAAGGCATCCACAATGTGGCCATGAAGAACGGAGGCAAATACAACTTAGAGCAACGAGACGTGCTACAGTGGGTTCATACATAAATGCATACTTACTCACATCCTAGCAATTACACATGAGGGAAAAATAAACAGGAGTCTAGCTCCTCCCGAATAGGTCAGAGCATGCCATTAAGTGTGTGAATGGGCTTGTTTGAAATAAGTGTCTGGCTTAAAGCAATGAATTCTGGACTTGAAATACTGATGTTTTTGGACAATCTCGTCCGAACGTTACCATACCACACTGTACCATGTGATGTGGTGACATTTGGACGACATTATCCAAAAACATTACTACTTCAAGTTCAGAAAGCGTTGTTTTAAGCCAGCCACTCAGCCATCCAATCATTTCAAACAGGCCCAATGAGTGAATGTGAGGTATTACACTGTGTTATGCTTTGGGTATATACAGATGTAGTCCATTTACTATTTAAGAACTTAGTGCAGGGACTCGCAACACAATTTATCTGTGGGTACTTTGACTATGGGTGCTCTTTAGACTGATAAAGGTTACAGTACACAGGAGATGCACACTAATTGTGAGACAAAACAAGTGCCTCATCCTTGCCAGTGCCATATCACACACACACACACACACACACACACACACCACCATCATCATCAGGTGAGACATCAAAACATCATAAAGTTGTGTTAGCTCCTTTACCCCTTTCTACCCCCTGTACTCCCTCATCATTGCATTAATTGTAGGAAAGCATTATTCTTTCTTTGCTTCTGCCCTCTTTGGTTGTCACATTAGGAAGTTGATACACCACAGAAAGGAAATCCTCTCCCGTCGAAGCCCGACTCCCTCCAGTCACAAGCAGGCACTCCCCTCCTCCTCGAGTGACCTGTCACTGAGCCACACCCCTCCGCTGCCCAATGGGCTTAGCCGGCCTTATGGACGCCAGGCCAGCGAGCCGATCTCAGAGCCTCCTGACAGAATGCCAGGAGATCCAGGATTCTATCAGGTTCCCTTCGAAGCATCCATCCACACGACGTTCTTGTCTTTCAAGCATCATTTTGGGCTTTTTTGACTTTGGCTGCCTGTCTGTCTGGCTTAACATAAGATCGGACAAGATTTGCCAGTCTATCATGTCAAACGAGCCAGCCAGCCAAGTCAAATTTGGCCTTTGTCTGTCTGTGCAATCCCCTTGATATTTCCATAAAGAGCTGTAACATCCATCACTCATTGTATCTTGTTATCTCATTATCGAGATATTGTCGGATTTTCATCCTGGCTTCCTTTTTTCTTGTTCTGCAGGTGCCTCCTCAACCTCGGCGAGCTGCACCAATAACCCCACCCCCGCCTGAGAAGCGAAGAGAGACTCGACGCACAGGTTAGCATATAGGCTACGTTCACTTTAATTCTGACTGGGTGAACTAGGAAACATGATGAAGTCCCTTACTAGTGCCTCAGGAGGTAAAGGACTTGACTAGTTTGTTGTTAGTTTGATTTTTACTTATCCTTACTAGGTCGAAGTGTCCTTGAGCAAGATACTGTACCCCCATAGTGCTTCTGACGTGCTGGTTGCAGGCTTCCATGGCAGGATAAGCACTATAAAAATACATTCCATTCCATTCCATTTTCCATCACCAATCTACATATCCCTTTTCCTGTTTTGTTTCCTTCTGTTTTGCAGTAGAGCCAGACACCATCTCTCGAGTGTCTGCTTCAGGTCAAGGCTCCGCAAAGGCCTCATCCAGGGGGGTTTCCCCATCCAGTAGCTTAGCCTCATTAGACTCTAGTTCCACACACTCTGTGGTGTCATCTGATGTAAGTCTGCCCAGCGTGGCTACCACACCTCCTCCAGTGCCCACCCGTGCCAAGGCCCCACCGCCTCCCATGGAGCATCCTCAGCCCCAGCTGAGTCCATCCCCACAGCCTGCCCCATCCCCACAGCCTGCCCCATCCAAGAAAGGACCAGCTCCTCAGCCTCAACCAACCCCCTCTCAAACACCTCCTCCAGCTCCAGCTCCAGCAACCAGTCATGAGCCTGCAGAGGCAGAGTGGCCCTCTGCTCCACCCCCAGTCTCCTTCAGTAACCCTGGAAGTCCCACTAAGTTGGATCCTGTCCCTGCTACGACGGGAGCGGAACTCATCGAACTTGTCCGGAAAAACACAGGTCTTAGTTACGAGCTGTCACGTGTGGCTGTGGCAGTGGTTGTGGGCCACCTGCAGACCACCATACCCCAAACAGCCTCAGCCATGGAGCAAGTCCTTCTGTCACTGGTGGAGAGCAAGGTCAGCTGATCCGCTATTGAATAATGGATGTTCTGTGGTAAATGGGGGAATCTGATTTGGATTCCTGGCTGGCTTGATATGACATCAAATGAGATCAGACGAGATTTGCCAGCATACAGCCACCAAATGGAAAAGCAGCTGGCACCACCTTGTCCAAACCTGGGGGTACTAAAACCTTACAGGACCAAGAAAACTTCAGCTAACTGCTTTGATGGTGGCAATCTTGTACAACTTGATTTGATGTCATGCTACAGTGCTGGCCAAAACTATTGGCACCCCTGCAATTGATAAAGCTCAATTCCTCCCAGAAAATGATTGCAATTACAAATGCTTTGGTAGTAATATCTTCATTTATTTTGCTTGCAATGAAAAAACACAAAAGAGAATGAAAAAAATTAAATCAATTATCATTTACACAAAACTCCAAAAATGGGCCGGACAAAAGTATTGGCACCCTCAGCCTAATACTTGGTAGCACAACCTTTAGACAAAGTAACTGCGAACAACCGCTTCCGGTATCCATCAATGAATTTCTTACAATGCTCTGCTGGAATTTTAGACCATTCTTCTTTGGCAAACTGCTCCAGGTCCCTGAGATTTGAAGGGTGCCTTCTCCAGACTGCCATTTTCAGATCTCTCCACAGGTGTTCTATGGGATTCAGGTCTGGACTCATTGCTGGCCACTTTAGAAGTCTCCAGTGCTTTCTCTCAAACCATTTTCTAGTGCTTTTTGAAGTGTTTTGGGTCATTGTCCTGCTGGAATACCCATGACCTCTGAGGGAGATCCAGCTTTCTCACACTGGGCCCTACATTACGCTGCAAAATTTGTTGGTAGTCTTCAGACTTAATAATGCAATGCACAAGGTCAAGCAGTCCATGCCAGAGTCAGCAAAGCAACCCCAAAACATCAGGGAACCTCCGTCATGTTTGACTGTGGGGACCGTGTTCTTTTCTTTGCAGGCCTTGTTTTTTTCCCTGTAAACTCTATGTTGATGCCTTTTCCCAAAAAGCTCTACTTTTGTCTCATCGGACCAGAGAACATTCTTCCAAAACGTTTTTGGCTTTCTCAGGTAAGTTTTGGCAAACTCCAGCCTGGCTTTTTTATGTCTTTGGGTCAGAAGTGGGGTCTTCCTGGGTATCCTACCATAGAGTCCCTTTTCATTCAGACGCCGACGGATAGTACGGGTTGACACTGTTGTACCCTCAGACTGCAGGACAGCTTGAACTTGTTTGGATGTTAGTCGAGGTTCTTTATCCACCATCCGCACAATCTTTCGTTGAAATCTCTCGTCAATTTTTCTTTTCCGTCCACATCTAGGGAGGTTAGCCACAGTGCCATGGGCTTTAAACTTACTGATAACACTGCACATGATAGACACAGGAACATTCAGGTCTTCAGAACTTGTAGCCTTGGGATTGCCCATGCTTCCTCACAATTTTGCTTCTCAAGTCCTCAGACAGTTCTTTGGTCTTCTTTCTTTTCTCCATGCTCAATGTGGTACACACAAGGACACAGGGCAGAGGTTGAGTCAACTTTAATCCATTTTAACTGGCTGCAAGTGAGATTTAGTTATTGCCACCATCTGTTATGTGCCACAGGTAAGTAACAGGTGCTGTTAATTACACAAATTAGAGAAGCATCACATGATTTTTCAAAGGGTGCCAATACTTTTGTCTGGCCCATTTTTGGAGTTTTGTGTAAAATGATAATTTATTTAATTTTTTTAAATTCTCTTTTGTGTTTTTTCATTGCAAGCAAAATAAATGAAGATATTACTACCAAAGCATTTATAATTGCAATAATTATCTGGTAGAAATTAAGCATTATCTGACAGAATTGCAGGGGTGCCAATACTTTTGGCTAACACTGTAAATCAACCAGCCATCTAGCAATCTGAGTCAAGCTCGCCCAATAACTCAAACTTGTGAAAAGCAGTTAAAGTCCATGCTTACTCTTCTCCTCGCCTTCTAGGATCTGAGCACAGCTTTGCCACAGGGGCAGGTTTGTCACGATGAGCAGCGCCTGGAGGTCATTTTTGGAGATCTTGCTCGGCACCGTGACGACTCGCAGCAGCGCAGCTGGGCTCTGTATGAGGACCATGCGGTAATCGCTGCTTACCTGGAGGAGCTCTTACAGATTCTGGTGAGGGACATACAGAGCGTCCTGTTTCTCTTTCCGCTATTGTTCCACTCTTTAAATTAATTAGTAAGCACATTTAAACACTGAGTAATTTTACTGTAAGTCTGTGTAGGTCCCCATTCATCAAGGTCATGACAGGCTTTACTAAGCTGAAAGGCTACTTGACTTCTTCTTGGAGATTAAAGATGTCACCTTGAGTATGGAAGGTTTAATGAAATTTTGGACACTTACAAAACAAGATATTGACTGTAGTGTAATTACAAGCTATGTGTTAAATAATGACTTTATATTGACTAAATATTACTTTGCCA
The DNA here is from genome assembly GCA_030347295.1 of Setipinna tenuifilis. Taxonomy (NCBI): domain Eukaryota; kingdom Metazoa; phylum Chordata; class Actinopteri; order Clupeiformes; family Engraulidae; genus Setipinna; species Setipinna tenuifilis. The sequence continues at coordinate 32,294,996 of CM059267.1, read as the reverse complement.
TATCTGTAGGCAAATTACAAATGGTCAAGTCTTAGCCTCTCAGTCTGTTTAAAATGGCATGTATTTTGTATGCTAAGAAAGTTTTTTTTGTGGAGCTGACTATAAACAATATGTTTAACTGGTTTTGATCAGCAAAATCAGTTAAATGGCTAGCAACACTGTGAGTAACCAGCAGTTGATAGATTGTCTCATAACACTTACTTTGTCTACAGTACAATAGCTAGCTTGCATCCTAAACAGACAAGGCTTTTTTAAGTAAGTAAAAGTGGTAAACTGAGCAAAACCACCATATTCTACACATGTTTAAGTTGATATTGAGTAATGCTTTGTTTCATGTCAGACGGATGCCGACCCAGAAGTGTGCAAGAGGATGTGTAAGGTCAACCACTCAGAACCTGTCATGTCTCTAGTCTCATACTATCAAATGGTGAGTAGATATTTACTCATTTCTACTCTATTTACAAATTAGTGATACCCACCGGTACCTATGTGCAGTGGGCCATCTGAAGATTATGTGATGATGACAGGACAACAGTCTATTAGGGTTACTGGTATATAGACTTGCCCTCCTAAAATCCTTTTTACTGAAGAAGATGCAGCTATTTAAAAAAATCTTCCGCAGTTGATTTGTAAAGGGTGAATGCAACCAGTCTGAATCAGTTGGTGTAGTTTCTTGAGTATGTGAAAATATACGAACACCATAATTCTCATGAATCATGTGGACTGGTGCATAAGAATGAACTAGTAGGCCCATTATTTAATAATGTGTTCTTCATTTTTTTTTTTTTTACAGTTGTGGGTGATGTTATTTTTAAAACTGCTTTTTTGGAAATGTGGAAATGTAACTTTAAACAGAAAAACTAATTCTAGCACATACCTGATGGCATTGTGGTAAATTGGTGTATGCACAGGAGCATCGTGTGTCTCTTCGGCTGCTCCTGTTGAAGGTGTTTGGGGCCGTGTGTGGCCTGGACGCCTCCCTCATCTCCACCCTGCTCAACTCCATCCTGCCAATGGAACTCGCCCGCGACCTGCAGACCGACACCCAAGGTGAGTAGTTGACCACAGACGTCATTGCTTATCTGTATTTGACCGTTTGCTCTGATTTTTGTTTTGCTTGTCTTGTCTGTTTTATTGTGGAGCGACCTTGAGTATGAGAAAAAGCATTATATATATGAAACCAATTAGTTGTTATTGTTATTTTTGTTAACCCTGAAGATAACGTAGCATTACTTTCAAGTTGCTTTGGACTTTTTCTGTTTCCTTTTAAAGGTAAATACTGTTGTAAATGGTGTTTATTGTGTAATTTTGCATTAGAATGGGTTCGGATTATGGATACAATCATGACAAATATTTAACAATATGTGACATTGTTAAGTTAGAAATGGCAAGTAAACTTTGGTATGCGAATAACTTGTCAGACTGTCAGCCTGTAATGGTTCTCTCCATGTTATAATTTGCAGAAAATCAGAAGATGTGTTACACGGCACTGGTCCTCTCCATGATCTTCTGTATGGGGGAACAAATCCCTTATCACCATTATGGTATGAGGACACTGTTAACTGGTTGTAATCTAAAGTCAAAACAAAGTTTTATCTCCTCTAAATACAAAAGGCTCAGAACCTCAGTTCTGGTGCTCTTGTGTTAGAATGCCTGTTAGATGGTGTGAGATGTTCTTCCTTACTTTCCTTGAATTATATGTAACGAATATTAATTCATAAGTTAAATGAATGGTTGTGCACTTTACCTGGTCCAAGCCCACTGCTGAGACCCTCTGTGTCCACCTTGTTTCCTACAGAGCATTTGAACAGTGAGTTTGTGCAGTTCCTCCTGGATGTTATTGAGGACGGTCTGCCCTCAGACCCCACTGAACAGCTGTCTGACCTCTTTATCAACCTGGTGCTGGCTTTCAACCTGCATCTTTTAGGTGAGGAGGGACAGACACAAATAGCATTTAAATTTGTTTAGCATTTCATTGGCAGGAACTTGAAAAGCCAATAAGAAGCAGATAAATCAACTCTGTGGAAAAGCATAGTTCTGCACTAAACCTGAACTTGCAATCCTGGACATGGGACACGGGTATGGCAGCAATTATATTAAACCAAGTGCTCCTCTCTGTGATACCACTAAAAGCATTAGGACAGCTCTACCCACTGACTTCAGTTGCAGTAGCAGTGATACTAGACAGAAACTAGACAGAGGTTTTTAATTTTCATGTATCCTCACAGTGGCCTGGTAGACCAGATTTTTTCACTTCATTTCAGTTTGTGCAAATAGTCTGGAGAATCTCAAAGGGTATGCATTGACATCCTGGTGGGAAGGTATTTTTTTTTTAGTTTTAAAACTTTTGGGCCTGCCTACAGCCAATCACAACTGCTTTAATGCAGCATATGTACTCAACCATAATGCTTAAGTTCTATGTATTCACTCCGTGACCTTGCACCTAGAAATATAGCAATTTACTGGAGGTCAACCAAAGCCTTAGTAGAGGTCCCTCCCTGACAGAATACTGTAGCGAAATACTGTTCAGCCTATATACTACAATGATGACTATTCCCATAGTGTGCTATAGGGAAGAATCTCTGGGGTGTAATCTCAGTTGTGTTCAGGTGAATAGTATATAATAGTAATAACTAATATTTATAGCATGAGTGATTTCAGTGCTACAGTTTAGCATATGTGGACCTTTACTGTTGTGTTTGTAGTGCCGGCCAACAACATGGTCATGAAGACACTCATCAAGAAACCCAACGTGAAAATACTGACAGAGAAAATCCTCCTGCTGCTAAATCGTGGGGGTGAGTAGTGAGGGTCGTGCCTTCTACTTACCTTCCAGCACCACTGAATCACTCCTTAGTTTGTACAAACAAAAGCGAAATTAAAGGTTTATTCCTTAGTTTCTATTTATTTGGATACATTTTATGGGCCTTTATGCTTGGAGTTTGGTCTCTGAGACGATACACATTTTTCCACTTGTTACGTTTGCTGTGAATGACATCTATTTAAAGGTGTTGCAGGCTTAGCTCTGAATAAAATAAAAAAAGAAAAAAATTAAATCATTAAAACAAAAATAAAATAATTGAAGCGATAGTTTCCCATTGGCTGTGCATCTGCTATTAATAGCCAAGGAAATGAATGGTATGTTGATAAATGTCTTTTGTTATTGCTTTTTTTCATTCAGGTGAGTACATTCTTTCATGCCCTGTGCCTTTCCCATGCAGATGATCCTGTGTGTATGTTCAAACATGAGCCCCCCGCTCCCCACTCGGTCCTCAAATTCCTGCAGGACGTGTTTGCCAACGAAGACTCCGCCCAGATCTTCTACCGCACCGACATGATGGTCATGATTGACATCTGTGTTCGTCAAATTTCAGACCTCTCAGCTGGAGACAAGGTGAGATCACACTCCAAATAACAGACAGTTTAGTGATGTAAATCTAAGATGTTCATACACAAACTGACCTGGTTTGCTATGCTGATGTTCGATAAAGTAGAGGAATGACAAATAGGCGGCATTTATATGCACTTCTCTACTCAGCAGAGTACCCAAAGTTGTTTACAGTATGATGCCTCACATTCACCCACACAATAATGGTAGGGGGCTGGCAGACACGGTGCCAACCAGCACATTGTGAGCAGTATGGGGTAAGGTATCTTAGGCAAGGACACTCCAACCTATTTAGGAGGATCTGGAATTAAACCAGCCACTCTCAGATTTCTGGCAGACTCATTTACCTCCTGAGCAATTGTTTCCCATTCTTTATTATTTTCTTGGTGTGCTTTGTGCAGCTACCCTAAAAGACCAGACTATTTCACTTCCCTTCACTAGGTATATATTTCCTTTGTGGTGGGTGGGCACTTGGTTTGAGCTTTAAACTTATTGGTTCTGCTTTTAATTTCTGTTCACTGATTGCTTGCTAACAATATAGTATGTAAAACCAAAGCCTTTGGAGAGTTCAGTGACATAGCACTGTAGCAAAATACAATGTAGCGGCACTATGGCGGTACATCTCTCTCCCTCCTTTTGTGTCATTTTCTCCTTTTCACCTGTTCTTGTGCTGCAGCTGAGAATGGAGTACCTGTCCCTCATGCATGCCATCATGCGCTCCACTGACTACCTGGAGCACTTGCACCGCCTGGAGGACCTGCAGGGTGCGCTGCAGAGGATTCTGAGGGAGGAGGACGACGACGAGGCAGGGGGCCCCGATGGCTCCAGCTCCGTCCGACAGATGGACAAGCTCATCGTGCAGGAGATCTACAGGGAGTTCCCTCAGATAGCAGAGAGCAAGAGCTGAGCCCACCGGCTGGCTAGAGGCACCTTCCTCAGATGGAGAAGCTGAGCAAACTGCAGTCTGTTTCCCCCCTCCCATGAAGAGGCATTCACATGGAGTGCCATGGCGATGTACTTGCCATACAAAACAAAAAAGTATACAGTCTGACTCGTTTTTACTAGATTAACACAGAAATGAACAAAATCTCAAAGGTCAAAATGTGTCTCATAAAAAATTTGAAAGATGTTTTCTCATCATATCCACTGATTGTGTGGGATTGGATGGTTTGAATGCTTCACAGTCAGATTAAAAGAGACATTAGAGGTTGGTTATTAATATTTTTAAGTGGTGGTGCCAGATGTGGATGTTGTGCTAAATGTGGGGACTCAGACTGCAGACAGACTTCTTCCTCTGCTGGGCCACGCTCCACTGTGCTTCCTCTATTGTGCATCAGCAGTTAAGGTCTCGTTGCAGCTCAGCTTTCAATGCAGGTTAATTGCAGCCCAGTCCGACATGCCTACACAAAACACTGTCTGTGCAATGGGGCATACTGCTGCATGTGTGCGTGCTGAAAGATTATTGTGGTGAAATAGCTTACATAGCAACCCTGTGTTCAATATCTACAGCTATGACTTGCTGTCACTTGCTCAGCCTTAGAAATATACACATACACACACATACACACACGCACACGCGCAAACACACACACACACACACACACACACACCCACACAGACACACACACAGACACACACACACACACACACACACACACACACACACACACACACACACACACACACACACACACAGATAGATCCACACATATTTGTGCTTACTACTTCCACAGACACATGCGCTATGCATACCTTCCCCTCACCTACCCCAAAACACACCCGTGTGAAGTTCGCCAAGCTCTACTTGCTATACCAACTGTTTTGATTCCTCTATCCTTAAGCATTTAAGCTCTTGCAATACCAGCCAGCTGATGTGAAGGGAATGTCCTCTGTCAACACTAAGATAATGTGACAAGATAACTCCCCCATTTCTACCTCTCTCTCGTCTTTAACTGACCCCTATAAATCTCTCCCTGTTGCAGCTTTTTCTCTCTTTCTGTTAATGCCTATACCAGAACTGTGTTGTGAACAGTAAGTATACTGTAGTCTACCTTTACTCTTACTCCTACATAACTCAGTTGACTGTTCTCTTAACCCCTTCCTGGTCTTTTTCCTAGCATTGTGTCACTGGGAGCACTCTCTGTTGGTTAAAATATAACACCAATTTTTTGGAAAACATGCTCATTTTTGAGAGTTGAGTTTTATAGTCTTTGATGCTGATCTCTAGATCTGGAAGTAGTCTGTCTAAATCTGGCAGTAGCATTTCAGCTATTAGCTTATCTTAAATCACTGAATTGGATTAGACCAGTAGCATGCTAAAGTGCTACTGCCAAATTCCGGAGATAGGCGAAATTGATTCAAAAACCGTAAAACTCGACCGTTTAACTTAAGGGAGTTGGAAAATGAGCCTATTTCTGAAAAGTGGAGGGTTCCTTTAAGTATAATGAGTACGATGCCATAGGCACAGACATGCACCCCTACTTCCACAAAGAAAACACCGCCACATGAACAGACGTTTGAAAGCACGGTATTTAAAACAGGTATTACTAAGCTCTTCTATGTGGGAAAAGATGTCTGTGAGGGTGTGTGTATGCTACCTAGTGTTGGCACTTTTATGTTGATGACAGTGTGTTGTCCTTTTATGGTGTGTTTGTCTGTTTTCCAGGGGTGCGTCACAGGTTTGATTGATGATAATAGTTAAAGTATATTTTCCCTTGCTCGAAGTGTATTGGAAAGGTGTGAAAGGGGGGAATGGTAACAAATTGTATTTTCTTAAAGTTTACAAACTATTAAAATGCCAGTCATCTCAACAAGTACCACCAAGTGTGTCTGTGTTTTCTGTGACACAGTGAAGGGCTGACTTGCACACAATCCTAACTGAGAGGCTGGGATGGGCTGCCTTGAGGAGATGAGCAGCATCCCATCAACATGAGCACCAAACATGAATGCTTCTTATTAAATGTTATTCCTTGAATTCCTATGAATTGTCTGTCTGAGTATTGAGTAATATTCTCTGAGTATAACAGAGTATTACTCCTCCAAACTTACTGCGGGCATAGTCCATGGAGGGCAGCAAAACGAATTCAGCAGTGCCTTTCACCCTGTTACAAGTTGATGAATCACAAAGATTTTGGAAACAGTATTTTTAGGTTGAATAAACTACTTAGTGTTGCTTTTATCCCACTGTTAGTTCAGATGTCTGCCACTAGTGTGCAGAATGAATGGGAGTCAGTGCAGAAAAATGGCTAAAATAGTTATTTACACCGTTTTAGCCAAAGAAATCAGGAAATTTGTTTACTTTTTAAGTATCGTGGTTAGTATTTTATAGAAATGAAAGTACAATTGTACTTTACTCATAGTTTTATTGTTATTGATACGGTATTTTATTGTTTCTGATTTGGTGTAATTTCTTCATTTCATCCAGTGTTTTATGGATTGAGAATAAAAAAATCTGAAAGAAATTTCTTTCTTTGTTATTAAAGCTTCAAAATAGACAATTGTTGGTCATCTTAGGTGGCTTTTTATATTCTGACTGCTGAGGAAGTGGCTGCACTCTGGTTAAAATAAGCAAGGTAAAGACCTCTTTAAAATGAACTAAGGGCTAAAAGGTCCATGGTATGGTTCGCCTAACCTGCACAGTATGAACACAAAGCAACCTGGGTTCACTACCAGTGAACTTGGCAGTGTTGTCCCTGAAACAGTGATTTCTTGAAGAAATCACTGCCACCTCTATGGTTAATGGTTAATTTGCCATGTTTGTTTACTTTCGTGCTGTATTTTCACAAGAGGGAAATCAGCCTTTATGCAGTCAAGCCTCTTTGCACTCAACTGAATGGGACACATATAGTTGCAGCTATTCAGTTGAATGAACTACCTTGCTTGCTTCACAGAGTCACTCAGAGTGATTGGTTGATATCATACACAATGTAAACAATATTATAGTGCATAAAATTACATTTATGTTAAGTGGACCAGAGGACCCATGCTTCTTTCACAATGTGAACACAAACAGAACTGAGTTTGTTTTCTGTTGTCCACTTTTTGGGGACTGAGTTTGGTTCATTTAAAGGGAACCATATTTGAAAACACCCTTACATTAACCAGGTTAGTGTTTTCCATCACACATACTGTATGCTGGTGGGTCAAAGACAAAACTGGGTTTAAGCCTCAAAAAAATAAAACAATTCTTTTTTTCGTTCTTGAGTAAATCAGATTGTCTATTGTTTAACTTTAATGTTTTCTGTGCAGAAAATAGTAAACAGCGACCCTTAAAATATCATTCAGTGTAATACAATTAATGATGCAAAAAAGTGTATGGCATTAGAAGATTAAAAGCAATTACATGACTTAATAAAATACCATATTTAGTGTCTTTATTGAAACTCAGATTGTCTTATTAGTGGCAATTTGAAATCTTTTTACAATGTTATTATTCTTCCAAACAGTAGGCTTTACCGATTTGCACTCATGAAGTTTTTCCACCAAAGAGCAAATCTGTTTAAAATACATTATTATTTATTTGTTTGGTATGTCCCTGCATATATTGTACTAAACAAAACATATCATTAGAGTTTTGCCTAATTTTTTATAAATATATGCATAATGACAATTTTTACATGGAATGATCCATTGTTTAAAAAAAACCTATATAAACTGCAACGATCATTACTGTTGTATTATTATATTCTTATTAGTCACGACCATGAATAGCAGAGACAAATGTTGCCAATTTTCTTTTTGGCTATTGCCGTAATGAAACATGCTTTTAAGAATTAAGAAGATAAAAAATGCTTAGAGGTCAGACCGGAGTGTATATACTGCTGCACGATGTCAGTGTTGCGGTGCTGCCGTAAATACATTCCGGTGGAAGTATTTAGGTGAAAGGTCTGTCCATTGGTACTTTGACAGGGCTAAGGTTCTTGAAGAGGGCTCGATTGTACGTTATTTGCTGTGTCTCAGAAATTGTCGAAAATTAGGCTGACTTCTGTACTGTCTTGCTTTCCACTTAGTTTCAAATAACAGTTCATGTTGTAATCGCTACCCAGGTTCGTTAGCTAAGGAACAACGTTACTAACGTTAGCTGCCATAACATTGAAATCGAATTCAACGTGTGGTTGCTAGTGAAGGAAAAAGATGTCAAAGCAACCGCAACCTATCAGCCCAGGAAAGAATTTCTTCGCAGGGGGCTTTGGAGGTGTTTGTCTGGTGTTTGCTGGTCATCCACTCGACACTATTAAGGTAATGCAAACATAACTGAACAAGACAACTGACTCAACTTAAGCTTTGAATGTCTTCCAGGGCAAAGTCAGGGGTCGCTGTCATTGTACACAGAGAAGGGTAAAGCTACTTGAGTATCCCTAGATGTCAAATACTTGTGCTTAGTTCGGATACTTATTTCAGTTTTAAGTCAGTACTGTCCAATAAAATTAACTGATGTGGTAATGACAGCGAACTTAAATATTAACTTCTGACCCAGTTAAAGTTTCTGTCATTGCTGTGCTTATGTCTGCATATAAAAGTTCACTGCAGTAGGCCTATGATGTAGCCTAGCCTTTTGTTATTGTCGTGTAAAAGTTTATTGTTACCTGCCGTTTGGTCGTGACTCATCAGCCTTCCTTAAGATTTCTCTTAAAGCTATTCCAGAAAACAGGTTTAGTAACTTACCTGGCTATGTTAACTCCGAGAAAGTGGTAAACCTAATAGAAAAACTCTAATGGTTTGTTTTGATAGAGGAATGAAACTATTTTTTACAACTTACTCTAAGTTAACTTATTTGGGTTTTGTCAGTAAAGTACGTACTTGGAATACCCCCCTCGTCTAAATCAACTACGACAAAGTAGCAAGTAACCTAACTAACCTAACTGCTGTCTGTTGTCCTGTGCCCTCAGGTGCGCTTACAAACACAGCCCAAGCCAACCCCTGGCCAATCCCCTCTTTATTCTGGAACTTTTGACTGCTTCAAGCAGACGCTTGCCAAAGAAGTGAGTGAATAAACAACTTAATAAGAAAGAGAATGAATAAATGTGCACAGTCAGAATACGATTATCTGATACACCCACCTATTGTAGTTCTGTGTTTCTATATATTAATTTTACCTCTTCTTACACAGGGAGTAAAGGGTCTCTATAAGGGCATGGCTGCCCCAATCATTGGGGTCACGCCCATGTTTGCAGTTTGTTTCTTTGGCTTTGGGTTAGGAAAGAAACTACAACAGAAAACCCCAGATGACATTCTTACGTAAGTGACTGATTTATATGTGTCAAACTTCCCCTGCATTGATTTGAACACAAATGCTACAGAGTTTCATGGCACTAAAGTCTGTCTTTCATATTAAGTTTAGGTCTGTTTAAAACATGTTTGTGTGCAGTCGGCAGTTGGTAATGTTTTCATTTGTTTTTAAATCCTCGACATTACTCTGTGCATGACTATGGACTGCTGTATGCTTGTGGATTTTAGGTATCCTCAAATCTTTGCAGCAGGAATGCTCTCAGGTGTATTCACCACCGCTATTATGGCACCAGGCGAGCGCATTAAGTGTCTACTACAGGTAAGGCATGCAACACCGTTGCCAATCTCTGCCCCACCCATCTTATTTGGTTTGTATCCATGAAGCAAATATGACCTGATTACAGTTGCAACCAAATATTGAATCAGTATTTTGATGATATTTAGCCCTCATATCACATCTGTAGGTATCAGTGGTGGCAACCTGGCTTCAGAAGCTACAGTCCAGTACTACAGAAGCAACATACCGCAGTATCCAATGCATTCATAAAATCAGTGGACTAAATTAGCACAACTCTTTAGCTAGGTATAGCTAGGTATATATTACGTAAGGGATAATGTATTGTCCACGGGCGACTATAGGAAAATATTTCCCGACAGGGGCGAACAGCACCCCGACGCCGAAGGCGGAGGGGTATTGTTCCGCCCCTGAAGGGAAATATTTTCCTATAGTCGCCCGTGGACAATACATTATCCCGCTTATTCTACGGCTTATTGCAGCTTATTACTGCTTATTTTGAGAAAAGACAGACAATTGTTTGTCTTTTTCCTCCTCCTGCAAATCTTGATGTCTTCTTGTTTTAGTCTCCGTGCAGTCTGTCTCTGTAAATTGCGCTTCCCACCAGCGCTCAGAAGTGCCATAGTCGCCGTAGCTATATATTAAAATTAATTGGAAACTCCTCCATTTTTTTCCCACCAGATGTCGCCAAAAACTCCGTAGACGTAGGCCCTACTTCTGTAACAGCCTGGATAAAATAGCCGCTACAACTGCCAGGTTACCGTAGCGAATATTTACTTTTTAAAGTAGTTGAACTACTTGCGGAGTGATATGGTACCGTGAATCTCAAGTGACAAAACTCGTTGCCATTGGCAGCGGGCGTTAATGGTGCAGCGGGCGGTTATCGAAAAATATCCGCCCGTAGAACGCTGGGAAAGTCCATTCAAAGTGAATGGGAGCTGTCACAACATTCTAGAGGGCCGTAGAATAACTGTTTTTACCACACAGGAGTATGTGGAATATGTGGAACTAGATTGTAGCTTCTAAATAATGGTTGTCCATCACCAGAACATATACCGTCTTTACCAATACCTAATCATATGTAATTTCTTAGCCTGTTGTTTTTTTATGTACTCAGATCCAGTCAGCCTCAGGTCAGGTGAAGTATGACGGGCCCATGGACTGTGTGAAGCAGCTTTACAAAGAAAGTGGCATCCGGGGGATCTATAAAGGCACAGGGCTCACTCTCATGAGAGGTAAGTTGGAAGACCAAAGCAGGACTTGTGCTTCTGTGGACACAGCTTTGCATCCTTTTTGTCCAGTTGGTCTTTACGATTATGCAGATGTTAAGTGCTCAGAGGCAGGACACCTCATCTTCACAACATCACCGCCTGTGTTGGTTCTCCCTTTGCACTTAAAGCAGGCAGTTTTCACATATTCTCACTTATTTAGTTAACAAGTTTTGTTAGTTAAAATCACATGGTTTATTAATAACAGAATAAAAAATGATCAGAACAATTATACTATGGTAGGACAAAGGAGGTAACTTAGCTCGTTTGGCTATCATGACCTGGATGAATGAGAATCTTTACAGACACTATTAATGAAGCAGGGGTCCCCGCTTTAGCGTATTGACAAATTTTTGATTGTCATGTGTATATTTGAAGCTTTTTGTGTCGTTGGCTTATTAAAAGATTCCTGTCTTTTTATTTGTTTGGTTTTCTTTAGATATACCAGCCAGTGGGATGTATTTTATGACTTACGAGTGGCTTAAAAACGTCCTCACACCAGAGGGAAAGAGGTGAGCATCCACACACGCGCCATAGTCTCTCACACTTAACTGCATGCTCAATTTTTACACTCATGCGCCACACTGCCCCAACATCTTGTCTCAAGCACCAGCCTCTGTAAGTTCAAACCTTGTAGGTGGTTCCTATGGAAGCTCCTCCACAGATGGAGAGGCTACCTCTACTGAAGGTGATTCTGAGAATCCTTCATCAGCAGTAGAGTGCTGCCTAACTGTAACTGCACCATCAGTTTTTCTGAAGAGAAAATAAATGCAATTTAACCTGATAAAATACATTTCCATGGTGGCATTCATCAAAGATTTTTTTCTTGTCAATTAGATGACAATGAAACATTCTTCACAAAAGCATTTGAATTTTTAGTTTTTTCCTAGTCTCCAGCTTTTTCCTCTTCTTCTTTGTATGTTAGTTTTAAGGTTGTTTTGATCAATTTTAATGAATTTCTGTTCTTTCTTAATCATGGTAGCACTTTTAGATTTTGTTAAATGTGAAATGTGTTCGTCTTCTTCTTATTATTATTATTATCATTATTATTTTTGTTGCTATTGTTATTATTATGAGAGCAAGTTGAAACCTTTGTATTTACGGTATCTGGGTATCTTACGAGTGTGTGTGTGTGTGTGTACTCTCTGCAGCCCTGGCGAGCTCAGTATCCCGAGCGTTCTGTTTGCTGGAGGGATGGCAGGGATCTTCAACTGGGCCGTGGCCATTCCCCCAGACGTCCTCAAGTCCCGCTTCCAGACAGGTTTGTGGAGTGTGACCCCGACTATGACCCCATGCTGGGGGTCATAGCTGCCAACTCTCCGTCTTTGCTGGGTTTGTCCTGTATTTCAGCCCCATCTCCTGCCTCCCCCTCTAGTTTAGCCCAGTAATCTCCTGTTTTGAGGAGATTACAAGTTACTTTGTGCACAGGGATGCTGTGTGTAAAATAAATATCTGCTCTCGTTCATCTCCTCTGCGTTCAAATTATACTTGTTTTTAAAGTAATGGCATACTAGACCACTGGTGAGCAACCTGACTTCAGAGGGTACAATCCAACACCACATATTCTAAATTACCTGGTTCCACCTCTGCAGTTAAGACAGGTGATTTGTATAATTAACTCTTTAACCTGCTGGAAACATTGTGCAAATTAGAATCAGCTGGTTTAGTGAATGGCTGGAACAGATAACTGGTATTGTATTGTAGTCAACTGTAATTTTTAAATTGTGTTTTAATACTGAAACTTTTTTTTTAATTTCCAGCTCCTGAGGGAAAGTATCCCAATGGTTTCCGTGATGTGCTGCGGGAACTAATCAGAGAAGAAGGCATCGGATCTCTCTATAAGGGCTTCACAGCCGTCATGATCCGAGCTTTTCCAGCTAACGCTGTAAGTATTCCTGTTATCAGCTGGCATGGTCGGCCGGAAGCTTTCACTTTGCTTTACTTAGCCTGACAGTAGTCTGGAGACTATCAATTGGAATATGTGAGTATACTTGTCCTGGTGGGTGGACAAGAAGTTTAGAAGTTATTGGGCGATTAAAGCAATTAAGCAGCTGAAGATGCCTTAACTGCAGTGCTCTTAGGAGCTCATGACGTGAAACGTCAGAATGTTCAATCACACTTGTCAATATAACAGATGTTAGTAAATCTACATGTTCCAATTGGTTACTGTTGAACTGCATCATGGCTCATTACCATAAAGATAACTAGAACTGTTTACTCTCACTGCCAATTTCGCTGTCTCCCTATAGAGAAATAATAAATTCCACCTCTGTGGTAGCTCTAGTTGCTCTTCGTCTGAACGCACAGTTAACACAGTCATCACTTTCAGCCCTTCCACCAGGTGACATAGCCCTCCATCTGTTCACTGATTGGTGGCTAAATTAAAGTAAGGGAAACTGAAGTCTCAGGAGGGTTTCCTGATATAGTACTGTAGCAAAATGCAGTATTGAGAAGAAGCACTACAGGTGCACTAGCCTGGCTAGTCATAAATGCAAGGGAGACATGCTGTTCAGAGCCAGATGCTTGTGAACAACAGCTGGGAAGCTTCTGTGTTAATATTCACTAAGGCACTGCAGATACATCTTGGAGGAGTGTGTTAACATGCACTTCAGTATCCCGGATTTGAGGGTTATCTCAGTTTTGATCATATGCGGGATAAGATGTTTACATGAACTTGGAGAAACCTGTATATTAAATATCCCTCTCTACTAGTAACCCGATTTCTTCTTCACCGCTGTCAAGATTTAGTAAAGCCGAAAGTCTAAATTTATGCTTGTGCTCACAGTAGCGCAATATGGTGTGTACATGCTACAGTATCCTGGTTACTTTCAGAGTACTTCATGTAGCATACTCCAAATTTTTGTAACTGGGATAAAGGCTTATTCAGGAAACTAAAGTTGGGACACAATGTTTACATGTGTAAAGAGGAAGCGGGCATAACTCAGTATTCTGATTGTAACCAGGATAACCAAGATTGTATTACAGGATGCCCATGTAAAAGTGTCATTTAAAAAAAAAATGGTCAAGGTACTGCTAGGGTGTAGAACTGGTCATGTCCTTTTGCATACAATGAACAGGAAGTTAACACATGTTTTGCATTTCTACGTACATCTTAGCCAGAAGCTTGAATACAGCTCACTCTCTCACACACAACCTTGCACACTACACTTACATACACGTTACACAAACTTTACACAAACACACTCCATCTAATATGGTTGCCTCTTTGCTCCTCAGGCATGTTTCCTGGGGTTTGAGCTGGCCATGAAGTTCTTGAACTGGGCAGCACCAAACCTGTGATTCCAAAGAAGAGCCCCTGTTTAACGGTCCTGTCACCTGACCTGCTGCATTAACAGTATCGTTGTCCTAACACACACACACACACACACACACAACACACACACACTCCCTACACGCACACACACATACACCCTGTCTGAGCCAAGCAGACAGTGCAAATGGTATGGCTGCACTGGGGTCTGAAGGAGAGACAGTGATGTAGCTGTAGAAGATAACCTACCATGGTTTCCGAATCACAGCATTCTTGCACACACACAGAAAGAAGAAGCAAAATGAATGTTCTCATCTTGGGAATGTTTTTTTGTATAAATCATAAGATTTAATTTGTTCTTGGTACAAAGGAGGAGTTGTGATTAATGTGCCTTATGTTCACTTACAATTTGCCAGTTTCTGCCTTTTTTTTCTGTGCACACACATTGGGGTATCAGAAGTGGATTCAATTCCCATGTTATTTGGTTTTGTGTGTGTGCTTGTGTCCTGTGTTGGATTTATAAACTGTGCCCTTTTGGGCTCTCTCATGTTCATGCGTGTACCTGGAGGGTGACTGAAGCGGTAATTCACTAATTTTATCAGTCTGCCCTTTCAGTAAAACTTCAGGGCTGTTATGTACCTCACTAAAGGTCCATGATACTGCTGTGTCCTTTCCCACAGCAAGTGTGTAAATAAATCAAATCCTTTGACTTTACATCAGTGTTTTGTGTCCATTAAATGTGCTCAAGAGTACTGAGAAGTGAATGGGATATTGATTTGTATTGTTAAAAACCATGCCATGTTTTTCCACATTATATGTTGATGTATCCATTTAAACTGCAAAATCAGATGTAATGCTCTGCTGTTCCACACTATATCATTGAGTTTGATTAATGTATGGTTAGTGCTGTTTTTTGTGTACTCTTCCCTTAGGTTGTTTAACTGCCAACTTTGAATAGCCCACTTTAATCTTGTTGTACACTCTTATGCCCCTGCTTATCAGTGATGCTGTAACTATACAGATTGCTGTAACAGAAAATGGAACAATAGTTTGAGCAGGGCATAATTACATTTTATTTACAGGGGCTTGACCACAACACGTGATCAATACTTTCCACTACGTTGCATGTCTAAATATGGACACTGGCAGTTCTTTCCCAGCCAAACACAGAAGTCAATGGGGTGGATCCCCCCAGGGGTACAAACCACAGGATAATGGAACCTAATGCTCTCGGATCAGACACTCCAATTTTTCCGTTTTATTTTTTAAAAGATATGATCTTGTGTTTGTTACTTTGTCGTTAACTAGTGACAAATATGCACGCTTAGACTTAAGTGTTTTATTGGTGGAAACTTGTGGTTCCGCTCCTTCCGATTTGTTTTGACATCTCCCTTGACAGATGATGCTACCGCGGTCTCCGGAAGGGACTCGGAACAATCTCTTGAAGAAACTTGACAATTAGATCTTGGGACTGCGCCTAGCTGGTGATCAAGTTTAAAACTGTATTTTATACAGAAAATGACAGGTTGAGATTGTAGCGTTTAATAGTCCAAGAGATAGACTTTTGAATAAGGAGTTGGGGCCGTTTTGAATAGAGAACATTGCTTAAGGCAAGAAAAAAAGTTATTTTGACATTCCATTGCCGCGAGTGTCTGGGTTCACTTAGAAAAAGTGCATCATGAGTATTGAGATACCAGCCGGCTTAACGGACTTACTGAAAGGCTACACAGTGGAGGTCCTTCGATCTAAACCGCCAGACCTCGTCGAGTTTGCAATTCAGTATTTTAGTCGTCTGAAAGAAAGTAACAGTTTGCGTCTAATTTCGCGGTCTCCCGACCCTATCCAAACTGAGCGCAGAGTGGTGTCCTTTAAGGAGGATGTCCAACCAAGTGGTGTCAGTGCAGATGAGGAGGACGATGTTTTTCCCGAGGAACTCCACTTCAAATGTGGGTAATCATGTGTTGTGGTTTTTCCACTACGTGTATACATTTATAAAAACTGAAACGTGGTTAAATCTGACCTGTACAACTGAATATATATAACGGCGGCATAACGAATTAGAATCTGACATGAATTGTCCTTAGCGACACCCCTATGGGCTTACATCTACGGACATTGTCGCATGCAGTCAGAACTAGTTTAAGTTGCAATGTAAGGTTTTAATGACTACATCAAATTACTTAAATGACCACTACATAAACGTTTTTTCTTTTCAAAGCTCCTCCCCCCGAGTTCAAGCGTCGAGTATCAGGTAAGTCAGTTCATAATTATGAGCATGTTTTCATGTTTATCTAGTAGGCCTACTCTAGTTGTATACTGAATTGACAAAGTAAAAGAATGTAACAACGCTAAACATAGTATCAGTGATGTTGCAGTGAAATGCATGCATTAAAACATATTTTGTAATACTGTTTTCTTTACATTTGCACTGTTTATCTCTTTCCTCCAACCCAACTTCCTCTCACTGTGCTAGATGTAGGTTTGGTGTATATGTGTGTCCGTTCCTCCCCCTGTTGAATAATGGTTGATCTACATCTGATCTGGGGCATTCCCAATACCACATCATGTGTTTATATTTTTAATGGTATTTAAAATGTTTTGTATTACTGTGTGAATTTTCCTTCAGCATGATTTGTCTTGTTTTATTGTCCACTCAGTGTGTGCAGAGGCTTACAACCCAGATGAGGATGAGGATGATGAGAATGAGCCACGCATTGTTCACCCCAAGTCAGACCAACAACGCAATAGGCTACAGGAAGCCTGTAAAGACATTCTGTTATTTAAAACCCTTGACCCGGTGAGACTATTAAAACTTCATAGTTTGTCCTTGTAAAGCAAAGAAATGTTTTTTTATTTGCGTACCTGCACAAGAGTTAAGCAGGTTAGAAATAAAGTGTGAGGGTGCAGGGCCTAAAACCAGCTCACACCAGTGTTGTGGGCGGACTGACAGTACGTTAACAGTTGAGAGAACGTTGTGAGAAAAGTGTCAATTCTACATGCATTCCATACAAGTGACAGTGGCTAAGGTGATAAAGGAGGTCAAAGCTAGCCAGCAATGGAAGAGTCACTGGTTGGAATTCCAGCTCCTCCTGACTGGGTTGAAGTGTCCTGGAGAAACACATTGAATTCCATACTGCTCCCTCCTGATGAGCTGGTTGGCACCTGCATGGCAGCCTTCCGCCATTGTTGTATTGACTGAATGTGAGGCATTACACTGTAAAGCGCTTTAGGTACTATGCTGAGTGAACATGTGCCATATAAATGTTGTCTATTTACAAACATACTGATCTCTTTAGGAGCAGTTCTCCGAAGTCTTGGATGCTATGTTTGAAAAGCTGGTGAGACCGGAGGAGCACATCATCGACCAAGGGGACAACGGGGACAACTTCTACGTCATCGAAAGGTTTGTGCCATGGTTCTCATCAGGACACACATTTCATACTCATTTTAGGATACACATTCTGTAGTCTTAACCATTTTGACTCCCAAAGTATTGACATAGTTTGAGGAAATAGATGTTCATGGGCATTAGTAGTGACATAATATGAAATCGTTATATGTATGATTTTGTGTTGTGTTCAGGGGTGCAGTGGGGGTTAGATGGGAAATGTTGAGTTAGGATAATCCTAAGGGCACCACATTGACAAGGGCCCTTTGGAGACATGTAATGTTATTAAGGGTGGGGGTTGGGGTTTAGTGGTTGTGCTACATCATGAATGTTTTTTCTTTTTGGTTGGATGATTTCTCTGTTGCAGGGGTGTGTATGATATTGTGGTTCAGAAGGATGGACTGAGTATCTGTGTGGGGAAATATGACAACAAGGGCAGCTTTGGGGAGCTGGCCCTCATGTACAATACGCCACGGGCTGCAACTATCATCGCCAAACAGCAGGGGGCACTATGGGCTCTGGTGAGAAGCTTTGCAACATTACTGCACAATGTAACTACTGGCACAAGCTTGTGTATGTAGTGTAACATACTCGTGTTTTCCAGGGCCGTGCCACATTCCACAGGCTGATTGTTAAAAATAACGCCAAAAAGAAGAGAATGTACGAGGTCTTTGTTGAAAGTGTACCTCTTCTCAAGAGTCTTGAGGTGATGACCATCTCTGTATTTCTCCCTCTCTCTTTCTCTCTGTCTTTTGTCAATTCAGACTTGGCTCTTACTTAGTATACCTAATTATTTTATATTACAATAACAATTCTGTGGATACATTTTTTGACTTGATAAGCCTAAATATTTTAATTGAATGTAATGGATGCTAATGGCAGAAGTGTAACCTAAAATGTTTAGTACACAACTATTACTATTCTTTTTTTCATTGTTTGCTTTTCTTATTTTATTTTAGCTGTCTGAACGAATGAAGATTGTGGATGTTCTGGGAATTAAATCCTTTAAAGATGGAGAGCTGATTATACAGCAGGTATAGATCAGTCTTTTCTGACATGTATTATGAGCAAATATACTTAATTTTCAGGAATGCAAGATGTATGTTTTGTACATGTTTTTGTAAGTAATCATTTTTGTTATTATTTTAGGGAGATAAGGCTGATTGTTTCTACATCGTGGAGTCTGGTGTTGTGAAGATTATGATAAAGAGCAAAGTAAAGCAAAAAAATCTATTCTTGTCAAGTTATCGCATGTTCCCACCCACAAAAGAAATAAAATGAACTCCTAACATGTCTTTAGGAGATGTCAGGAAATAATCCACATTTACTTAGCTTACGTTATCAGCGTCCACATCCAATCACAGTCTGTCTTTACTTGGCCAAAGGCTGTACATTCTTGCTTTCTAAGAATCAGAGACAGTGCAGATCTTTGGTGGTTTGGAACCCTTTGCTTTCCAAATTTGGAATTTTGCAGGCTGATTCAGAGCCCGTGAATTATAAAAATGTAATGTGGTTGGTGGTCAGGGGCACTATGGAGGTGTCAGACCATAGTTGGGGGAGGGTTAAAGCCTTATATATATTTGTCTGTTTGTTTAGACCAAGGCAGGCCCAGTGGCCAATGAGGAGGTCGAAATTGCCCGCTGTTCAAGGGGCCAGTATTTCGGGGAGTTGGCTCTGGTTACCAATAGCCCCCGTGCTGCTTCGGCGTATGCAGTGGGAGAAACCAAGTGCTTAGGTAAGAGTTTCACGTGAACAAGCAAAAACAAAAGACAAAAGTTATTTTCAGTCACGTCAGCAAGACTGTAGCACTTAATTATGGGCCCTATGCACAAGCTCTGGGCACCCCTTCCTTTCGATATATGTCATGAATCTGGCTTGCCAGGGCCCCAACTGCCATTGTGGGTCTGGATAGTCAGTCCCACCCCCCCACCTCACTTTCAAACCCTCACTTTACAGTCCTCCTTACCATATTTAAAGCCATGTAACTTAAGCAATACAGATGGTGGAAAATAGCCTCTTGGGAACATCTGCTAATTGATCTTAAATGAAGATTGTAAATCTTTACTGCTCCCTCCTTCTCTCTGGTCTGCCAGTGATGGATGTGCAGGCATTCGAGCGTTTGCTGGGCCCCTGCAAGGAAATCATGAAGAGGAATATAGCATCCTACGAGGAGCAGCTCGTGGCTCTCTTCGGCTCTAGTGCTGACTTAAGGCACTAGCTGCTTCTGCGCCATGTGTGCAACAGCACGACAGGCAACCTTTTTTGTGACAAAACTTGTGTGCACGTATGAAATGCTGCCAATTGCTGCTTAATTGGATGTGGTTTTTATATGATTAGAACAAAAAACTAAACTATTTTTTTCAAAAAGTGGTAGATGTCGTCCTATAGCTGCACTTAGCATGTGACTGTTCACTGGTGATCCTTTGTTCTCAACATGTAGTGAGTGCATTTATGACCATTTCTGTGAAACATCTTAAGGTTCTGCTCTGTTGATGTCTTCATTACAATAAAACTATTAATAATCTTAACACACTCTGCTAAACAGTTCCTTTGCCAAGAGTACATCAGTTGGGCAGCATCTTGTCTTTCTGCTTTGCCTTCCACAGCACAATGCAAATATATCAGAAGTTGCCACCAGTGCCAGCTTCACAGCTTCATTGTCAATTCGGTCCTGTAAATGTTCTCAGGCTAAGAGCACAAGACTGTAAAAGAATAAATTAGATACTAGAGTCATAACCGGCAATTGATACTACTGCTGATATGTTTTTTGCAGATGTGAGACAATGGTTACAAGTGCAGTTACCACTGCTAGCAAAAAAAATCTGAATTCATTAAGGGATGTGTGGTCCATTACCACAAGAAACATGTAGGTGGAATGAAAACAAGATAAATCACAAATCCAATGTTTTTTTTTTTTTAATTATTATTTGAGTAACAAAATGTGAAGTGCCCAGAGCAACCCATCCAAGAGCTGCCAGCCTACATCCTAGCTCATATTTACATCACAGACAATAACGCCTTGTGTTTAGTGATGGTCTCTGGTTTTTGTCCTCAATCCAGTTCAATCTGGTTCGACAATAGGGCATCTCTGGGGCTCCAATCATTTTGTTTTAAAAGTTTAAATATTTAAAATATTTACAGTCAAGCCAACCCAAACTCCAAAATCCTACGTCTGCTCATGTATGCGGTGTGGGGCCAAAGGAAACCTGGTTTAGTAGCAGAGTGGAGTCTGGAACAGAGTTGTTGATGGTCTTTAAAAAAAAAAAAAAAAATTCACTGTGGTAAATTCCATCAAAGGAATGTCCACCAAGTCATTTGTACACAATTGCTACACTGAAAACCCAAAATGTATTGTACATGGTTGTTAGTATTCCGTTTGCGTTTTTTATTGAAGCCACAATCTCTGTTGATGGAAGAAACAAAAAAAGTAAATCCACTTTGATGGTCGTTTCTTTGTTCTTCAAAACATCCTGATTTTTTCCATGTATTTACTTTTGTTAAAAAAAAGGAACAATAAAATAACACCACCAATAAATACAAATACAGCAGAAAAATGATCAGATAAGACTGTACATCATTTGGAGGCAGGGCTCCACGTTGGCCTTTCCCTGAGCTCCTCAGAGAAACACAAATACCAGGCAGGAGAGACTGGATTGGGGCGGGGGAAATTAGGGAAAAAAATACGAATGATAGAAAAAAGATAATGTTCCATAAGAGACAGACTTTAAATTTCCAGGAACTCCCAGCTCTGAAAAACGTGCCATTATCCTGTCGATGAAGTGTGCCCATGAGAGGGTGGGGGAAGGAAAGGCAGACAAGGCAACTGTGTGATATGTCCAATGTGTCACACAGAGGTGATGACGATCATGAGGTGCTGTGGACAGATACTGGAGATCCTGCTCAGGAGGTCTGGTGCAAGCCGTGACAGATGACTCTCCGAAAAGTCGCATGGTGGAAAGATCTGAAGCACATAGGCTGGCTGTGGGGCAAATGGAGGGTTCACTCTTAGCCTGAATTTCGATGTGCACATGTTTGTCTAGCATTCATGGTGTTTAATATTTAAAATGCTATAATAGTATCTGGAAAACTAAGAAAGTAGGCCCACACACACACTGTCATACAGATGATAAAACTAGGGGTGGGAGCTGTAGAATATCGCTTGAAACGATTTCATAATGGTACATTACCCACAATAATTATACAGCTTAATATACTTGATATAATACTTGACATATCAAGACAATTATTAATTACCAGTACATCATACCTAAAACAATACCCATTATAGGGCAACATCGAGTAAGTGTTTGTTTAGTTACTGCAATGAGGTGTTAATTTCATGGGATTTGACAGCTAAGATGAAAATGTACAACAAAATACAAAGTTTAAACCATTTACACAATTTTGGCTACCTTCACACGAACATATGACCGGCTACCTACCTGGTTAGAGCCTGGGTTAGGGATGTTTATGATTCCTGCAGCCAGCTTGGCCTGCAGGTAGTTGATGAAGGCTGCTCGGAGGACCTGCGTTTGGCTCCGCACGTCGTCTTGGTCACGCCCACAAGGCATTGCCAGTAACAGGCAAAACTCACTGTCTCCCTAGTGCAGGTAAAAAAAAAGGTTAATGGCATTAGTTGGGTGGTAACAAGAGAAGAGTGCGGTCATCTTCGGACATTTTATTGGTGTTCAGAATGGGTGCCTTCATACCAAAAGTAGACAAACAGGCAGAAGGAATTTGTGGTAGGACTTCTGCTTTCTCAAGCCAGTGCTCTTAACACAGGTGATTTCACTAACTAGCTCAACTACTTGGCTGAAGAGTTGTGCTAAACATCTGGTTTAATGAATTAGCTGGAACAAATGTGTATGTAGCAGGACATTCTAATCCTGAAATGTCCTAATCTGTGTCATACATCAAAAACACCCTATGATTCAGGCCAAAATTTTATATATAGGTTGCAGAGTGAGACATAAAAGGAAATCTTACGGTCATCCTTCGGGCCACACTTTCCAGCTGTGATGCTTCTAATCTCATTCTCTGGACAATCCGCAAGAGGGCACCGCCTTCTGGCAGGGGTAGAGATCGTACTGCCAGAGCCTTGTTTCCATACACAAAATGTAACTGAACTGCAGCAGTATCATTCTTTAAAGCAAGCAAACCTTGCCAGATGATGGGATATTTCTGTTGGGGGGGGAAACACCACTAGATTCAACATACATAGCCTGACAAAGTATCCTCCTGTACCTAAAATTATAGTTAAAGGTACTTTGTTAGTGTTCTCAGTCTTACCGTTAATAGCTGCACCATGTTAACGGACTGGTGTTCCACCTGTTCCACTTTACCCTCGTTTGATGTTTGGGGGTGGTCTGGATCTTGAGCCTTTCAAAAACAATAATTAAAATAAATAAAAATAATTCAATTATGTTTTGTCACATTAGCCATTCTCTTGTTTTTATATAAAAGCAGCAACAGCTTTTTTTTTACCTGTGAAGATGCAATATGTGGAGCCTGGTTGATGTTCAAAGGCGAACTGTCAGCAAACTGCGAAGGAACCCCTCTAATATTGGTATACACAGCTGGGTACTCAGAGAATGCTGGGCTGGCTCCTGATGTCAACATTGGAATTCGTTGAGGTGAGGCTATAGCAGTCATGGCTCCACGGATGCCAATAATTCCCTCTTTGCTGGCAGGTGAGGACGGCCTGTTAACCTCTGATTTCAAGGCCTCCTTCTCTGGTACGTTCTTTGTCAACAGGTGACCTCTTGGGGACAGGGAAGCAGTCATGCTGGTTGAGCTAGATGAAGAGGGCACAGGTTCAGGACCATGGTGCATATCTGAGGAAGGGCGCTCCCCTTGCTGGTGATGCATGAGTACGCGCATGTCTCTCTGTGGGATGTTGTAGCGGTCCAGAGGCAGGCCAGTGTGTAGGGTGCCCCTAAATTCCTGTGGTAAAGTGTCTGGCTTAAGGGGAGGGGCTGATGGTCTTCCCAAGCCCTGGTATCTTCTTGCCTCCTCCTCATTTGTCTCATGTGGCCTTGCATTGCCAGGATTGACTTTCAGAACCATATCTCTGCCTCCAACTGGCTGAGGAGATGTTGGGCACTGTTGTGGAGGTCCTGACCATGGTGATTGCAAAGGATCAGAATGCATACCATAATTCATCATAGCCAATGGTGGAGTGTTCACACGAACATCTCCTTGAGACAAGTGCCCAATTGGAATGGTCTGGCTGACACGGTGTGGTGACATTCTGCCAATGCTTCCATGGGTGCTATGTGGAGGCATAATGACTGACTGTTCAGAGTGATGAACATTTGGGACATACTGCGACATGGGTGGCAACCCAGAGGGTAGAACAACAGGCATGGCTTTTGGGGATGAGGAGCCAATAGGAGAAGACACTTTGGTAAAAGGGGAGTGGGGATGGCCAGATTTCCGAGGAGAACGAGGTTCTTTAATTCCAGTAAGGTTAGCAGGACCCCCTCTATCTGAAGGAGTGTTAGGCAAGAATCCAACAGGATTGCCTGCTGATGAGGGAAGATGAGGGCTTATGGCTGGACTTATAGCAGATGCCCAGGAAGGTTTAGCCCCATCACTTAGAGGTTCTGCTCCTTCAGCTTTCTTTGGATGCTTCAGCAGCATGGAAAAATCTGAGTGATGGTAACCCATCACCTGTGCATTGCCACTAGGCTGCTGGAGCCTTTTCACAACCCCACTTTGACTACCTGCTTGATAGGTTTCCATCTTGTCCAAGGAATTTTCTTGTTTGGTGGAGAGACCAGGCTGCGTTTTGATGGAATGCCCATGATCTGATGGGATAAGAGGACATTTGGTACTGGGTGCCTGAGCATAGTGATCTGGTTTCATCTGAGGCATGGAGACCAACTGTTGAGACTCCATGTCAGCAGGACTAGCTGGAGGAATCTGGCTGATTTTTGCACTAATCCTCTGTGGTCCTTCCATTTTTTGGCCAGAGTGACTAAGCACTACCACACCCTCTGAAGTGTTTACCCTCAAGCCAGGACTGGGACCTGTGCTAAGGGTTGCACTTTCAACTACAAAACGTCCCGCATTTCCTCCTTCCTCTCCAACAGCTGCCCCATGGTAAGTGCTACTCTCCTCTGCACCAGTTGGAAACATTTGCTTGGGAAGTTGTTTTTCTCCATAAGGATTATTTCTTGGAATATTGGCTTTCTCCTCAGCTTCAGGAGTATTACAGATGCGGCTTATGACTGAAGTGGCAGTAGAAGCAATGACTGAAATCACAGTTTTCTCACCAAACAGCTGTTTAGTCTCGGTAGATGGGAGGGAACCAGGGGATCGGACAACAGGTTGAGCAGGCAAAGAGGAATGACGAGACTCTGGCACAGGGGTCTTATTGGCTACTATCTCTGATGGAGACTCACTCTCTCTCGGTGGGTGTGTAGGCATGTTTGCCAGTGCAGTGGAAGTGCTTGACAAAGGGATATTTTTAGGTTTCATCAGAATTTTGCGCAAATCACTGTTACTTGGGTCAGGGTCAATGGTTTCAGGGACAGGGGACACTTGAGCTGCTGGTACTATTGGAGTGTCCCTGGACTGGGTAAATCGTTCTGTTGGAGAGAGAGGAAGCCTACTGCTGTGTGAGGTTTTCAGGCACAAGGAAGTTGGTGAGAGAGGTGTACACTCATAGGGCTGTGGAGGTTTGAGAATATTAGGACTTTTATTCACAAGCCCTGCAGATCTTCCATGTGTGGGTTCATCATTAAGCGGATCTTCTAAAGCATTGTCTGTAGAATGCGACACATTCGATTTAGAAGGCGGGGTAATGACTATGGGTGCCCCAGATGGTTTCTCTGTAGTAGCTGGTGTGTCTACAGTCACTGGATCAGGTGCATTAATTTGTAAGTTGTCAGGTTCTGGTACACTGTCTTTAATCAACTCTTTTTTGTTGGCAGCAGACTTTTGACCTTTTGGCCTCTTCTGTGCTTTAGCTCTACCCTTACCGCCTTTCTTTGGAGTGACTGGGGAATGTGTCTCCTCCTGAACAGGAGCATTGCTGGAACTAGGTTCTATAACTTTGGAATCTGTTACAAATGGCTGGATGGCTGGTTCCATAACAGTGCTGATCGCTGGCTCTTGTGGCAATGTGCATGATGGGTCTTCAGATGTAATGGAATCAATGGCAGCAGCAAGCTCAGTTTCACTAGCTGGATTAGCAGGTTTCTCAACCTCCACTGGAGGCTCCTGTTCTACTGCAATGGGATCCACTGGACTGGGCCCCTCTGTTCTGGGACTTTTGAATGGTGGGGGGCTAGAACCTTCAGTCAGTTTAGCAATGTTTTCAACTGCTTGTTCAAGTTCAAATTCCCGAGATAAAAGATTTTCAGTTGGGTCGGTCATTTTAGTGTCTGATAGCTCATCCTTATTGCTTTCTGCAACTTCTTTTTCTTGAGAGCTTTCTAGGACTTGATCTTTGGGAGAAAGTTCAGTTTTCTTGTTCAAAATGACCTCAGTCATGTCCAGTCTAATTCTTAGATTCTTAAGAACAAGGGATTTGTCTTCAGTTGGCAATTTAGTATTTCGAACTAATCTCGTTGCTTTTGACCTTCCACTCTTTTCAGCTTGAGGCATTTCTTCCACAGTTGGGGTCTCGGTGGGTTTGTCAATTTTATTAGTGACAAGAATACTATTATCTTTTTGTTGCTCTTCGGTCCTCTGTTTTGTGTTCTCTACATTTTTTCCTTTTTCACCACCAGAAACAGAATCAGTTTGAGGCTCAGAATCTGGCATATTATTATCCTCTGGGAGGTCCATCTGCTGATTAGGGTCATGATGTTTTTCCCCTTTTTTGATACAAGTGCTAGATACTGGTGCTTGACATACCTGTGACTTTTGTAAGTGAGAATGTTTTCCTTTAGTTTTCAAGACAGTTTCACTATTACTCATGCTCTCTATACTCTCTACCTCTTTCATCTCTGTAGCTTTTGACTTAAGAGCTGATGCGTCTTCTCCCTGGCGACGATTCTTCGGAGGGCGCCCTCTCCTTGATGTTTGTGGTGCAACAACTATGTCCTGGTCTGGCGGTTGAGGATGTACTGCTTCCTTGTCCCCTCCTCGTTTTCTAGCTGTGCGTGGCGGCTCTGCCTCCTTGCCAGTCTGTGAAGTAGACTCATCTTCAACAGGGGTAGCATATACAGACCGTACATTTCTTCTCCTCCGCCTTTGTTCTGTAACCTGTTCTGTGTCCGGACCCTGTACAGGAGATTTATTTGTCTGCTTTGACTCAGTAGCTGGCTTTGACATCTCTGCTCGTGGGGAAGAGGCACGTTTTGACTTCTCTTTATCAATGCGCTCACTCTTACGAGTGGCTTGTTTATCAGGAGTACATGGTGATGGTAAAGGGGCTAAAGGTGTTGTAGATGTTGTTTTCTTTTTATTTTTAGGTTTTTGTGGTGGTGAGACTGGCTCCTCCACAGGGGACGTATTAGAACTATGGTCAACATCCTGTTTCATTTGTGGTTCATCATCAGTGAGACTAGATTCATTTTTCAAAGTTTCCATGTCTTCAATAGGTGCTGGTGAGACAGAGCTAAGAGGATTTGAAACCTCAGGTTCAGGCTTGATTTCTAACAGATTAGTCTCTGATATTTCACTAGGCTTGGATTCAACACTGGATATCTGGTCCTCATTCATGTCTTTTTCAATTTTGATGTTTGGTTCAATTTGTTCATGGCTCACTGGTTCCTTTAATTCACTTGGTTGAAATTCAAGCAATACAGGACTGATAGAGGGCAGCTGTTCCTCTTGCACATGCTGTGGTGGCAGCAGGGGAGTCTTTTCACATTCAGTTTCCTCCTCCTTTACTGCCAGATCTGATGATTTGGGAGAGTTATTCTGAGAACTTTTCTCTAATGGAGGTGACATCTCTTTAGCTGGTTGGAGCATTTTTGGGGCAGGTAGGGGGAGTAGTTGAATCGGGCTAATAGGTTTTGTTTCAGAGTCTGATTCAACAGCATGGGAAGCTGGCAGAGGCTGTTCTTGAGGCTGTTCTTGTGGTCTATCTATTCTGTTATCATCTGTGATTTCTCCTCTCTTGGCATCTTGAGGATCTTTAAAATCTTTACCTTTTTGATGTTGCAACCGTGTCAGCTCCAAAAACCTGCTATGAAACAGCACACCTGGTTCAGCATCGGATTGTCCCTCCACTGCACCATGCTGAGCAGACTGGTACCCAACACCTTGTTCAGAATCTTCATGCTTTCGTTCAAGATGCTGGAGGCGTCTTGAATCTTGTTCAAAAATAGAACTGTGAAGAAACCGTGAAGCAAAAAGTTCTCTTCGTTCTTGCTCCTCTGGTTTTGGATCCTCCTTTCGGTCATCTAGCTTATCCTCAGACTCACTGCGAATTTTCTTTTTCTTCATGTACCATGAAGGTGTTGGCCGTGGGGTTGACTGCACTTTCTCTGTGTCCTTTCGACTTCGAAAGCTAGCAAAGTGGGAGTCATAATCCAGGAAGGACCAGTTGTCTTCTCTAGAAGATGATAGAGACTTTGCCCTCTCAAGCAGAGCTTTGGTGTCTGGTGTGATAGTCTGATCCAGTGCAAAAGAATAGAACTTATTTCTTTCTAGGGAGGTAGAAAACTTTGACTCTGACAGTCTGTCCCCTCTTTGCCTCTCTGGAAAAGAAAGAGATGTAGATGGCATTGGAGAGTTTGATTTATGTTCTCTATCCTCTTCAGAATCTGACCTTACCTCCCCTTGCTCCAAGTCATGCCAAAGGCTGTATTCCAAATGCTTGTGCCCAAGTCTTTTTCTTCCTGGGAAACCTACATCAGGTAATAAATCTTGCTTTAGCCTACTCTCCCAACGTTTATGTGGATCATCAATACCACCATGTAAATGAGTGCTAAGCTTTGTCATTTGTGTGGCGTGTACTCTTTTGACCATTTCTAGGTCTGGGTGAACTGTCTCCTCAGATTTTGGTAGCTCTTTAACATCTTTGACAGTTATAAGATGGGGCATGTCAATTTCCTCTTCAGCATGTTGGGAGGTTTGTTGGGGTTTTGGAGAATTTGTATTATTCCATTCTGGATCTTCACTCTTTGGCCGAAAACTCCTGTATACGCGCTCTCTCTTAGTGCTTACATCCATCTCAAAAGTGTCTTGCTTCTTGTTTCTGGAGGATGGAGAATTGTCTGTGACATCCTGAGGTGGTTTTCCAACCTCATGTACTAGACTGCGATGTTCCAGGTCTTCTGCATCTAAACTCTGAGGGCTACCTGGTTTTCCAAGCTTATCAGGCTCCTGGAGCTGCTGCCGTAGTCTGCGATTTTGTTCCATTTGCTTGCGATAGCTCTGGGAAAGGTCAATGTCAAGAGAGATAAAGTCCTCCCTGCTTTTGCTTTCCTGATCAAGAGTGTCATCATGTGAGAATCTTTTAGACACACCAGAAACAGAGAGGTTCTTCCCAGATTCCTGATCATCAAGATCTGATGGTTCAGCTTGTCGCATCATTGAACCCTGGCCTCTCATTCCAGACATAGAAGAGGAGTCTTGGTCATCTTTAACACTGTAATGAGAAGTTCCCCTCTCCGGTTTTGGCTTTAAATGTTCCCTCTTTTGTGTCTCTTTTTCAAGTGCCTTCACATCTTCCATCTCTTTTGAAAGAGCTGAACTGGTTCCAAATTCTGGGGACTGGATGCCCTCATCCTCCAACCTACCCCTTTTCTGTCTGATGGTTTTTCCACTGGGATCACCAAAGCGCCTTTTACGTGCTGCTAAACGGTCTGACTCCAAAATCAAATCTTTTGCTTCACCTACAAGATCAGATTTTAAGTGTTTTTTGAGTCTGCCTTTTCCATCTCT
This sequence comes from Setipinna tenuifilis, assembly GCA_030347295.1. Classification (NCBI taxonomy): domain Eukaryota; kingdom Metazoa; phylum Chordata; class Actinopteri; order Clupeiformes; family Engraulidae; genus Setipinna; species Setipinna tenuifilis. Next base: position 32,265,311 of record CM059267.1, on the reverse strand, counting down.
GTCTGATGCCTCTCCTTTTCCTGCATCAAGTCTCTCACTTTTCTGTGGTTCTAGACGGGAAATCTGCTCAGAAGGCGAGGGCTCGTTATCACCCTTGTATCGTGATTTTTCAGCACCATCTGTGTCTGAGACTTTCCCTTTAATTGAGCTAGCATCCAAAGAAGCTTCTTTATCAGTCTCTGAATGTGATACGACAGGAGACGGCATTTTACCTCTCCTTGACTTGCCCCTCTCTCCCTTTTCCTTGTCTCCTTTGTCCTTGCGTCTGCCCCTTCTGCTTCTCTCACCGCCTCCAACACGTTCCATCTCCATTGACTCCATTTCTCGTTCAACACCCTCTGTCTTATAATCCACTGGGGACTTCCCAGGCTTTTCAAACTGTGCTGGTGGAGGAGACACAGAACTACAGCTGCCACTTCGCTCAGAGGAATGCCTGTACACACGTCGCTCAGTCTCTCTTGGGACACGGTCAGAAGGTGAAGGTGAAGCACTGGGGGTTATCGGACGTCTCTGATGGGATGGGCTCCATCTACCACGGTCAGCCTCAAAACGTTCACGCTCTCTCTCCCGCTGAATGTAGGTGTACTTCCGCATATCCTGCTCAAATTGGTCACGGTAATCTCTGTACTCCCTGGGATCTTCATGATAACGAGGGTCATAGTGTTCACTCTGATAGTGGTCCAGTTCAGAGTAACGTTCTCGGCTCCTGCCAGGGTAGTCACGGCGAGGATCATCAGCATAAAGGCCTGGAGTACGCACATTTTCATAGTATGCCCGTTCTGCTGAGAATTCATGATAAGGAGGCCTGCGTTCATCTCTGTAGAAGAAAATGGAGTAAAATTTAAGAGCTGCACAACACGAGTTAAAAATCAATCACACTGTACAATGTATCATTTCTCTTAAGTGTCATTTCTCTAACAAGTACTGTTTTATGTGGGAACCAGCCCAGGAAAAAAACTCCATCAACAAAACTCCATCAACTGCACATTATTCTGTGAGAGGAGCAACCACTGCACTTGGAAAAATTCTCAGTAATTAAAATAGGTTCACACCTCCTCTCTGTTGGGATCTCATAGAAGTCCCTTATGTCTTGTCCAGAAGCTTGCATGGACCGATAGAAGGCCATTTGGCTCTCTTGGCTAGCAAAATCAACCTGTGGGTTACAGTCACATGGTGAAACACACAAAAAACAATACACAACTCCCTTGTATAATTGTTTGCAATTGCAAAACAATGTATGCAATACCAAATGTTTTGGCCACTGTTTTACATTGCACTATGCTCTCACACATCTCAATTATAACAACTGATACTAAATGACTGATAAATTAGGTAAATGTATTATGTATTTTAGATTTTGTGTGACTATTATATGTTTGCATCTTACCTTTATTTTGTTGCCACCAATCTTCCAACCTTTTGTCTCTCTAACTGCTGCTTGGGCAAAGTCTGTATTGTTGTACAAGATGAGAGCCATTCCTTTCAGTCTGTCAAAGACTACCTGAAAAATAAAAAGTAGAATGTCAAAATATTACACTTTAATGGTTTCTTTCACCGTCAATTCATTACAAGTTGTCTGTTTGGAAAGCATTAAAGCCCGTCTGTGAAATTTTTTGTTTATTAAGATTTTTTTCTTCATTTACATGTATTACCCCATTAATCAGTAATTACCTACATCAAAAAAAATCTCAGTCTTCTACTTTATATTTGCCATTTATATATACATTGAGTTAGCTATACCAATGCAGATCGCCATGTTGAGTCGCCATATTGAATATACAGGCCCTGGCAGAGCACAACCAAGTGAAGAAATCTTTGCCTGTTCCATTTTTACATTCACTGGCAGCGCACAAGCGTAAGCGAGGCACAAATTCACAGGGGCATCACAGTTTGGGAGAAAAGATCAAGGGTTTGGAAAACTCTCAAGATGGATGATCATTCATATTATCGAACCTATAATGAGCAGGGTCCATCACCAAGAAAACAGAAAAGAGAAAAAAAAAACAGAACGAAACCAGTGACACTCCAGAACACAAGTGAACACCGGAGAAGCTTTTTCCAAATACAAGGAGTTCATGCAGGAAAGCAACTTCCAACGAAACGGTGGCGGTGTCTGCTTTCTTCTCGACAGGTAATTCAAACAAACCAAATTGAAAGTTTTTATTTCCCCAAAGGTTAGTAAGCATGTTGGGCCAGTATAGTGCTGTGTATGGTGTAACGTTCACCAATATCATAAGATGGCAGTTCTGCAAACTGATAGAAAAAGTGCAGAAAGGCTGACATTATCAGTCTTTTTTGTCACTGCTTGTGATCAGCATTACAAAACAAGCAAAACCGAATAGGATGCTGACTTGGAAATAATTTTTCAAGGTTGCATTCCCTGGAATAAAACGGTCGTATGATATCCATGGTGAGCAATCAATAGCAATTTTATCGTCTTGTACCTGATATTATGGCCTGCGATCTTATAGTGTCTTATAGTGCTTTGTAACATGTAACATGACAGCTCGATGACATCTCTCCATATCACACATGTTTTGCTCTTGGCTACCGTAGAAGGAAATGAGCACTTAGATAAGGTGCGGGTTACAGAATAATATTCAATTGTTTGCAGTATACTACCTCACTGCTAGATGGGAGAAGTTGTTAAGACAACTTGGAAAAGTTACAGAAAGGGGCTTTAAGATTACTTTGACTTTTTTTGTTTGAATGGTAACAAGGAAACACAGTTTGTATTGTACATCTCAGGAGGCTTATATAGAATGTGCAGTCTGCATTCCAATTAGCAAAATGTGGAACTTACATGTGAGAAAAATGACATTTATTGAAACATTGTGGTTTACATGTACATATTTAACTGTAAAGATGCATCAAACCATTTAACCAAGCTCCGTGGGAGCCACAATTCTTTGACAATTGTTTCTAAAACTACTTCAGAGGATGAGAAGTGTACTGACCTTAACCACATGCCCATAGCGACAGAAGTGTCTAGTGAGGTACTGCTCTGTGATGTTAGAGGATAAACCATCCAGCCAGACACATGTTGTGGGCATACTTTTCCCAAAACCAAGCTGCAAAAAAACAATTAAAATGTTATGGTAAAAGGAGTATGTTTGATTAAAGCATAGCAATTTATAGAAAAGCTAAGATAGATATGACCAAACCTTTAATCGGTTAGCTCCCAAGTACTCCCCATCCATCTTCTTTATAGCCTTGCAAACGCTGGCAATATCAGAGTACTGCACAAAGGCATACTGAGGAACACCATTGACCCTTTTGATGTCAATATCCTATGGGCAAAAAACAAATACTTTTTTAAAATCTTCAGCTAAAGTAGTAAAAAACTACTTCATGACTGTACAAAGATTTCTGTGATTGTTTCTATTAATAAATAATGGCAATGACTATCAGTTACTTGCCAGAAAATATCTTAGGTAAAGGTGTCATTCCACATGATTCCACATCAGGAATCAAACAAGCAAACAAGAGTACTTTAATAAATGTACTTTAAAGCAAATCATACAAAAACATACCACTATTTCACCAAAGCGCTGAAACACATCCAGTAATTGCTGGTAGTTGGTGGTCTTCTCCAAATTTCCAATAAAAAGAGTGCGGGTTGCCTTTGGATGAAATTCATCTATTCTTCCATCCAAAGGCCGGAATTCATTTTCACTCTCAGTCTCTGTAACAGATATTGCTGGATTTACTACACAACAAAGTGGAGGTCAAAAGATGGCCATAAAGTGGTGTATTGTTATATTGATCTAACCACAACTGATGCATTACTGTGAATCAACTTACTAAACAAGTATTAACTTACATCATGTACTCACTGTAAAGTTAAATGCTGATAAAATCTCCATGTAATGTTTCTTGTAGAAGAAAAGTTGGAGAAGCGCATTAATCATGATTTTTAGACAAATGGAAATTCTTACCGGGGCCATTCCAAGCTGTGACCTTGATCAACATGCCAAAGAAGAGCTTTCCTTGGGACACACTGAGTGCTTTTTCCTGGTCCTCCTGTTGTCTGAAGAAAACTAATCCATACCGTTCCTCTGATGCTCCATGTATCTGAACAGATGTCACTTTTCCATACTTCTTAAACTCATGGAAGAGCCCGTCCTTCAAGCTTGTATCTACAGAAATACTTAGTGTTAGTAAATCTTTATATTACAGAAAAAAGCAAACATACAAACAAACCTACCCAATTAAAACACAAGAGTATGTCTGCAAGCATCTACAATGCAAGAATCTGGTGAAAAGCAATATTTTGTGATTTACAGACCGTCATATACTGTGTGGATAAAACCTACCTGTAGAGCGCACAGGTAGGTTCTGAACCCTAATTCCAAAACTCCTGCGTGGCTCGTCACTGTCTAAGGACAGAGGAGGAGGAGCTGGGGGTGCATGTGTGGCGGCTGACTGCACCGAGCGTGCTCGTGACCCTCCACTGGAGCTGCTGTTAGAGTCACTGCTACCAATGAGACAAACGAGTTACTTTCTTCGTTTTGGATCTGGAAAACACTTAACTGTGCTGGTATAAAAATATTTGATCATGGAACACACATAGTTAGGATTCATCTGAATAAATAAAAGCGACACCTAAAAATCTGTCAGCATGAAAACTACAAAATCCATCTAAACATTAGTATCTTTTGCACACAAAACGATCACAAAAGGATGCACTGAAACTATGTAGAAATGATGAAATATTGTTTCCCTTTTCAAAAACAGAACCCCAGATGGCTCTTCACAAAAGCATCACATGATACTAGTAGCATTTACAAATAGAGAAACATTCCAGCACTTTTCTTAACTTTCACAGCTTGGCTATTCCAGGCGCTTAACTGTTGCAGAGAAAAATTGCTGGAGAACTAGTCTTTTCTCAAACGTGCTCAGCACAACGCATTTTGCACTTTCCGTAGCCATTCTCACTGTGTTTAAGTGCCATAACATTTTTACAGCATACACTCCATAAACTGTTTGGAGTACTGTTTCAGTTCCAGTGTAGCCACCGGGTCAAGCATACATGCATATGCCTACCTGCCACTACCCGTACTGCTGGTGCTGCTGACAGAGTCGGAGCTGGATGATCGGGACCGTGACTGTGAGCGTGGGCCTCTGCTGGGGGAGACCGGGGCTCGTTTGGGGGAGTGGGGGTTTTTGGAGCTCTGGCCAGTGGTCCGCTGAGGTGAAGGATGTCGTGACTGTGAAGAGTGAGAGGACCGACTGCGACGGTGGTGGTGGTAAGTCCGGTCTACTCGCCGACCCCGGTCATCACGGTAGGGGTCACGGCGTGTGGCGCTGGACAGTGCAAAGGGGTCACGCATACGTGACTCAAAGTGAGGCTCAGGGGCATCAAACCCACCGGCTATTGCCCCAGCCGCAGTGCCAGAGCCCACAGGTGAGCTAAACATGGCACGATCACGGTAATAGTCTGTGTTGTAGTGACGAGGTCGGTCAAAGGCAGCCCCACGCTCGTGATGACTGTAGGGACTATGGTCGTAGGCACGCTCTCGACTGTCAGAGCTGCTGTAAAACAAACAGACAACAGATGGAGGAGTCAAAATCTCCCCAAAACAGTGTATTTCCTTTGAAAACTGGTTGAACATTTCCACTGTGTCACCCTTTATATAAAGCTCTAAATATGTGTATTCCAGCCATATGGGTTAAGGAAAATGCATTCTGTGACAAATATTTCATTTCATTTAACGTTTTACGTGACGTATCTGCAGCGTGTTGAAACAGAGAATGAAAATAAATGCACACAACTGTTGGCCAAAAACTGAAGATCAGCTAAACCTGACCTGGATTCCACACTTTGCTAAGGAAAAATGTATTACTCAGGAAGTTGGAGTTGAATTTACAGAGGTTTGTCCCACTTCAAAGACTGCTGCACTTACTGTCTTTAAGGTTTTGGTGGCATGCAGCTGAAATTGTTTAGTTTACATATTTGTTTCTCTTTTAATGCAGCACCCAAGCAATAGAGATACTGGATATTTTTAACGTCTCAATTTTAATTACAACAAATATAAACCTATAAACATTCAAGTAATTACGGTAACAAAAACTAAGTTTAAGACTTCATGGAAGTGGAGACAATTTTATACCTACGTGCTAACATTATAAGCTGCCATCTCTAACATCAATCCCCATTCTATTACAAACTCTGATTTTACTCATTTACTGGTCTGATTTGGTGAAGACCCTGAATCTTCAAAAGGTAACTGATAAAAATTTGAAAATAAATAAGTAAAATTGTGGCAGAACAGGGGGATGAATGAAACATGCCATTTAGCTACACGTTCTACAGTTAGTGGGGGTGAAGGAGAAAGGACACACCTGGGTTAGCAGGGCAGAGGAGTGGGAGACAGAGAAAGGAGGGGTGGGGGTGGAGGGGCAGAGAAAGGAGAAAGGGGCACAGATGTAGAGCGCAGGACAATACCAACCTTTTCAGAGCAGTAACTGAACCTACTAATCCAATATACAATCTAGGCGGGCAATTGTGTGACCCGAAAAAGTACAAAAAAATTCAAGACGGGCAGGAGGAAAAAACTTGATAGGAGTAAAATCTTTTTTTTTTAACGGAGAATGAAGGTCGACTGGGGTGGAAAGAATAATATCCACTGAAGTACAAGTTCTGGACACCCTCAACTGGTCAATTTCTTCAGTGCCAAGAAGAACCAGAAAAAAGTCTCTGGGAATTTCAAAAAGCATTTGGGACAGCCAAAAGTAAAGAAACTTCTGCACAAGTATATCCAGTTTTTCTACTTATGGAAAATAGAAAAAAATAATCCAACTCTTAGTCCACTGATTGCTTAGTCCACTGATGGGTTGCTTTTTCAGTCATCTTCAAAACATGGTCATTAATCAATGTACTTAATTGTCTTAAAACTGTGGTTGAAGTCATAATTCCAGTCCAGTATTATAGGTCTCCATTGGGGGTGGCAAAAAAGAAAAAATCTTGCAATGGGTTTATTCCATTCAAAGGGGTAGATTCCAGCTTGGGCAGAAAGTACGAGTCCATCCAATGGAAGACTTGCCTGTGTCCTAATTAAAATCCCATCAGTTTAAATGCAAATGTAGCAGACGCCTACATCCACACAGAACAATAATAATCCATGATGGCTTGCCGATACATTCCAACATCCAGAGGAGTTAGTCCAGGTTAGGGTTCTTCTTACTGTGCTGTCTTCAGATATCTTCACTGACCTCCAGTAGTAAAAAAAATCTCCTGTTTGATCCCACAATATTTTTTTAACCCCTAACTCCTTTCCATCATCAATTTGCAACATTCTATAGTTACCATTCCTACGGGAGTGATGAAACCGTTGAGGCGTAGACAACGTCGCTGGTACATCCATGACATTTGCAAATTTGACCACCTCTAATAAATCGGTATAAAATCCAGAGAAGACATATCCAGACCTTCCTCGCAACAGCAGAAATGAAAGTAATCTCAACAACCACATGTGCGATGAGGGAAAATGGACAGAGGAAAGAAACAAAATTATCCCTAATCTTAAAGTGTACCTGAAAAGGAAAAAAAACTACTTTCATGTTTAATCCACCAGGCACCACGCTGCATTCCTGGACTGCAGGATCTTGGATGGGATAGATCCAATATTGCTGGCAACTCCTAATATCCAAACCACACAGGGATATTCCACCATGTGTGATGCATCCAACTCACCAGGGATGGTAATTTTTCCACAAGTGTATTATCCAATTTTGAAAGCGTGTTATGGGCTCACACTGCACATCCACCACATCGAATGAATACATATCACATCCACACATTCTTTCAAATGATAAAACAAATGGCTTTAGATATTTCCATGAGTGAAGTCAGGTCTCTGAATGAAGATAGAATCCCTAGATTCTGTTCTATGTCAAACTGAAATGGATTTGTTCTCCTTATTCTCCTCTCTTTCATAACCCCAAATACACACCTCTTTTGATAGTGGGAAATGGTTTTTAATCAGACCCCTTTGGCTTCCCTTGCACTTCGGAAAGGGAGCCCTCGTCCACTTACCCGTCTAGTCTGCGTTCATAGCGTCCCTCTCTGCCGTGGAGGGACACAGGGGGCCCATAAACAGGCCCAACTGCAGCCCGTGAGAACCCCGAAACGTCCCTGGCGTGACTGCTAGACGGAGGGTTGTCCTCCAGCCCTCGCACAGCACTGGGTACCGATCCGGGCTCGTTGTAATCAGTGCGTAGGTCCCGGTCGCCCATCTTGTTGACAGCATTGTGAGCCTTCTGTGCACTTTTGATGTCCACAAAATCCACAAAGGCTGCCACTCCACCCTCCGAGCCGCGTTTCCGCAGGACCTTAACACTCTCCACACGACCATAGCTGGAAAACATAAGAGGAGATGTACAAAGTCACACTGAGGTTGCATATTTTTGAACACCCAAAAGAAATGGGTTTCTTCCATTCAATCACTCCAAACAACTGTAGTGAAGGTATCTGACTCCATTCAGCCCTTAGGCCTATATTAAGTTTACAACTCCTGCCACTAGGACAATGTCAAATGAGGTCGGTGTTTCTCAATCCTTAATTACCCAAGCGTGTCTACAGAGTACCCAAATTGGTAGTTATGTCAGATTTATGTGGCGTGTTCCACGTTATCGTAGCTGAATATCTTGTAAAGCCAGTCTATCGAGGAGCCATAAAACGAACAAAACTACTTTTTGCGGTTAACCTGAACCTTAAAATAAAAACAAATAAAACCCATTAACACTCAAAGAGCGCGAAACCATTGTTTCCGTAAAAACTCTGTCAACATGTAATTTCAGCATTGAGCAACTCCAAGGTATCCGATACTCAAACAACCACGCTTGTCTCGTACACAAACCTTAGGCAAATGTCGGCTGTCATCTTGAAAAGGACATAAAATACGTCCAGGAATTCGTAACTTATCTACACTGTGTCTCGATACATGATACGCAGTCTTTGTTTATAAGGTTAAAATACAAAGTAACCATGTGTAACTTTTGCAGTGTAGTCAACCACCGTCTTCTTGCAGGGAAACAACTCCGAGAGGACAGCGAGGTAACGTTACAAGATGGCAAGACGACATTGCGCCGAACTGCAGATCAACATAGCAAGCCGATTTATCCGTCTAGCATTGTGTGGCCCATTAAAGCACTCGCTTGCATTTTGAGGCAATTTACAAAAATGTCTACATCTTTAATAATACCACTATTCGGGCAGGAATCGTTTTATTTCGATGCCAAACCTGCCGGTCCAACATGACGCTTGATTCCTCTTAGCTTTGGGTAGCTAGCTAAAAGTAGCCAGCAAAATGGATAGCATGGCTGATAAAGTAGCTCGCTAGCTAGCTAGCCATTTCTTATCCACACGGGGATAAAATGAATGGATACATTTGATCTTTGGGACTTAGAAACAAGTACAATCGGCGTGGATGTTTGACGGTTCGCAGAATATACCGACGGCAACGGAAACAAAAAGTAAAAAAAAAAAAATTAGCGGTGGTGCTAGATGAACATCTCCTACCAATAATGCTACATTATTATGGCTAGCTTGTTTAGTTAGCTAGCTAGTTGGTCTTAATTTAACGTTACATTGCAAGGCTGTTAGCCTTAGCACTAATCTTCAGCCACAGGTACGACGAGTGCAATATTAAAGTAATTTAAATTTACTGCAATTGTAAATGGTATATTGTTGAATTCTGAAGGCTGTATAAATTCGACTTCGTGCCTGTTACGCGGATAGGAGACTCCGTGCTAGCAAGCTACTACAAATGTGGGGATATAGCGCGGGCTGAATCCGTATACCGTCTTGTGTAACTCACCGTTTAAAATGCTCAACAATTTTCTCCTCTCGAACATGTTCGGGTAAGTTTCCCACCCAAAGGTGTCTGGTTTCCCGAACCATCCTGTCCGATGTGTTTCCCGTCTATACTCATATGCTCTCACGTTTTTAATCTTCGCCGGTGGGAAGTCCGCCTTGCTAAACAAACGCCTTTCGACTCAGTGAAAAAATGATCCAGGCCCTGTTAGTGTGAGTCTAGCTCAGTGGTCTAGCTCCAATCCTACCGAATGCGTGTGAACCACTGATGACAGGGTACGCGCCGCGCGCAGTCCTACAGCTTTGACGGTCACTCTATTGCTATCACTTCTCGTGACTGGCGCGTTCCCGTGATCATGCGACATCTAAACCACTGTTTTCTGCAAACAATGTAATTTTTACATTCTGTAATATAGGCTACCACGTTATTATGACCGTCAGCCTTTATGAAATTCGGGCGATTAAAAGCCAATATACTGACTATTAAGCTATTTTAAGCTATGTGTTCAATTCTGAACATCTGATACATCTGAAGATATAGGCCCTATCTTTCGATAACTTTTCGTTGCCATCGTCTGAAGGTGGTGTAGGCTATACCAAATTTGGTGAGATTTGGATGAACGTCCTAAGACGAGGTCGTTTACTTTTACTTTTGCTGTTTAAAAATCGTGGGAAATTATTTTTGTTGGAAGGGAGCGTGGATGGGTGTTTTCGATGCATGAGGTTTAATGGAATTTGAGTAGGCTATAGGAATATACATAAATATATATATTACGTATGTATAGATATAAATATATGTATAAATATATATAATGTAATGTGATAATACAGTAAAAAATACAGTGCCCCTATGGGTCAAATTGCATGGTAGGCCTACTTGGTGTGTTTTCAGAGGTTGTCCTGTTGATTGTAGGCTACACATTTTGTGTAGTTTCTGCCTTCTCCGTTCAAGATATTGGCAATTCATAATTTCAGTTTTTACACTTACTCATTCCACTCATGCCTTTCTAACACTGGCATACTCCAAAAATCCATTATTTTGGGCAAAATGTTATTTAGCGAAAACTGTTTTCAAACTTTTATCTTTGATCGGGAACAGCATGTCCTGTGTGAGATTCAGTGGACTTCAGGACAAAAGAAAATTGGTATTCAACTGTAGCGTTCTTTAGATAATGTGAAAAATGTCATTTTGTACAATTACAGCGCTCCATGTAGTCCAAATTTTACATTTTACTATTTTACAGGTTATTGTGCTGATTGTACATGACAAATTTTGTGTAGTTCCTGCCTTCTCGGTCCAAGATACTGGCAAAAAATCATTGTCTTGGGCAGTTTTTGGTGATTTACTTAACGAAAACTATTTTCGTACTTCTAACTTTGATGGGAAACAGCGCCCCTTGTGACAAAATGTCACACAATTCGGTCCACATTCAAATAAAGCTTGCATGTCAAGAAAAAAATAGTTTGCATGTCAGTATATGGACTGTTAAACAATTTTAGGCTTTACTTTAATTTTGGTTGACATGTAACTTTGAAGTGATCAATTTCAAAAGAAATCCTTTGATAACTTGTTGTCAGCATTGTCTGCCGATGACATATACCAAATATGGTCACATTAACGTCGACAAGTTCATTTAAATAAATCATGTGTCCAAATGCATATAACACCATTTCCTGTTGGGCGTGGCTAATGCAATGTATATATGAAAGTTGGTTGCTTTCATGACCCCGACACACCTAAGTTTGCTGAATGTAGCTGAAATTATACGCTGAGCACAGGGCTATAAGACATAAGAGGGGGCTTTGGAGTAACTGGGCCACACCCACAGCCAAGCCTCTGTCTCTGAGAACCAGGCATTAGTTCCGATGCATGTGCAAATTTTCACGAGTTGTACATGGGAAGTGTCTAAAAAAAGGCTAAGTGCTGCAGAAGAAGAAGAAGTGAACATGCCTCCAAACAAGATGTATCAAATTAGTTAATGAATGGTCATTTGCAGTATAGCACCACCCAGTGAAAATTGTAAATCTTAAAATTGCCGATTTGAATTGCAGTAGGTAGGAAGGTAACAGAATGTAATGGAAGCACATTATGTTTCATGAAATGTGTTCCATAGAGGGCACTATCATTTCAAAACATGACATTTTGTCTTAACTAACGAATGGTGTGGTTTAAAACAAAGTTCTAACATTCAACATATTAGTCCATCCTTTTCTGTCAACTACATTTCACTCATTCCATCAATTGTTGCACCCATTTTTCTTTTGTGCGGAACGTCACAGCATAATGCGCTGGTCATACCATGTACTGCTATGCTGTGTAGCTAGGCCTATTAGATAGAATCAATTGTCAGTTAGCCTGCAAGTTATCTGTTCGTTTTTATCAAAGACAGTTTTACACATGAAAATATGTTCTTATTGGAAAAAAAAGTGGTGACCAACAATACAACATGTTTACTTTCTGGTTCATTTATTACATGAAAAAAATTGGGATGCTGGATGTATTTATGTGATATACAATACGACATTTTGTATGATTTAAGGAATAAATATTTTTGGTGCATGTAATCAATGGTGCTCACAAAATGTACAAAGGATTAAGATACATGAAAAAACAAATAGAAGGGTTATAGGGATAAACAGGAATATACGTTTCAACAAAAATATAAACACATTGTAATTTTCAGTGGTTCCAATGGATATCCAACGAACTCCAATACTCCTCCAACAAAATTGTGATACTCCATCAACTGAGTTTTTGTTGTTGTGTGATCTCTCTCCTCCTTTCATCCCAGTTAAGGCTTTCCTGTTTTGTTTGCTGTGGTTCTGCTGGTCTTCTAGTGAGTTTGGCTTTATTGTTGTGCTCTTTGGACCAGTGTCAAGTGGCAAGGCTTACAGAGGATCTGACCCTCCAGAGGGTGACAGCCCTGCTCATTAGGATCTGGAGAAAGAACAACTCTGCAGACCTGTTTGTGTGTGTGGGAGTGTGTATTTGTGAGAGAGAAAGAGACAGAGGGTCAGTTTGAACTAGAATCCACATGTACATTTTAAATAATTACATGAAGGCCTACTTCCAGAAAATTAATACAAATGCAAGTTTGGAGATACAACAGTCTGTCATTCCTGCATATGCATACACAGACACAGACAGAGACACACACACACACACTCTCGCTCACTCTCTCCTGCACAAAAAAACGGACACATACACCTCTGCCTTGACTTCTCTTGTATGATCTATACCTCACAACGATAGCAATCTTCATGGAAGGAGCGTCCAAGACACTCGACTGTGTAGCTATCTGTACCATCTTCTCTTGGGATAATCAGCATGTCACAGGCACTGCACTGTGGGGCATACTTCCTGTAGGATTCAAGGACAAGGAAGGGATTGTTTGGCCACCCCACTCCTGCATTTTTCAGATAACTCCTGCATTAGTGTGAAGCGCTTTTCAGTCGGTGTAGTTTGCCCAAGCACCAAGCATGTATGTTTTTTTTAAACTCCTGAACTATTCAAACTTTTGACAACACTTACTGCATTTCCATCCAATTTGTTATTTGAATAAGAAGTCCTCACTTGGAAACATTTGAAATGTACATTAGTCTTTGTGGTCTTAAAACAGCAGCTATATCATTAAGGCAAATTATGAATGCGCATAACTGACGTTAATAAGTAGACTGTAAAGTTTTTTATTTAAACTTCTTGATTGCTTGTTTACCTGTAGTAGTCTTGAAGGCAGTACACCTCCCCAACCTCTCCCTGTGCAAATCTCTGCTCTCCAATTGGCTGCCTGCATGTTGTGCATACGAAACAGGGCGGATGATAGGCTCGCTCCAAGGCACGAATCACATGATCTTTGATGACCTCACCACAGGCCCAGCAGGGCTCCAGGCTGGCCTTTGGGGGGGGGTGCATTAGTTAATAAGGTGCAGTTCCATAAGAGTCAAAATAACGGTTAAATTGGAAAGAATAACACAAGTCTCTCACTGAGGTGTCTTACCGCCTACTAGGTATGTCACTTTATCAAGGTAGGCTATCATACAGGCATTTAAATATTAAAGGTATGATTAAATTGATATGATTTCTGTTTAGTTTATATTAACTATACTTAAGAAATAGTAAAATAACTTAATAACTAGTAAGATATTATCAACCTTGCTGAGAGATCTGTGTGTTATTCTATATGTCCAACACATTTCATTGTTATGTTGACCCTGTGCACATGTGTATATGCCCATAAGGCCAAAGTATTATGAAATTGTGGATAGTATTCACAGTAGACATAGACATTTGTTATGGAAATAGATGTAGTAATAGTATGTCTCACCTGGTAACAATCCTCACAGAGAGGTATTCCAGCTTTGTTGTAGTACAGTTTTCCAGCCATAGGGATATGGCATTGCCGACACTGAAAACATGCGGCATGGTATGTCCTGTTAAGGGCCTCAATAGCAGGTTCAGTCAAAGCCACGGATTTTCTGCAAAAGCCACACAGGTCTAACAAATAAAAACAATTAAAGTAAGTCTTGCACAAATAAAACAGCTTTTAAACAGGAAATTATTTTTTACTAGAAGTACAGTGTTAAGCCTACAACCTTTGCTCTCTAGTCCCACATTATCCTTGGTGTTGTCTGGACTCAGCGGAAGCTGCTCGCTTCTCTCTCCTCCACCAGAGGGGTTCCTCTCCTCAAACGTTCTCTCAGAGAGAACTCCTGCCTGAGAGCGAGAGGTTAACATGTTTTAGAGCATGGCAGCTTTTTGCTTTGTAAAAAAAACCTCAGTAACATACAACTCAATCGTTGCCCTTGTTTAATTAATTGAGTATTTGAATCCACAGAGACTGAGATTATGACTGCTTGATCCAGGAAAAGCTGAGAATGTCATTAATTATTAGGTTTCATTGGACATTGCAATCATTGACATGTGTCAGTGTATCCAACTGTAGCTATGTTTAGAATAATTTCTTATTAGTAACATTTTGTTCTGCCAGGTTCAACAGTAGGCATTTGGTCTTGTGTTTGGAAAATCCAATCAAATTCAATTGTTGTCTACTTTTTTCAGTCACCTCTATAAAACATGTTCCTGACATGGTTTTGTAGACATGTGGTGGTGTTGAACTGGACTACTTGTGAATTTGGGCTACCACACAATCAGAGTTGGAAACAGTTAGGGTTAAGGTTAGAGTTAGAAGTAGGGTTAGTTAGATAGCATTCTATCAAATTTGGGTAGCTCATCTCGCAAGGCTGCTTAAACTCTTGTTCAAAAAAAGAGAATACTTGTTGGCATAAATAAAGCAAAACTATGTCTGCCTTTTTCTGAAAGCCCTGTGTATGTCTATATGGACTATGCTGTTTGCAAAGCTCAACCTACATAGCAGAAGGGCTCCCAGGGCCCCATGTCCTGGGTGAGTTGCGAACAGAAACGTGTGAATTCCCCTCTGACCCTTGTGAGGGAACACTATGCTCCCAGCAGCAGTGCCCGAGATAGGCGGCTGCAATAGCCGCTGTTTTCATTGCATCTGCCACAAGACTGAACCCACAATAATTGTGCAAGAGGGAGCATTAAATTTCACTGAGCTGGAGAAAAACAGCGCAGATCTGTGTATTTGGTTAAATGCTCTGTTTCTTTTGGAAAGGCTAAAAAATACAGAGACAACAAAGCTCAGGTCATGCTTGCCTTCAAAAAACAACTGTGCTCAAGCTAACCCCCTCACCCGCCACCCCTATCCCACACCTCGCCATGTACGGCCCTTTGGTTTAATCTAATCTGCAGATGGACTTATTTGACACTGCCCTCCAGGGAAGGTCCCCCAGAAACCTGTTGGAAATTGAACAAAAATGTGCAAGCACAACATGATGGCATATGTTCCTTACACTGGTGAGCATGCTGGTCTATAGATGAGAATGATTGCAGGACACTAAAGTGGTTCTGATGGACTGGATGACTTACCTCATGGGCTGTGATGGGTGGAGAGGGCTGGGAGTAAGGAGGAGGAGGAGGGAGGCTGGGCTGGGGGCTCTGAATGAATAGAGGTGGTGGGGGATTCACAGACTCAGCCAAGAGCTCCAGGGGAGCTTCGGGGGGCGGAGGGGGAAAGAACTCTGGTATGAAAAGATCACAGTGGAATGGTGGATAATTAGATAAAACAGGCAGGAAGTTTCTGTCTGTCGGTCTATGTCACTATGACAATACTATCAAGCACACACATAAACCTTGACTGAAGTACTATATATCTGCCTTTGTGGTACAACACACACAAGTTCTTTTTATATTTGCTGCTTCATTTATGTAGGATATACATAGAGAAAGCTAATTTTGACAAGCACTCTGGAGAGTGCAGATGTAACACTACTGTAGTCAGCGTATACTGCATACGGAGACGGAGATCCTGGCTTTAAGAATTAACTGCCACATTTGGCCACATATTTTGGCTAACCCTTTTTTTACTACATTATAACACAAATTATTAGACAGGTAAATTAGCTAATTAGTGAAATCACCTGTGTTACATGCACAGGTGGAAGCTGTACATAGCAGGGTTTTTACTTTCTAAAGCTGTGAGCTCCATCTCTGCTTTTTACATTTTCAAGAGGTAATGAAACCTCAGAACGTTCTCCAAGTTTATTACCCTCTGAAGTGACTTCGGCTTTAGCTGACTCCAGCTTAGGGCTCTCTCCTCTGCTCGGAGCTCCATCCTTCCCCACAGTGGATGCAGGTAAAGGGGATGCTGGGACACGGTTGGGGGCCAGAGCTGGGGAAGGTGATGGCATGCGTGTCACATTTTGCCCATCCTGTGATGCAGTCGAGGTGCGGCGTTGGGCAAGCTGTGGCTCACTGGTGCCGTACCCGGGGCCGTGGGGCTGGGCGGAGCTGAGGGTGTCTCTGGGCTTGGTGCTGTGGATGTGTGAGGAGTTAGGCGTGACTGTGGCACGGTATGGCGAGGCTAGAGTGATGAACACAGAGGACACCATCCTCTTTGGGGGTGCTGCTGACATCATGGTGCTGAAACTGGTGGATGAACATCATTGGTAAATGTTATTATTTAACCCAACATTTGGGTTCACCTTTACCACAAACACACATTTTTTATTTTTGAACCTCTGTCTGCAAAATATGTAAAGAAATTTAACTGTAAAAAGTAAGGCATAGCAAACTTATGCTGCATGCTGCATAAATCTTTTCACATTGGTTTACCTTAGCAATGTAATGTACTATACCTTATCATTAACATACATTACATTAAGTTAAACCAATGTAATAAGATCCATGTAGCCTGTTGCCTTTATTTTTGCATTACTTTGGTTCTTAGCAGCCCTTTTGCAGTGTCAGTAGAACATCCAAGGTTATTCAGTATTTTGACCTAAAAATCAAACACAACAGTAACTTGTTGCTGCTTGTTGTTCCTTGGCAGGAAAAACCTCCCAATTATTTCAACAGTTGTTTGATTTTTTGCCTGTTTTTTCATGTTTGAGTAGGCAGTGGAATATTGTGGTTTATCTAGCCATCCAGGAAGAGAGAGTTGGGCTCTTTCGCACCCATTTATGAACAAACTGGTTAGTGGAGACCCACCCATGGGACCCATTTCCTCACAACAACTATAATCATATTTGCACAAACCACCCTTTCTCTCATACACACATATAAATGCATACACACATACAGTACACACACCCATGCACACACAACAGTAACAATGGCACCATATCCACATTTAGCAATGCAGTGTTTACTTATTTGAGTGTAGCCATTGTTAAAAAAAACTGCCTAAGAAAGTGTACAACCCCTGGCTGGTGTGTAATTGTAGATTCATTGAGGAAAATGTTCTGATGTTTAAATCTTTTGGTTATGCCTTCAGCTTCTGCCCTCCTAAACTGTGTGGTTAAAATGGTGATGTAGTGGCACCTAATGATGACTCCCTGATGGAGCAAATGTTTGGGGTGTGATCACATGACAGAAAAGTAATGGGTATAATATTAAAAGAGTTACCATTACATATGTTAAACTCTAACAAGCATGATATGACAGATTTTTTCACAGAGACATTCACTGGAAAATAAAAAAACCTATACACAGAGATAAACATGCATCTATGTCTACAAATGAAAGTCTGTGTAAATAGATGTAAGTGTGTATGTGCATTGTAATGTACTGTCATTGTACAGTATACATAAACAGGGCAGGAGTTTAAATTCAGTATAAATTACAGAAACACTTCAATCCCACAGGCACAATCCTCTTCCCCACCGCTCCTTCTGGCCAAGTTGGCACTGGTTCATCAAATTCACCATTTTGTCAAGTATTGAGAAACAAAAAGTGAGGTCACTGTTTCGTTAGAAAAAGGGAAATTGCATAACTCAATATGCAAAATCCATTCCACATACCTGCTGGGGAGACCAGTATTGACTCTCTGCTCTCCCTCTGTATTCTTTCTCTTCTTCTCTCTTCCTCTCCCTCTCCCTTTCTCTCTTGGTAGATCGTGAAGCTGCCGGCAGCCCCCTCTATTGTCACTCACGGGGCCGTCACTGAAAGAGTAAGAGCGAGGGCTGTCGTACAACGGACAGCTATCTACAGAAAGCCACTCCTTTTCCTTCACCGCTCGCCTCCCTCTCTCTGTTTCCCCCTCCCTCCCTCTCTCCCTCCCTTCCTCTCTTTCTCCCTCCCACTCCTTCACTCCCTCTCCCCTGCCGAGTGACAACACTCCGTTCCCTGCCGTAAAAGGTAAACAGTTAATCACTGACAGAAGTTCACTAAAATGCATGACACATGCACACTCATTGGCACACACAAAATCATCACATAAAAGTTATCACACACACACACTAAATACACATACTACACCACACACACTCATTTCACAAGTATCCATAAAACATACCACAACTACAGACACATGCATTATGTAGTGAAATACAGGAACTGAAAGCTAAAACAGGATGTATAGTACATGCTGGAAAGCCTGGACTACTATGAGGCATGCGTGCACATACATGCATGCCGTGGATGTGCACGCACGCACACACACACACGCACACACACAAACACAAACACACACACACACACACACATCCCCCTCCTTTCCTCTCCTTTATCTCGGAGAATTCAGCAGGATGTGACTGTACCTGCCTTTTCCAGTTTTGCCCCTCTGATTCTTTTCTTTGCAGCTCCCTGTTCCTCTCTCCCTCTCATTGTTCTGTCACTTTATTTTCTCTACCTCCCTCATCGAGTCTACTCTCTCTCTCCTTCTTTCTTTTTTTCTGTTCCTCTTCATTTTTCTCCTCCCATCCCCCAATGCCAGTGTGTTTGCCTCTGTTTTAGTTGCTCTACTAGCATAAACTCCACACAGTTTTCCTGTTGTTTTATGTCGTTGGAGAAATGAAAACAAAAGGATTATGTCTGAAATCAGGCAGGTCCAGACAGTTCTCAGGTCAGTTTGCTAGGTTTGAACACTGAGACTGTAGGCAGATTCCCAAGAGCAAGCAGGCAGGAGAAGCAAAGGGACTGTAGAACTGACAAGCAAGAAGGGGGTAATGATAGTAAGGGGAAAATGGTGAATTTTGGTAGAATTTCAGACATGGTATACCAAACCACTGAACACATAAGGGCTAACTTTCCCCCTTTCCTGTGGATTCTGGGTATTTATCAGTACAATCAGCAGATATTTTGGCTTTGAATGAAGCGTAACCTTGGGAAGCTAGAATTCCCTTCACTGGCTCTGGAATCTGGAGCAAGGGAAGAAAAAAAGACAGCAAAAGAAAGGAATATGGGAGTGGGGGTTTGGGAGAGTAAATGAGTCAACATAAGCTGCAGATTGATGAAAATGGAATGAGAGAGAGAGAAAAAAAAGACTGAGAAGAGTTTGGAGGAGTGATGTGTGCTAATGTAAAGCAGCATTAGGTAAGGGGGATACAGGGTTAAGAATTGGGAGGAGGGGTCTCGGTCGGGGGTGCTGTGTTGTTCCAGTATCTGCAGAATGGAATGCCACAGTGATGTCACAGAAGCAGGAGGGAGCATGCCCAGCAATGACATCATCCCCACCGGCCCCAAAACTCCGCCTCCTCCCCATCACATTAGCTGCCAAAACCTGCAGCCAGAGAAGTGGAGAATTGGTTCTGATGACTAACCCTGGGTTTGCATGCAAAAAACACTCTATGGAGATACCACATTATCACTCAAGCTTTGTTTTATTTAATTAAAGACAGAGTAGATGGCATTTAATATATCTTTATTAGACCTGATTAACATAAAAATTTGAATAAACACTGGTGAGTGAGATATATTTGTATTTGTAGACTTATCAAGCTCAATGTGCATGAGAAAATGAGTCACGGTGAATAATAAGTGCGTGCATCTGTGTTTAAACTGCATTTGTGAGTCACGTTAAAAGCATGCTGAAATTGTCTTTGAGGACACAGAGATGCCAGTGTATGTCATTCTTACCATGTGTTCTTTGTCTTTTCACATTTTAAGAGAGTATTTACAAGAACCTAATCCCTCTTATATTGTTTTATATATGTTTTTTTATTTGATATTTCATCAGTGAACACACTTTAAAATTCAAAAGAATTTTATATTCACAACAACTTAAAAACTATTCTCAAGATATTCACATAACCAATGTTGCATTAACCAACAGAAGAAAACAAAAGTAAGTTAAACACATTAAATGTGTTAAACATTACATTACAAATTTTGTAGACCACCCACAGATATTAACACTTACAAGGAAAATGAGGTAGATCTTTCTATTACACTGTGATGCATCTGTTTCAGTTCAGTAAAAATAATTATATTTAGATAATTAAAACAAAGGTGTGGTAGTATGAATGTAGGACAGCCATCAGGTTTAGTGACAGTATAAATGTATGTGACTATCTGGTTTAGTGGGAGCCAGAGATAGTGTCCACATCTCCTTATCCATGAATAAAAAACGCAAGAGAACTGAGCTTGATTACTGTGTGAGGGTCTTTATGTGATACTGCTGACTATGCAGAAAGGCTGCTCTGATGAGCAGACTGAATAGTGAAGCCTTGATGCCCAACACTCTCTTTGCTCACACTGTAGTCTTTTACATAGTTGTCTAACCCTAACATTCTTTCTTTGCTTATGCCGATTCCCCAAGACCCATCAGAATCTCATTTACAAGGTCTTCGATTCTGTTTCTACAATCGCAAGCTATTTCCATAGAGATCCTAAGGGTGAGGGGAGGGTGATTTCCTGTGCCACTACAGTGGCTTGGCTCCTGTAGTTGAGTCATTTTCATCGTCATAGTGTACAGAGGCCTCCAGACGACCTGTGCCACGCCCGGTTATGTGCTATAACTCCTAGTTAATCATTGGCAAGTTACGTAACTTTATGGCCTACAGACAAAACAGGTTCAGGAGTCTTCAACTCAGAATGTATGCATGGGTCCACAATGCGGTCTTGCTGTCTTGTGCAGTACGTCAGTCAAGTTAGAATTCTTTATGTCGGAAAATGGAGTCTGCCCTTGTCATTCAGATGGCGAGCAGCCACTGTGGTACTTGTAATCTTCCTTATGATGGACAAAAAAAAACAGAAAATGAATCACTATAGACTACTACTGTGCAATCAAATTTCTACCTCATCAATTACATGAGAAATGTAACAAATATAGACCTTACTGAAACAAAACAAAAACAACCAAGCTCATATTGTGTATTCAGAGACCAGCACCTAAATAAGTTGAGAGGAGATCATTTTGACTTAAAATAGCTTACTGCTTTGCTATGTGGGGTATACTTATGGCCAAAAGCAGCCATCATAGAGTGCATTTGTCCCAACAAAACCCTCAGCAGATTCTAGCACTTGGTGGCATTGTCTTAACCAAAGAGCTTGTAATGTTACTGCTTTAATTTTTACATTACATTTAGCAAACACTTTTATTTGAAGTGACTTACAGTGCTGGAAAACAATCAAGCTCATGCAACATGAGAGATTCCAAAGTAAGTGTAGGGAGACAAGCTGAGAGTACATGCCGGTTAGGTGTCGATACCATGGTGGCAATAGGTGGATAGTGAGTAAGAGTTTTTGGGATAAGAGGTGTTCGAGAGCTTCTTGAAAACAGAGAGGGACATAATCTTTTGGCATCTGGAAGTTACTGATATACACAGCATGTGTTTATATTTTCTAAGGTACATGACTATTACTGACCCATATATGTTTAACAAGACACTCTAAGACAGTGCAGTGCAGAATTCCTCTTTGAATGTAACAATAGTAGTGACTCAGGTGTCTATTTTTTCCAGCTCAGTTCAGATCTACTTTCATATGTTTGCATATGTTTCTTAGTCGCTCCAATGCCACCCCAAGCTCTAGGATTTTAGAAAAGGTTCCCAGGTATTACAGTCAGTAAGATGTCTGTGAGTAATTGTAGCTACCACCCCCTCTGTCTGACTGACTCACCAGACGAGCTTTGCGCTGCAGGAGGCCCAGGGAGGGGAGCAGACAGACTCCCTCCCCCAAGAGGAACAGAAGCACCTGCATCAGGTCAGCCAGCCCTCCCACCATCACCAGCAGCACGAACAGGGCCCCCACACGTATCCCTGCAGACCGCAGCATCACCTCTCTACCAGGGTTAGACTGATGGTCCTCTGGAATGGGGGACAAAATAACAAGGGTTTAGTTAGGACCACAGTCTAGATATCTGGGCCCGTATTTACAAAGAATTTTATCTTAAGGTCAGGAGCACTCCTAAATTGGACTAAAGGGGTTTTTTTGTAGGATTTGTTTCTTAAAAGTAATTAATTGCTTAGCCAATCAGTGGGCAGAGGGAATGTTCATGAACGATGACGTCAATTGTGTGCACTACATCTCACTTCTAGTCTATCTGTGGATGTACAGTAGATCAGCAATAGCAGAGAACGAAGTAAGCAAGGCCATTTAGTCTGTTGTGGCAACGCTTCGGAACATTGAGGAATTAAAGTCTGAGCAAGAAGAATGTTTAAAGAGTTTAATTTGTGGAAGAGACTTTGTGGACCTACTCCCCATGGGGTTTGGGAAAAGTGTAGTCTTCCAGCTTGCTCTGTTAGCTGTTAGTGCGCTAGTTTCCGGAAAGCTTTGTTACTTCCTTCACAATCTAGTACATTGCATATTTCACGATTTGACGTTAATGATTGGGTAAAGGCAGACCCAATTGTTTTAAATTTCAGCAAATTCCACACCTCCAGGAAGAAAAGCATAGCACAGCCAGAACATCTGTACAAAACGAAGTGAAGTACAAGAGCCTGGAAAGCTACTGTTTTGTAGCATTTTGTAGTAGTTCATTTCTTTATTATTAGCCTACACAATTATATATGAAGTAGACTAACAGAATTTGATTATAAATAGAGTGCATATATATACTTCAACAAGGCTTTTGGTGGTTTTACTGCATTCCTTCCATGTTGCAGAAACCTTAAATACACGATCTCACACGTGCAATTCAAAAGATCAGAGATGTGCTGCCCTCGGATGTTTTATAAATAGCTCTTAGTGAATTAGGAGTCCTCAGGGCTACTTATAAGCTCTCCCAGACGTAGGTGCTACTTATAAACCTAAAATATTTTGTGAATAAATCTTATTTTAGAAAATTATGAGTCCTAAAGATAAGACTGACATGCCCATGAGTTTCTTCTAAATTCGCCTGTTACAAGCTACTTTTGGCTTTAAGATTCTTTGTGAATACGAGCCCTGGTGACATCTAATCTGATGATATGACCTTTATATGATAAGATCCTAACATTCCCCATTAAGGACAGCATATTTAACTAGATGTACCACATAGCGGTACATGGTATGACCGCAGCAGTGTATTGATGTGGGAACCGTAGGTAGGCCTATAGTGAGTTTGTGGTAGGTCAGTGTTGTGAGGTGAGAGTTTGTGTGGAAATGATTTGCTGGAAGCATGGATGTGGGTTTTGAATGAATGACATTCTGTGTGTTTGTGTATATTTTGTGTAGTTCCCACCTTCTCGGTCCAAGATATTGGCAATGCAAAATCACAATTTTTGCATTTAACTATATCACTAGGTGGCGCTATGCTTCAAGTGAGTGTTTATGGGATGGGTCGATACTCTTTAACACCGGTATGCTAACACAAAATCATTGTCTTGGGCAACACTTTTGTTGAGTTATTTAACAAAAACTGTTTTTGTACACCTAGCTTTGATGGGAAACATTGCACCCTGTCTCGAAATGTCACAAAATTTGGTGCACATGAAAAAAACGCTGTTCAGAGTTGTCATGTCAACTTTGACCAAATATGAGCAATTAGAAGCCGAGATATGTACTTTTGAAGAATTTTAAGCTATGTTTTGAATTTTGATTGACATGTATCTTTGAAACAGTAAAACAGATAACTTTTCGTCAGCATTGTCTGTAGATGACATGTACCAAATTTGGTGAGATTCACATGAATAGCCTATGGCGAGTTCAATTACTTTCACTTTCGTAATTTTTAAATTTCATGGAAATTAATTTTATTGAAGTGGCCGCTAACCAGTGTTGTCAATGCGGGAGGGCTAACAGATTTTACAACAAAAAAATTGGTTGTAAGCATTATACATAATAATAGGCAAAACTACATTTTGTACAATTACAGCGCCCCCTATGGGCCAAATTTTATGGCATGTGCTGTGCTTTCAGAGGTCTTTGTGCTGATCGTGCATGACATATTTTGTGCAATTCCCACCTTCTTGATCCAAGATCTTGGCGATGCAAAATCCCCATTTTTGCATTTAACCATATTATTAGGTGGCGCTATGCTTCAAGTGTATGTTTATAGGCTGGGTCGATACGTCTCTGTAACACCAGCATACTAACACAAAATCATTGTGTTGGGAAACATTGCTGACAAGTTATTTAACAAAAAACGTTTTTGGACACCTAGCTTTGACAAGAAACATCGCCGCCTGTGACGAAATGTCACAACATTTGGTGCATTTTTATTTGTTTAAAATATTCATTGACATTTAACTTTAAAACGGTTAATCTCAAGATAAATCCTTTGATAACTTTTTGTCAACATTGTCTGTAGATGACATATACCAAATTTGGTGAGATTCACATGAACAGCCTATGACGAGTTCATTTGGTTTCACTTTCGCAATGTTAAAATTTCACGGAAATTGTTTTCGTTGGAAGTGGGCATCGACCAGTGTTTTCAATGCGTGAGAGTCAATAGATTTCAATACAGTAAAAAATTGGACATAAACATTAGCATTCTCTAGATCATAAAATCGTTTTTAAAAAAAAACTGTTTTTGGACACCTAGCTTAGACAAAAACCACAGTCCCCTTTGACAAAATGTCACAAAATTTGATGTGCCAAAATCTTCTATTCGCTCAAAAACTTCTAAGGCTACATGTCTACAAAGATTCATGTCCGCTAGAGTTCCAGAGTCCTGGCAATTGTTGACGGAAAATCGGTGGAAAAAAAAAATAAGGAAAAAAAGTCTCGGCAACACTATAATGACCGCTTTTGCTAGCTTCGCTAGCGGCTGTCATAATGAGTTAGAATTATGTAAGATACAGTCTGAATCAGTAAATATTGGAAAGGCTTATCCCTTGCTGTGTATCTGTAGTGGCCTGGTAAACCAGCCCCTTGTACTACAGTTCATCATTTTGTACAGAGGGTCTAGCTGCATTAAGAAATTTTTGCTTCCTGGAGGTGTAGACTTTGCTGAAGCTTAGAACGATTGGCTCTGCCTTTACCTAATCGCCAGTGTCTAGTTGTGACGTATGCAATTAGCCTGACTAGCCTGCATATGCACTACAATTCTAATGTAGCATACAAAGCTGACGTCATCACTCATGAACACTGCCTCTGTTCTGATTGGTGCAGTAAAAATTCAACCAGAGTGAACCATGTCAATGGAAGCAAACCCAGATTGCCGCTATAGGGAGAAATGAATCAAGCAGAACTGCGTAGGCAGGCTTATCTGAGGATCTTACACCTTTAACTCTGTACCTCCTTATTTCACAGAGCATAATGTAATCTGTGATGTGATAACAAGGGTCACATACACAGTCATCCAAGCCTCTAAACCTTGACCAGATTAGAAGTGCGGTGTTCTAAGTTGATTGTCCAAGGTGTTGGTTGATAAAAAGTTTTTTTTTTTACTAAGTTCTGCTGGTTTTGTGACCAAGTCTATCAATGTGAGCAATGTCTGTCTGTGTGTTTGTCTGTTCCACACATAACTCTCGAACCACTCATCCGCCTGATCTCAAATTTGGAGAGCATCATCCTAATTGTACAGGTGTGTGCAATGGCAAGTTTTGTGTTTTTCAGGCAAAAAATACCGAACACATCGGTAAAACAAGCTGCCATTGCCTTTTGTCTTGCGCCGCTCTGGCCGGAGCCATGACAGAAGATTCTAGAGTGAAGTGTGTAGCACTCTAGAATTTTTGGCCATGACAACACCAGGCTGATAGGATTCACAACGCTAGCTGCTACAATGTTGGACATAACACGACTAACAACATAACACGACTAACGACATAACTACAATGTTGGACATAACACGAGTCAGCATTTGCCCACAGCAAGGCAGCACGCAGGTAAGATACAACAGTAAACTACAGCACTGCACACATAGGCCTACAGTGCATACAGACGACACGTAGAGGAGGCAGACTTTTTCATGTCTAAATTCCGGTTATCCCACATCGCAAAACAATGGCTAATGAAAATCTCACAAGTCACTCAGTGCAAATTTATTTATGTATCCCTCCTCCTTTTACCTGATATCATCCACTTAAACAATAGGGTAGCCTATATACTACTGGCTCCATAATACTACATAATACTCTGGCACATCTTCTATGGGCTCTGCACTAATAGTTAAAACTGGAATGCAAGCCCATCAAATGTAAAACTACTACCAATTTCAAGTAGTAGTAAAACTACATACACACAAACATTGACAAATAGACTCTGTTACACACACACACACACACACACACACACACACACACACACAGACTCTCTCTCTCTCTCTCTCTCTCTCTCTCTCTCTCTCTCTCTACTAATACTAATACTACTACAAGCACACACACACTCACCTAACATCCGAAGCAGCAGAAGAATATAGCACAGGGTCATGGGTGTCCAAAACCTCAGGTCGTCTGCCCCTAGCAGAAAATGCTGATTCATTGTTGCGGTGGCGGCGAGGATGCCCACAGCGAAGGTCATGACCACCCAACGGCGGAGTGTGGGCAGCAGAGCGGCCCCAGAGGAGACCAGGGTGAGGCAGACACCACAGTCCTGCCTGGAGCAGTGCTGGGGGTAGAACTGGCCCACGTGAGCCCACAGGCGCCTACCTAGGCTGGACAGGAACCAGCTTAAAGCGCCTCCCAGCAACAGGCTAAGGCAGCGGCGTGGGGCCCCTGCATGAAGAAACTGTAGGCTGCAGGTGAGAGCACAGCCAAGGGAGAACTGGCACTGAATCAGCAACTGCTGGGTGACCTCGTAACTATTTCCCTGATGGACGGAAACAAAAAAAACACATTTGTAAATAATACATTTTGGGTTATTAAGTTTCATCAACATAAAATGATCCATGTATCATGTTTACTTAAAAAAATACTTCTACGCTTCACTTTTTTTTTACAGCGAAGGGAATCCTCTGCAGCTACAATTCTAGGCTAAAAGGCTGTGGCAACAGAAACAAGTATAATGTGACCATCTGGGTAAAGTGAGTCAAAGACAAAATTGTTAGTGGAATGATGGCTGTTGTAGGTCAACAGTTATTGTATGACCCCAGGCCTGGTGGTCAGCTGATAGGCTACCTGCATGCTGATTGTGGCATTTTACCTGTCCAAACAAGAGTGAAGCCAGAAAAACCCTGAGGCAGAACTCCAACACTATGAGGGAAGACACGCGGGGTCCCACCAGGGATAAAAGTCCTATTTGAAGAACAAACTGGATTCCACTACTGAGGTGACCGATTGGGGTTATTTCATCTTTTGGGTTCACAGAAGCGCCCCCTCCTGGTGAGCGTCTGAGGAGCACAAGTGAAGAAAGAGGTGCACCAACGTAACCAGGTCAGGAGTATTAGTGATGGGCAAGCTGGATTCAGAAGCTACAAATCCAATAAAGCATATTCCAAATCGCTTGGATCTGCCTGTGCATTGATTACAGTTGATTTTACTAAATAATTTACTCTTCTGCTTGGCTAAAGAGCTGTACTCATTAGAATCAAATACTTGGGAGTCTACTGAATTATATCTTCAGAAGCCAGTTTGCCCATCACTGCTTATTATATTACTGCAGCCAAGAAACTAATTACAAATACAACAGCTGGACATTTTTTCAATTGATACACTAATTTAACAATTACAGTTTTGAATGAAAGCCAAGTTGAAGGCTTCTTCAGTCATAGGCTTTAAATCATAATTTTGTATAACATTGTTAGGCTTTAACTGTACAAAAATAGAATGTTTATTTGTTTTATTGCTTTATTGCTTAAATATCATCCACTCCAAAACTCACCTTGTGGATTGGATGAACAGACACACTCGCAACAGATTATACATCAGAGATATTCCACACGCTCCAACTAGCCCTGGTAACAAGTCATTGATTAAGCACAGAATATTTCTTATTTCTCTGTAGTTCTGCTTTTCATAAACAACGACGATATCATCATAACAAATACACAAATACATCAGTTCACTTGAAGTAGTTTGCAGTAATTTTCATATCCAGCCTAAGAAGTCACTAACTACTCACCTTGCAGTAAAGCCACAAGAGGATCCTCCACTGGCAGCCACGTCATGATAGCACCCAAAACCATGATTCAAGTACAACAAATTCAACTGGTTAGTCTACTTCTTATGTCAAACAAGTGATTTAATCACTAAGAATCCTTTCATCAAAGAACAGAGTGCTTTTGTTTTTCAAAGACAAATACCCTCGTTGCACAGCTCTGATCACCAAAGCTCATGTTGGCACAAAAACTCTCTCAAGGTTTAAAGGTCAAGATGTTACTTAACAAAGAGATAACCATTCTCTAACCTCATTCTCTCTATCTGGGTAGCTCAGTGTGATGAGAAGCAGTTTCAGTCTTGCTAAATATACTTGTTATACAGTTTATGATTTTTATTGGTAGTCACAGTGTCAACACAGTTATATCAGAAAATCTTTATTAAACAGAATACATATTAATAGATATATCAAGTGTTACAGTTGAATAATTACAATTGTTTTAATGACATTCCATATCAAACAAAGCACGTAAGGCATAATAGTGTTTTGCACATTCTTCTAGCACATTTGTAGCTTCAGAGAGGTCTTGTTTATGCTATGAGAAAAGTCAGGCACAATAGGGAAGCTTGTCTCTATTTTTACATGTACATTCATCTTCATCATAGCTCTAGTAATAGTCCAAAACATCATTTCTAATATACCTACTGATATGTTTACTAAAATATGGATTTGTAGTCCCTGATTTAACAGTATATGTGCTATTTTTGAAGACAAAACAATACAAAAAATATCCTGAGTCACCTACCTAATCAGTATGGGGTTTCATTTTAAATGGCTTAAAGAAAAGTTTTCAGAAGCTCACAACCTGCCTCTCATCACCCTTCTCCTTTTTCAGAGTCACCTCCGTAGAGCATTCTCCCTGAGACTGTCCGTAACTGGAGTGCTCAGACTTCTTCACCACAGGCCTGCTGCCAAAAAACTGTTCCACCCCGAGACCCAAGTTGCTGGTGCTCCCTGGCTCCCTGGGACTCTTTAATGTAGGTTGTCAGGACTCCAGCTGGTAGCGTAGCGCCCTCTGCCTCATAAGGTCCCACAGCAGCATGCTGAGCACTGTGTGGGGTGCCAGACGCAGAAACACTGGCCCAATGCCCTTGTACAGGCCCAGCAGCCCTTCCGATTGGCTCACTTTCAGCATGCAGTCCACAACGCCTGTATACAGCTGGCCCTGAGCAGGGATGATGGAGAGAAGGACAGGTGATGAGTTAACTTTGCTCATTCAGTGAGCACTGGTGGTGTCAGCTGACTATCAGTGGCAAGTGTTCTTAGCCAAGACTGTTTTCCTTTGTAGTATCTCAATGATGGAATGAATTTGAATACAGTCATACATTTCAAGATATTTAAAGATACATCCTTATAATTTGTACTTTGATAAATTGATTTGAATTATGACTGAATTAATTTGATTACCTGTCATTTATTTTTGTAGATACATGTTTGCTGACTATAAAATATGCAAGTTTTTTTTTTTTTTTTTTTTTTTTAATCTGGACAAGTATTTTTTATTATGATGTGATGTTTTTAGTATTGTACATAACTGCCAAATGTCATAAACACAAACATATACAGACCCTTTCCAAAAAATTAGAATATCATGGTAAAGTTCCTTGATTTCAACTCCATCAACTTTCCTAGATTGTAGATTCAGGGCCCAAAGATTTCAAGTATTTATTTGTTTATTTTTACATATTTTGGGCTTCCAGCTAAAAAAAATTGGAACACTGTGAAGAAATCACCATTCATCAGTTTTTGCAGAAAAAAAGAAATCAGGATCATATCAGATTAATCAAAATATGGTACTTTCTAAACGATATGTCAATGTTCAATACTTGGTTGGGAATGCCTTCACTTTAATCACTGCCTCGATTCGCCATGGCATTGAGGCAATCAGCCTGTGGCATTGCGTGCGAGTTATAGAAGCCCAGATGTCCTTGATGCTTGCGGTCAGCTCTTCTTTGTTTTTAGGTCTGGTGGCCCTCATTTTCGTCTAAATTCTCAATGGGATTTAGGTCTGGCGAGTTGGCTGGCCAGTCAAGCACTGTAATGACATCAGCATAAACCAGATTTTGGTGCTTCTGGCGGTATGGGCAAGGGCCAGGTCCTGCTGGAAGATGAAATCTGCATCTTCATACAGATCCTCGGCAAAAGGAATCCTCTTAAACTCTGAAGTCCTCTAAAACATTATGGTAGACTGTTGCAGTGACCTTGGATTTAAGAAAGCAGAGTTTACCAACACCTGCACTGGACATTGCTTCCCAAATCATGACTGACTGGATATTTTACACTTGACCTCAAGCAGCTTGGGTTTTGTTCCTCACCTGTCTTCCTCCAAACCCTTCGACCTTGATTCCTGAATGAAAGGCACACTTTACTTTCATCGGAAAAGAGGACCTTGGATCACTGACCAACAGTCCAGTCTTTCTTCTCCTTGGTCCAGTTGAGACGCTTCCTACGATGGCTCAGGCTCAGACGTGGCTTGACCTGAAGAACCCGACAGTTGTAGCCTATCTCTGCCAGATTCTTGAATCATCTCTGTTTGATAATCCACAGTCATCTCTCATGCTGGCGCATCTTCTCCTGCCACATTTTGCCCTTCCACTAGACTTTCCATTGATATGCTTGAGCACAACACTCTGTTTACAGCCAGCCTCCTCAGCTATGAACTTGTGTGGCTTACCCATCCTGTGGAGGGCATCAAAGATCAATGATCTTCTGGCCAATTGACAGGTCTGCAGTCTCCCCCATATTGAACCGAACTGAGACAATTGAACCAAACTGCAGCAATTTAATGACACCTGGGGAACCTGTGCAGGTGCTTTGAATTTAGTAGATGATTAGTGTGTGACACTCCACATGAATGTTTAAAACATTCATTCCCTGCAAAATTTGGGCTGATTTCTTCACAGTATTCTAATTTTTTGAATTCCTGTTTTCGTGGGTTTTTTGAGCTGGAAGCCCAAACTATGTAAAAATAAACAAATAAATACTTGAAGTCATTTCAATTGAGGGCCCTGAATCTATCATCTATGAAAGTTTAACTTTTTTAATGGAATTATGGAAATGGGTCTGTATAACAGACAGGCAAAACGGAACCAGCTGTGATACAGCTGACAAGTAAAACTCTAAATAAGGAAAAATTCAAATTCAAGAAGAAGAATTCAGGACAATGCAGTTTGAACAAAAAATGTGCGAATATGATGGAAGTAGAAGACAGCATTTTGTACATATCCAGAAAAAAGAAATGGATGTCCACAAACTTTAGCTCTCTCAAATCTTTTAATTAGGTTTGCATAATTGATGTTTAAAGCACCACTATCCAACTTTTAATTAATCATGTTCATTAGTTGGTAGATGCTAAAATGAGTCATTACCAGGTGAATGAAGACTTTATCGACCATCCCTGCTGTCTGTGGACAGAATACCATGCTTGCGATTTCTGGCACCATCAGACTTACAAAGTCTTGAATATTGCGAGATGCAGATTCATGTTAAATTCTGATGAAATTCTCACTGTACTTACCTCGGTGGACATGACCACTTTTATAATTGCAAGTTACTGTGATCTGTCGAGTTGACAGGGCGTGGGAAAGGGAAAACAGTCCATTGTTACCATTTAATTGGAGACACTAGTGGGAGCTCCATCGAGAAAAAACACTAAAAGTTGCATAGTATCTCTTTTAAGCAAATGCTCTTTATCACACTGTATTTAACAGAGGAAGAGCATATTCTTAAAACTTTACTAATGTGAAGCTAAATAAAAGAAAAGATTTGCTAAGGGAGCTGAAGTGACCTCTATTTCTGTTTCTGCATACTTTTGCTTTAGGTCAAGCACCGATGTGTGCACTGCTTGATCATTTTTGACATTTCACATGTAACATTTGTAGAAGTTATAGGATGATAATTTAGAGAGACCAAAAAAACCTACCTTTCGAAATTCATCCACAGGTTGGTTGTAAAGTCTGGTGCTTATCACGTCAAATGGTGTCATCGTTATAGTCACAGCAAGGCCACTTAACATGGCAGCTGTCAAGGCGATTAGCCAACTGTCTGGACAAAACCACTGGAAAAGAGACAACATTTGTACAATACAATTAGCCAAGAGTTCCAAAAATAACAGTATGAAACATTAGATATTCATGTACTATGCCTTCAGCAAAAGAAAATTTCTCATGTTTTAGCTGATAAACCAAATCAAATGTAAAAATATCAGTAAGAGTGTAGCCAAAAAATATTATCCAATCATAGAAGATATCCAGTATCTTCTTTGTGATGAAGGCTTTTACATAATTTGCTGTGTGCTTGGAGTTGTTACGCTGTTGGATGATGTAGTAACACCCAAGCACATATTTGTTATAGTTCAAACAATTTTTGAAATCTTTTCTTCATCATCCACAGTTTCATTTACACTTTAGATTTGTATAACTGTGAGTGTACAAATATTTTTTTTGGCTACACTGTATTCTGGTGAGTTTGATTTTGACTGTACAGACTAAGCTGTTTTGACTGTACAGACTAAGCCTGAGCAGCAAGGCAGGACTCCTGAAATTAACCTCTGTGTGGGAGACCCACTCCTTGGCTGAGCTGAAGGTTGCCAGCTGAGCAGCAGAGCCCACCATGACCCTGGGCACGGCCCCATTCACCCCTCTCCACAGGCCCTGCAGCCCCTCACGACGATAGATGGTAGCAAAGGCACTTGACACGCCCTGAGAGAGGGAGAGAGACAGAAACAGAGAGAGATTAGTCAAAATATGTACTAAATATATATCTGTGAAGTATTTGGGAAAAGGGGTCTTTATTATACAGGACGAATTTATTTTTATTTAGAATAAGAAAATCTATGCTGTGAACAGCTCAATGCGTAAACATGAACATTCACAATACCTTCATTCAACATTAAAGAACAGTAAAGAGGTGACTGCAGCATTTTACTGCAATTCCACCCTGTCCTCAGACAGGTGCCTTGGTCCACAAGAATGCAGTTAAACATTACTGATGCAGATCACTAAATTGTCATCCTCCAAGTTCACTATCAATGAAAAATAATTTGCTGATGAACAGCATTTAATGAGCAGTGACACATTCATGTCTTTCTAAATGATATTAGAAGCATACTGAAGCAGACTGGCTTTTTAGTTTAAACAATGCAATTTAATGATTTGGACTTTCAAACCTGCAACACAAGTCTAACTGTTAACTTCACTGTTAATTCCATGGTGACTTCAGACAGCTCAAGTGCAATTAGTCCTGAGGCCCTTATGCTTAGCAGCAGACTCATGCAGGCAATACCATCTGCTGTTCAGGGTTCATCACTGCTACATAACTACTCTTTATCATTATCACCATCAGCATCTAGTTAATCCTAAAAAATAGCAGCATTTGTGGGAAAGTTGCCAACCTTAACCTATGACTGTATTCTGATGGCAAATGAAATGAACTGCATGACAGCTGACATGCTTGTGTAAACCATGCTTTACTAACTGTATCGGCATTTCCCCTCGCACATGTCAATGGAGAAAAAAAACTGTATCTGTGATGTGATTTAAGCCTGACCAAAGTTCACCTCACAGTCAAGACAAGCAATGCCACTGCACAAGCCAAAAGCACTCGTACGTGCGTGCGTGCGTGCACACACACACACACCTCTTTTGGGAACTCTCTCATTGGCCAAGGCTCCACAAATGAGAGGTGTGGCTCACGCAGGCATCTGTCTTGTGGTAGAAAACACCATGCCCCTCAGCACCTGTCTAACAAGTTCAGATATAGGCCAGCTGAAAGTCTGTGACCAGGGAGAGGGCTAAAATAAAGTGCTGGCTGTCTTTATTTGCCAGCTTCCAAGTTGTTCATCCCTAAATCATATCCAAATCTGTAGGTGTATATATGTGCATTATGTATCTATCTGTCCTGCACATTGGCAAGCAAAAATTTGGACCTCCTGTGCAAAGACCACACCTGTTGTCATTTGTATGGTGGTCAAAGATTTTTTTTACCTGGTGATTGTGCTGGTGGCCCACAGCAATAGCCTCCACTGTTTGGGCTTGAAGATGTGTCTTAATCTGTAAGTGGGGAAACAGTTGCAATGAGATATTTATATTTCCTTGTGCATTTATATTTCCTTGTGCACATAAAAGAAACACTCTGTCTGTGGATTGCTTCTGTGGTGTGGAAATTCTGGACTGACGTGAGCTAAAACAGTCTGGGACAATAAAGAGTAGGTGTGGTTGAAGTTTGGCTGTGCATTCAGTTATATAACACTACACCATAGACAGATGGAACCCTCCAATGCTTCTCTCTTTTGACTTTTTTATTCTTAAGTTGATTTTTGTAACTTCAGTTTCATCATTTATTTAGTCTTTTGATCTATGCCATGTGACCTCATATTCAAACATCTTTTGTACTATTTCTCAAGCATATTAGCAATATAATATGATTGCTTAGCTAAGGACAACATGGCAGTTTATAAATAGGCCTATACAGTTGTTGGTAATAGTGAAACACGCAAACAGAAACACATAGAGACACAGACACAGTTGGGACACGTGCCAAAGAACCCTTAAAATAGATTCCCATCTCTCTTCAGGTCCCTGTGACACCCGAGCCGATGGCGGCCCTGAACGCTGGAAGGCCCAGATAGGGTGACAAAGTCACATTTACTGGATGGTGAGCTTGGCTATGTGCCGGATGTCTCAGCTGACCCAGATACACACAACAAGCATGGCACAGCATGTATAAAATTTTCAAAGGGTCAATGTCCTTGTGATCAGGCTTGTCCCAAATTCAGAATTGAATTGAGAATGACCCCCAAATTCAAATTCAATTCCTGAATTTCAAAATGAATTTGAATTGAAATTCAAACAGGAAGTGGAATTGCAATTCAAATTCGAATTGCAGGAAGTAGAATTGGAATTCCTTGAAATTCAAAGAAATTCATGATAATGAAAGTACCATTAACAAAGATTATATACAGACTTTTATGATTACACTATGAATTTAATATCTACTGCATATTAATATAGGACATTATCTCATGTCCACAGCATGATTTTGTACATTTATTTAACAGAAAAAGGCCCCATTTGCACAGCAATTTGTCACTTAATATATACTGATCCTTAAAATTGTAAACAGTGAAATGGAGCAACCACACACACACACACACACACACACACACACACACACACACACACACACACTTTCTTGCTCTTTGCGGGAAGCAAACATTCCAGAATATTGATGGCATGAACATGAACACGGAACAAGGCATGAACATGACCAAGAGATTTACAAGAGATGAGGCTCTTCAGTTACTTTTTGATGATAACGGAAGAGAATGAAGACAATGTGTCAGAGGAGGATGATGACGCCGAATATGGTGATGAGAATAGAAATAGAAGAGGCAAATGCAGGAACACCATTTCCAATAAAAAAAATGGAAATATCATGTGGCATCCATCCGCAACTGTTACTCCAAGTAGAGCCACCACAGAAAACATTATTCCCCTGAGACCAGGGCCTACCAGATATACCATCGCCCACACAGATGGCATTCTGTCAGTGAGTTGTTCATAACAAATCCAATTCAAGGCTTCATACTGGAGATGACAAACATTGAGGGTCACCGTGTGTATGGCACTAACTGGAGGATGCTTGACCTAGTTGACCTCCACAGCGACAAGGAAATGTTACTTTGTTGTTACAACTAAAACATCAACATGTCTATGAGCAGACGAGAAGTTAATTACTTTCAATGTTATTATATTGAGAATAAAACTGAAATTTGAATTAATTGTGTTGTATTAGTTTTTTCATTATTAGAACTTAATTTTAATGAATCGAATTGGTGCAAGATCAGGAAAATAAAGCCTATAAATGATACAACAAAGTAGAATAACATTTAAATCACCTTGGCCATGTTTCAAAGGGATGTCTAATACAGTAGATAATCAAAACATATGCAAATCAGATTTTTAATAAATGTATTATTGTAGTTTAGGCGGTCAATTTTGACCATTAACACCATGACGTTTAAAATGAAAATATTGCTTAAAAATATATATAAGCATAAATATATGCTTAGTATTAGTCTCTGTATAGCTTTAGTTGTGTTTCATATATAATTATTCCAATATGGAAGAAGAACACATGCCAAGAATCACATTCTTATTGATATGTGGTTTGAATGAATTTCTTTGAATTGCACTGAATTTGAAATTCCACTTCCTGTAATTCCAATTCACATTCAATTCCATATCCCCTGGGGTGGAGCCAATTCAAATTCAATTCAAATTCACTTCCTGAATTGAATTGAATTCTGAAATTCTGAATTTGGGACAAGCCTGCTTGTGATGAATGCATGGACAGGTGAAGAATATCAGCAACAAGGCCATCAGCATCCCCGGCATGTCACCTCATAGGACCCACTGTCCAGCAGTGCGGTTTATATTATGTTTACATTTTGACACCAAGACTGTAAAATGCAAAATATTTATAATTGACATAAGAAAAATAAACTCTATACTGAACCTGAACTTCCTAATATTGTTGACTTCTCTTCTCTGGGTGTTTTAAACAAATTAAACTGTTGAATTCTTGTACCACATACACTAAGAAAATTATACCAGCCACCCAGAATCAGACACCATTTGCCTACAAGTATTTTTAACTTGTCCTCCCGCACTTCCTCTATAATCTCTTTTGCTACCTGAGCTTGATTGTTTTCCTTCATTCTAAGTTGCTTTGGATAAAAGCGCCTGCGGCGTGCAATGTAATGTAAAAACTAAGGACACAACTCTAATAAAAAGTTCCTTTTAACACATAACACATTGGCAAGGAAATTCAAACATTTGTCAAGCAACTTTGCTTTTCAACCACCCTACCTAATGTATGTACTCTGATGACACCTCTTTCCTAAATCATTTCACCTTTTTTTCTTCTAGTTGTAGATCTTCCAGAGTTCACCAAATCCAACAATAACTTGCCCAATTGTCTGGGAAGATTCTCATTCATCCAGGTCATTACAACTTATCTCTTTTAAACTTTCCCATTTATGACTCTCCCTCATTTACTCACCAGGTAGGCTGGCGATGCGACGAAGGCCCCCAGGGCTCCAGCGATGGCCCCTGCCAGAATGTTCCCACCAGGCACTTGAGTGACCCCTGCCACCTCTGAGTACGAGTAGAAGCCAAGACGCACGCCATTCATGAAGCCCTGGTAGAGTAGGCCAGCGCACAGGCCCTTTTGGAGACCGCGGAGGCCATCATTACGGCCCACCACCCACAGGGCCTGCAGGACCCCGCGGTAGTGTCTCTGGTAGGTGCCCCGAGACCTCAGCTCACCCTGCAGCTGCAGCCGCGTCTTCACCACCTCCAGGGGGTTCGTGAACACGCAGGCCCCACAGCAGGACAGGGCACCCAGAGCAAAGTCCAGGGGTGGCCAAAGATGGGGCGGCCTTTGGACAGGCGTCCGGCTGAGGGCTGGCATTGGGGCTGGAGGACTGCTGAACGAAGACTCAACTGTGGTGGTGTATCTCAACAGCTGGATGCCTGTTGTCATATTACGAAATGCCTCTGACGTCACAGGTGGAGTGAGGAGTATTGACTTTGAGGAAATCCAGTTTGCTGACTATGTGTGATAGAGTCTCTTACAGTTGACAATCCATATGTTTTGGGATAAAACCCTGGCTGAAGGTGCGTAACCCTGACTTAATCAGTTATGTGTCACCTAATGACTGTATCCTTATGACAGCAGTTTCAGTTCTGCATTTTCCTCTATAAGTCAGCAATCTGTGCCTGTAACTACCACACTGAAGCAGCAGTCAAGTACACTAGCACTTTTCAGTCCAGAATTCCTGGTCAACATTTGTCAGAATCCTTCCATAGTCTGCAGAGTCATCAAAATGAGGTAATGTAAGGTTGGTTTGAAAGTTGTGCCATCACATCATCTACCTCCCGGCTAATTCCGCTGACCCCACCATGGTTGCCAAAGGTAAAATCAGAATTCCGTAGTAATGCCAGCTGTGGTTAGTGCCTAAACAAGTGACAGAACAGAATGCTAACTCATGATGATTTCCTGGAAGTTTTATTGTAGAAACCTGTAACATTTCAGACTGGCTTGGTAAGAAACAGCGATTAGATAATAACATAGTCGCCAGGTTTGCAAGGTTTTGTACTAGATACACTCTTGGTAACGGTGGTAATACGCTACACACTGAAACACACCAGAAAATTGCGGTGCCTTCTACAAGTATATGCATAAAACTTGACCAGACTAGTATGAATAACAGGCCTATGGACAACGACTGCAAAACATTTTGTATGTTCTGCTTTGTGGCGCCGCGTAGCCTCCATACACACTTACCTCTGATGTGGCCTCTCGCCTGTTCGCCTCTTGCCGCTTTGACACTGCACCAGACCGACGATAAACATGTGAATACAATGCTTGCCAGGCCCCAGGTCCCGCCCACAGATACATTTCTGCCCAATCATCTCGATGTCCAATAATACCCTTCCCCCTTTGCCTAGCGTCCAACCAATCCCTACGTCTTCCCTACGTCTGCCTTTTTGCTATAGAAATTCTCTGGGTAAAAGGTTGTGGACCTAAGGGAGGAGGGGGAAGTGTATGGCCTACATTATAGACGTTGTTATTGTTGTGTGGAAAGCAAAAATACGTATAATTTCCCTGTTAGGAGGTTTTCATTTGAGTTTCACCCAACTTAAAAAAAAAAAAACAGTCTCAGCAGTCGAACGCAGATTGACTCAAAATTGACTTCTTTTTTAAAAAGGAAATACGGTGTAAAAAATATTACTTAATTCTCCATGCAGCATTTCGCCCACTAGCAGCGGTGCGATTACTTGATTTGGGTAAGAACGTTATTGGACAATTTACTAGTGTCAAATAGAAAGTGTGCATAGGACATGCTTTCTCTTCGCATGTTTACTCGCCATGAATAAGGATGTTATAACATGGAAATTCATAACACAAGCATGGTTTATTCTCACTATTACAACTGTTGCTGCAATGCAGTGCTTTTTGGCAACAGTTTCTCTGCAGGTCAACACGGGAGACTGCTTAAGCCACAGAACTTTGTAGCACGTTCCATAAAAAGGAAGATCTCTGTAAGGAATACAACAACTCTACACACATTTCTCAATCAAAAATACAGTTAAGACATGGAGGCTTTTATTATTTGACTTTGCTTACAGTTCACTTAAAACACCCATCATCCACACCTGTCCTTCCCAACCACTAACACCCTGCTTTCACTCGTTCTCGTTCACACACAATCTCTGACAATCTCACACACACACACACACACACACACACACACACACACACACACACACACACACACAGAGTGTTCAATGTAAACAATGCAGGTTGAAAGTGATAAAAAAGCAAGGTAGTAGTCCTCTGCTGTTCTCATTTGTAACTCGTTTGATCTTCATCCCCCTCTTCATCAATGCTTTGCACAAAGAAAGAGCAACACACACACACACACACACACACACACACACACACACACACACACACACACACAAACACACACGCTGTGTTATACACTAGAAACGGAGCACTTCTGCACAAAAATTGTCACCCTTCCTTTTGCACAGACACAGCCATACATACCACATTCACATGCACACGAGAGGGGGCATCAGTCACTTTAGAAGCAAGGTCTTTTTTTTTTGTGTCCTTTAAATGTGTTTGAAATCCTGACACTGCTGAGCAAACAAGTCGAGCAAACGGAGATGTCTGTTAGAGGTTAACAGTGTAGGAACGGAGATGAATGACAGGGTTTAGTGAAACATTTCTTCTTTTTATTCCCCCACCCCCGAAGTTCCCCCCTCTTTACATAAAGGCGAGTTTTAATTCCCTTGCCAGGCAGAACAGAGGGAACACCCCCCCCCCCCCCCCACATTTTTCCTTTCAATCATTTCATCGTGGTATCCATTGTTCTTTTATATTCCTTAAAAACCCTCCGAACACCACACCTGATACACGTTAGTGTCAGTCCTTTTGTCCAATTCATCTTCTGTGCCCCACCTGCTTGCTACATTACCTTTTGGCGCGCACAAAGTACAAGGCGTTGGTTTTGGGGTAGTATTTGACGTTCTGTTTCTTGTCCATGAGGCCTCCGAAGATGATGAGCTCTCCGCGGCCTTGCACCACCGTGTGCAGGCTGGTCTCGGGGGGTCCCGTCACAGCTGCCGGTGCCCCCCCGCTCCCGTACACGCGCCAGGCCACCGCTCCCGCGCTCTTGGCACGAGACACGTCCAGCACGTACATCTGCATGGGCTTGCAGTTGAGCGACTGGTACAGAGGCTTGCCCACGTTCAGGCTCTGGGGCGGGTGGTGGCCCAGCTGTCGGCGGGCGATTGGTGGGATGGAGTGTCCGTCAGCTGGAGCCTGAGGCGGACTGGAGGATGAGGCGGGCAGGGGCGGGCTGGCGGAGGCTCCGCCTCCTGTCGTGGCAGCTGCTGCCGCCACCGCTGAGGGGGAGGAAGATGAGGAGGATGGCGAGGGGGCAGAGGAAGACGAGAGAGCTTTGACAGCCTCCAGGCCCCGGCGCAGGGCGGCTGGGGAGACAGCCCCCGGAGGGGTGCGGGGAGAGGCAGTGGAAGGCGGCGTGTGGAGGCCGTTGGTGCTGAGGGCCTCTGGGATGGAGGAGGACAGGGAGGAAGAGGAGGAGGGCGGAGGAGGGGGCGAGTCCCATCCGTAGTCCGTAGGAGGATGAGAGTGGGCGTGAGGCCGCGAGGGTGGGGAGGCTGCCTGGGCTGGACTGGTGCGTGGCGAGGGGGAGGACCCGTTGAGCAGCAGGGGGGGCATGGGGGGGCTGTCGGGGCCCTGCAAAGGAGAGGGCTGCTGCAGAGGGGGTGATGAGGAGGAGGACGGGCTGCCCTCTCGAGCTCCGGACCGCGGGGAGGGTCGCGGTCGCAGCGTGCCCCAGCGACCGTTCACGCATGGGGCCTCCTCCACAGAGCCCAACACCACCCCGGCTGCCCCACTCCGCACCGGGGACTGGGAGCGCAGGGACGGCGGGTCAGGCCCCAGCGGGGCAGGGGTGGCACTGATGGGAGAAGGCCGAGAGTTCAGGCTGGGACTCAGGGGGGCTCGACCTGACGGAGCCTGGGAGAAGACCACCACACACTGACCCACCTGCAGAAAGAGGGGAGGACATACAGTCATTGGATAGTAAGGTCTGAGCACAGAGTGTGAAGTATCCCTTCATAATTTGGGTGGTATTACCTTTTACAGGGGTACTAACTTTTATGTTTTACACTGACTGCATTAATGTCGTTACTCCCAGCCCTGCTATTTTTGTTT
Organism: Setipinna tenuifilis; assembly: GCA_030347295.1. NCBI lineage: Eukaryota > Metazoa > Chordata > Actinopteri > Clupeiformes > Engraulidae > Setipinna > Setipinna tenuifilis. The sequence continues at coordinate 32,223,417 of CM059267.1, read as the reverse complement.
CTTTGGGGGGTTACCAGGTTTTGATTGGGAGGTACTGTACCTCCCAGTAACCCCTGAAATTCAAACTATCTTCTATAGTTGTATTTGACACTTTATATCGTCAGGCAACACCTGTTGCCGGATTATAAATGTAGCCTAAAGGCTCTGGGTGTAAAAGCGTGGCAGGCTGACAGTGTAAAAGACAAAAGGCAAAGGAGCAGAAGAGGCCTTACCCTGCAGGCTGGATGGCACCACAGCTCAGGGGCACCGTGCTCCTCGTTCTCCACGCGCAGCTGCTGCCAGGACCACGAGGAGGCGCCCATGTGCAGCAGCCAGGCATCCTTTAGCAACTGAGATGGGGGGTGGGGGGAGAAAGAGCGAGAGAGAGAACGAGAGGGAGATAGTTGGGTTTGGTCCCACGGTCACTTTTAGTCAAGTAAGTGAAGTGACACAAATCCATCTGTCTGGGCTCCTTGGGTTTTAAAACACTGAGTCACACCCAACACAGAGGGACAGTTAGAATGGTATAAAAACAGCATGGAATTAAACGCTATGGTTACACAGAAAGTAAACCAAAATAAGAGCCACTATGGTACATGTTGAAACTGGCACCACATGTTTTGCTGTAATTGCATCCTGGAGTCACAATGTTTAGTCAGAACATAGGTCAGATCCACCCAGAACAGGCCGTTGCTTCACTTCAGCAATGACTTTATGCTGCCCCAGCACCTTCGTCAGTGTCTGGTTATGTCCCACAGTTTGGAAAGACCTAGTTCATCGTTTATCAGTACAGGCTATGTAACTGGGAATATCTGCCTAGATTAGTGATTCTCTTATCCGACTGACCTCAGACATTCTTGACTGTAATCTAAAGCAGCACAGTAATTTGGGCATAATAAAGACTTCACAACTGCAATTACACTGCACTGTAACAATGTGCTGTCGGCATGACCACAGCAAGATCAAATACAACTAGTAGGTCAATGTATTTTGCATTTATTTGATAGAGAGGACAGAAGGTAACAGCACATGCAGAGAGAGAGAGAGAGAGAGAGAGAGAGAGAGAGAGAGAGAGAGAGAGAGAGAGAGAGAGAGAGAGAGAGAGAGAGAGAGAGAGAGAGAGAGAGAGAGAGAGAGAGAGAGAGAGAGAGAGAGAGAGAGAGAGAGAGAGAGAGAGAGAGAGAGAGAGAGAGAGAGAGACATCATGAGAGTCAACATGATTAAAGTAATCAAAGCACAGTCCCTAAAAGCCTGCCTGTGGCACAGATTGATCAGAGTGTACTCACAGCATTGGGCCCACCACATCCTCCTAGGATGAGCAATGTCTCGCTGTCAATCACTATCTGTGAAGGGCAAATGGTCGGGGTCAGCAGGGCAGCACAAGACAAGGCAGGGCACAGACAGGGGGGGAGGGAGGTTGCGAGTGTGTGTGTGTCTCTGTGTGTGTGTGTGTGTGTGTGTGTGTGTGTGTGTGTGTGTGTGTGTGTGACAGAGAGAGAGATAACGACAGAGAGACAGAGGGAAAGAGTGAGTATATACATATATATACACACACACAGTGCTGTGCAAAAGTTTTTGCCCCCTTACTGATGTTTTACCTTTTTGCACCTTTGTCCCACTTAACCTTCTCAGATCAAACACATTCAAACATTACACAAAGATAACCCAAGTATTAAAAAAATGCAGTTGTCCTGTTGTGATTTTATTTGTTAAGAAAACAATCCTATCTAAACCTGCATGATCCTCTGTGAAAAAGTAAAAGGTTTTGTTAACCTTTTGTTAAAAGGTGAGGTAATTGTGATTAATCCTATTACTGGGGAAAGCTGAATTCAATTTCATGGCCGCACCCAGGCCTGATTGCTGCCAGACATTTCCAATCAGGAGACTGCTAACATAAAACCTGTCTGACAAGGTGAGATAGGCCATACTGAACACACATCATCATACCACGTTCCAGTGAGCTTCAAGAGCAAACAAGAAAGAAGATTATAGAGATGTCTCAGTCTGGTAAAGGATACAAAGCCATTTGTAAATTTTTGGGACTGCCGCGGAGCACTGTCAGAAAAGGCATGGCACAGTGGTGACCCTTCCCAGGAGTGGCCGACCTACCGAAATTACTCCAAGAGCATGGCGCAAACTAGCTGCAGAACTCAAAAAGGATCCAAGAACCACATCTAAAAAAAATGCAAGACTCAATTGCCACAGTTAATGTCAATGTTCATGACTTCACCATCAGAAAGACACTAGGCAAAAATGGCATCCATGGAAGAGTTCTGAGGCGAAAGCCACTGTTGACCAAAAAGAATATCAAGGCCCAACTCACTTCTGCCAAGAATCATCTTCATCATCCCCAAAGGTTTGGGAAAATGTCTTATGGACTGACGAAACTAAAGTTGAACTTTTTGGGAGAAATGTATCCCGTTACATCTGGCGCAAAAAGAACACTGCATTTGATAAAAAGACATTGTGCCAACAGTGAAACATGGTGGTGGAAGTGTGATCTGGGCTTGCTTTGCTGCTTCAGGACCTGAGCGACTTGTCATTATCGATGGAACCACGATTTCTGCTCACTACCAAGAAATCCTGGCAAAGAATGTTCGGCCATCAGTTTGAGACCTCAAGCTACAGTGCACCGGAGTTCTGCAGCAAGACAACGATCTGAAGCGCACCAGCAAGTCCACTTCTGAATGGCTAAAAAAGAACAAAATGAGGGTTTTGGAGTGGCCTAGTCAAAGTCCTGACCTGAACCTTATTGAGATGCTGTGGCATGACCTTAAAAAGGCTGTTCATGCCCGAAAATCCATCCAATCTGGTTGATCTTAAACAAATTTCACTGCATTTAGTGTTTGTTTTATCTTTGTATAATATTCAGGTTTGCTTGATCTAAATCGTGACAAACATGCGAGAAACGTCAGAAATTGGTCAAGGGGCAAATACTTTTGCACAGCACTGTGCGTGTATATATATATATATATATATATATATATATATATATAAATATATATAGAAAGCAAGATTTCTAGTATTGCTCAGTAAATTTGAGAAGATGCACAAAAATTCTAAAAGAAATTTGCCACATCTGCACTGTTCAAAACTATCTCTAATATAGCACAGAGGGGGGAAATGGGAGAGAGAGAGAGAGAGTGTGAGTGAGTGACAGCAAGAAAGACAGACAGATATAAAGACAGTGAGAGAGAGATACAGGGACAGAGAAAGAGACAGACATAAAGACAGTGAGACAAAGCCATAAAGTGATGGAGACAGAGATAAAGTGAATGAGTGAGAGAAAGACCCCTAACCTGTGACTGGCCTCCTCGGGGGTGAGGGCTCGGGCCAGTAATGTTGGGCTTCGACCAGGACCACTGCTCCAGATCCAGAACCCAAACCTCATTACTCCTGCAAATCCCACAGAGGCCGAGAGAAAGACCGTGGGCAGCAGACAGAATGTGTTAATCAGTGGAATTGGAAATTTGGAAGGTAAAGGAACGTCACATGAAATAAACAGTTCTATACATGACATTCACACACACACACACAAGGTCTCTGGGATAATATTGCCACTAACCAATGAAAATAACTAACAAGGGGGTATATATATATATATATATATATATATATATATATATATATATATATATATATATATATATATATATATATATATATATGTATATATATATATATATATAAATCAATCAATCAAATTAGATGCAAGTTTTGAGTTTTTTTCTGTTTCCAAAGGTTCTAATGCAGATTCTGAGTACTGTATTACTTAGCAGCACTGAAAAATCCCCAAGCATGACTCAGGTACACAGAAGCATTCATGTAGGCATCTCACTCACAGCAAACACTTTTTCAGCATTCTAGATAATAACGTGTAACATCTTCAGATGACCCCAAAGTCACCTTTGAGTCTATATATGCATCATAGTGTGTCTACAATCCTGTTACAGGCTGTAATACTGCCCAGAACTAAATATCAAGGAATATCTAACATGTCTGTATCTTCATATATACAAAATGTAGGCACTGCAAACACTGCAGTTGGCTTAAGAGGAAACAGAACCACATCAATTAGCAGGTTCCCATCTCACTTCATAAAAATGTGCATTTTGAGAATTTGAATAAGGAATCCTAGCTGGACATGTTTGAAATTCACAAACTTACAGTGCTTATACAAATATAGTCACTGGTATACACTTGGTTTAGTGAAATTGCCAGAGTAATTAGACATTTACATAACTGCTGCAGATGTATTCACTGCTTTTGTCAGCTTTTGCTGCAGCTGGAGGTTCTGTGAGCCATATTTTCAAACACTGACTGGTATGGGTGTACACTAAAGGGTATTTATGGCTTACACACGTTAACAGCTTGTACAACCCCAAACACACAGTAACTACTTATGCAATTTATGGATGAGTAGTAGAATTTTTTACCTTAAACTTCTACGTTCAGAGGATGGTAAGGACAAGCCTACTGAGTTAACTTTACAAGTTGGTATCCCTTAAAACATGCATGTTTTTTCCTGCTGGCTGAAGGGGAAAAAAAGAGACATAGCTAAACTAGGATCTTACGTACATCTGGCGTGCACCAAGAGAGCCTCCAAACACCACCATGGTACTGCCGATGACGGACGCAGAGTGGCCAGCCATGGGAGGCGGTCCGTGGGTCGTGACAATGCAGTTCCACCTGGAAGGGTGTGTGGGTGAGCAAGCAGTTAAAAATGAGACACAAGCAAAATGCAACAATGGTGAGAGATAACCAAGTAGGGTAGGATTCACCAATCACAGGCGGACAAATCGGCTTAGAAAAGTAGAAGTTCTGCTATTTATTCCTTCTGCCGGCATCATTAACAGGGGTGATTTCACAAATTAGCTCATCTATCTGGCTGGTGGGTTCTGCTAATTAGGATCAGCTAGTTCAATAAATTGGCTGGAACAAACACATGGCAGGACTTGTCCGCCGCTGTCACCAATACATCAGTTCTTTTAATATGATGACCATTCACTTATGTATACCGTGTCCAAAATGTTAACTCATTTACGATATGATGGACTGCATAGGGTGTGTTACATTGTTGTGTTCTCTATTTAATGCACGAGTGGGCTTTTTGGATTAGGCATTTGTTTTTTTGCACACATATGTAGTTACTTAAAACTTTTTTTGCATTTCTGGTTGAAACCAAATGTATGTCATGGGCTTTGCATATATAAACTGAAAACCAATTAAGCTAAATATACAAAGATCTTATCCAAGATGTGGTGTGAAAAGACTATGTTAGTGTGGGTAATAGTAAGACTTTTTGCTTTTCTTTTCTGTGATACTGTTTTGACGTACCAGTTTTTTGAGGGCGAGTATGTGTGGATCTCATCAAAGAACCTTTCAGGCTGGTGTAAGGGGTAGGGGCTGGGCCGTGTCCAACCCCCAAACAGTACCAGCAAGTCCTTGTACATTACCAGCGTAGCCCCTGCCTTGGGCGATGGGTAGGACCCTGCAGAGTGGAGAGGACCACAAAAAAAACTACAATTTGCTCTTTCCTTTCAAAAAATATTTGCGTCCACATGAGGATTTTCAGAATTATGCTCAGTGAGAATAGCCACCTGGCTGAGATCTCTGCCTTCTTTTTGATCCAAAATTTGCTTATAAATTATTGCAAAGACTCTTCTCTGTACTCCTGTTTTTACTGTGTAAAATATTTTTACTTTACCTTTTTGACTACTGATTATGTGCTTGCCACAAAGATTTTTATCAGACTACAACACCCACCTACCGAGAATGATCAACATTCACATAAAAACACAAATGTGAAAACACTGTAATATGCTGTGTAATTATATGTTGTAGGTGGGCGTGAAATGATTAGAATTACCTTTACCTGTTTACTGTTTTGAGGACAAAAAAGAAAAACATCATTATGCATGTGCCTTCTTGAATCTAGGCACATATGCAAAGCATAAGCATGCAGCACAAACAGACACTTAGTATTGAAGAACATCTAACGTCTGTTGTTTTTTTTCTAGCGTGGGTCATGCTGTCAAGCGGCACCGTCATAATTCATGAAAGTGTTTTGACACCGTAAAAAGACATCTGCTGTGTCAATTAAATGCACCAAACTTTGGTTTTCAAAAAAAAAAAAGAACGCTCCATTCACACACCCCACAAGACAGTGGTGTGTGGATTTGAAGTAAGTTCACAGAAAGCACTTCTTTTCTGCTACTTTCTTTAAACACACATCTCTTTGTTTAGGATCCACAGGCCTTCGTCACTGATTACAGAAATGGACTGACAGTAAGTCCTGATTGAAGTGTTTGCCAAATACTAAAGGTAAAGAATATTGAGTAGCGTTTATTCCCTGAACAGTTGAAGTGTTTCCCCCAGTGTTTAAGCTGGTCACCTTAACAACACATCTCTTCCTCCTTAACCAAGTTGTCCTGAGCACTAAAATTAGACAGGGGTTAAAATTAGATGATGAAATTAAAGAAATATATATGATAATAGACACTTCATCAATTGCCTTTCATTTATACCAGCTGGAACGATTAAATATACAAGTAAAATACAATTTTGGAGTGAAATAATTCTCAACCATAACCCCACACCTCCTTGGACGACAACCACCACCTTAACTAACAAGTTCTCTGTGGGAAACACTGAGTGGGGTACAGGTAAAAGAATAAAGCTTGAGAAGCAAGAGAGAGATCAAAGCAAAGAAAGTGTGGTACAAGGTAAAAGAGAAAAGGCAACATTTTCTACAGGAGACACTGTATTGTTATGACTGTAAACGGGGTGAAAAACGTGGTGAGGCAGCAAGTACCTGAGGCCAAGGGGCGTATCCACTCCTTGCTGTTGAGGTCAAGTCTCCACAGGTCGTTGAAGGCTGCGTTGCAGCTGCTCTGGGTGCAGCCTCCAAACACGTACATGGACTGATTGGAATCATAATAGCATGCGCCTGCACAACACCAAACATTTTCTCATCAGTTGCCAAACGCAAAACTTCAAATCTTTTCAAAACATAAATCTAAATTGTATTCAAGCAAGAACACCTAACTAACAGCAATAAGAGCTCAATCATCTTGCTACCTCCTTACACAACCTTTTTCTGTACCTCTAAAGGCAATATTTCCTAAAAGAAATACTGTCCCAAATGCTTGCAATTGTTCTGACTGATCACAAAACTGTTTTCAAACGCATAGGCTTAGTAAGATGTCAGAATTTCCTGTCTCAGTGGATATTTCAACTTGAATCAAAACAAAGTCAGCTGAAAGATTGTAATTCCTTGTACCATTTCACTCCCCAAATTGGAACCAAATATGGTTTTAAAAGCACACTTTTCAGAAACCAGTCCATCACTCCCTTTTCATATCTGGCCAACATTCTTGAAAGTCTACTTCTATACATTATATACAAAATTCCATTGGTCTGTGCAAAACACCTCCCCAAGTAAGTCAGAAATATTAACTGAGCTTTGCAAAATAAATGATGTAGCACAATTCTGGGGAAAAAAACCTTACACTCATTGCTTTAATAGCAGCTGAAGACAGAGAAGGTGCCACACTGATAAGGTGTGACATGAATGACAATACAGGCTCATTCACACATAACTGTCTCCTTGTCAATTACCACTTCCTGCTAGCAGCCTAGTGTTAGTGCTGCCAATGCATTGATGCTGCCTATGTATTGATCCTGCTATTTCAAACTCACTGACTAAGCAGTAAAGTGTGGCATCGTTCTCAAAGGGGTGCCAGATCATGAAGGCCACTAAATAAGAGCTTCATCTTACCAACACTATATGCCTTACTTTTAAACATAGTTTACTACAATAAACAGACTTTTTTTTCAGTGAACAGTTAAAACTGTTCTAGAATATCCAGCATGAGGGGAAAAGGCCAAACAGACAATATTTTTTGCAAAAATAGGTCTAAAAAAGTATGTATATTTGGTTGAAAGACTTTGGTAAGTTTACCAAAATATGTCCAATAAGAGAGCATGAGCTAAAATGCTATGGCTACTAACCTTTACCTGTAACATTTAAAAGGACAGCACCGGAAAATTCTTTTAAAATAAACTTTGACGTAAATGGTGGGGAAGAAAATCCCAGACATTAAAGACACAGGGTGACAACAGACAATGATGTGAACTTACTGTGCGAGAAACGCTGGGTGATGGGCGTCCCAGGGTAGGGGTAGGTGCGACTCTCCCACTGGATGTTCCCCTCCTGCACGGCCCTCAGGAAACCGTGGTAACACTGATATGCTACACCTGGGAGCATTGAGAGAAGGGTGTGAATACAAGACCTCGACTGTCACACCCACTTACAAACTGGGCAAAGAAGCTAACCCAAATTTTATATTTAGGCTAACAAAATAAAGACATTGTGCTACAAAGTAAAAGAATTACAACTGAGAGTAAGTAGTACAGTGCTATGACCACACTATAGAGAAAGCTAACAAAATCATTCGTTTAAATGACCAGAAGAGAAAAGAAGAGAACACCCTGCCATGTATTCCTTCTCTGGGTGCACTTAAGAGGTATTTTTATTAATCAGCTGATCTATCTGTCTGATGGTTTGTGTGCTCATTAAGATCAACTGGTTATGAAAACTGTTGCATAAAATATGTGGCAGGGATATTACCTTTCTGAAGCCAGAATCTTTTAAAGGACACTCACCTTTGATGAGGCGATACCACTGTTTGCAGACCAGTGCTGCAGTTTTGTGTTCCTGGTATGGTGAGAGGAAGGAGAGAATGTACTCCAGCACTTCTTCCGGCAGCTCCACCATGGCCCTCTGGCTCCGGGGCTCGTCGTCCTGGCTCATGCTCTGGCCGTTCTGCTCCTCTGCGCTCACCCCTGCCTTCATGCTCAGGCTGGTGTCCCCTGACCCCACCCCACCCTCTTCTGTATCCATGGCAACAAAGCAGCCATCCTCGCTGTCTGACGAGCGGGACATACTGCCTGATAAAACAGAAGAAAGATTATTACAATTGCTCAAATCAACTGCTTAAAATCAGATTGAGATGGTCCTCATAATTAGGATTAGGCGAGACTAAGGCAACTAAGAGAAATCATACAAACAGAACATACAATTTTTTTCTTTCAACTCATCACGTATGATGTAAGACAATAGTCAATGGCCCTACTACTAATGAGTGATCACACAAAATGTATGTACTTAGAAAACAATTTGTGTCGTTGAAACGGACCTATAGCATATGACGAATGGCACAAGAAGATGCTTTGACACCCATTTTAGCAGTTTACTGAGGAGGCCCGCAAATGGAAATAAATGAAGCTTGCTCATTGCTCATCGACAAGGTGTAAACTGGCGGAAATATTGTATCATTAACACATTTTTTCCGGAATGTTGACACTGATTTGAACCAGTCAACGCAGACCAAGAATACGACCGTCTTTTAGGTGTTATGTAAATAGCCATCCGCTATCGAAACAGATGTTAAAAAAACATTTATAAGACTGTAAGAATACCAACATTTGGTTACTCCAAACTGCCACCCTCATCTGGCTAGACAACCAACTAAGCCAGCCTTTGCTTGATGAGGTGTGGTGAATCTACAAAGACAGGCATAGCTTTACTACTGAGAGCTTTTACCTGTGTGAACCACACAACAATACACTTTTATATTTAATACGTTATCACACTGCCAAAGATTCCCATTCGCCACACGAAGTAGGTTGTGGGAAACTAGTTATTTAGCTAACAAATTCAGCTAACGTTAGCCAGCTAATGATAGCAGGGCCAGGGAGTTCACATTTTCAAGAGTTTCTACTGTCGTTATGTGCGGAAACTGTTTCAGTCAGCTGATGTTAAGACGATATCTAACTACTAAGATCAGATATTAAAGGTGTATAAGACATTATTCATAGCACTGAGATTTGGGACGTCCATTAGCTTGCTCATCACAAATCTGCCGGTTAAATATAAGGCCGAATGCTAGCTTGTTAGAGCTGAGCTGTACGTTAGCTAGCATGCTGCACAAGCTAACGGAGGCTTACTAATTATGATATGACACGTATTTTTAACCCCCAGCTCGGGTATTTCTGATGATTTTAGTAATCATACTTACCACTGTATTACTATCTATCCCTCCTTCAGTTTATGTGTGTAACCCGTTCTGTGGTAGTACCCTTTATCAGCTACAGTAGTAAATCACCAGTCTCAAAACATTCGCCATCTTCCCAACTGGCAGGAGCTTCCGCTAGGACTCGTGAGCGCGCACGCAAATTGCCACAGCTAGGTCGTCATGAAAGGATGTTGACAATGGCGAGTTTATAAAAACCTATAGCCCTACCTTACATAGACATGTGTTTGAATTCATAAGCTTTGAGGCACAGAGTAACAGGGATGGGAATTGGCCCCAATCACCAGCCAAATGCTGAAATATGAAAGCGGCTGGTAGATGTCGAACACAAAATAATGATTTAGGCTACTGCTGAGTGGTGAAGTTTAATATTTGTCAGTGTCATAAAGGTTCAGTTTTTGTAGTTATTTCCACTAGAGTTTTATAAGTGTACTTTACTGTGTTAAATTATGTTAATTATTTTTCATATACCACAGTGTACAATTTGCATTCAGGCTAGCTTGATGCATTGATGAAGAAACATGCTATATAGTGATGGAAAATGTACACTACAACCTCACAGCTTACAAATCCTTCAAGCTGTGTCAAGTCTGTGTCCTCAAATGCTTTATCATGATTCATATTCACTATATCTGCATAATTGAATGGCCTGTTTCTCTGATGCCTGTGGTCTTAAAGTCCTTTGAACATGTGTTGGTCAATCTAAAACTATCATGTGACACCTGCTCGCATCCACATATTTATGGATAAGGGTGCTGTTGGTAGACAGCTCAGTGTTCAACACAGTTATTTCAGAAATCCGCCCAACTCTCCCAGCTCAATATCACCTCTCTGGAGAGTCTGGATAATCACCCTCACAGGCAGGGAACAACAGCCAAATAGGGTCTTAAAGAATAGAATTTTGGGACATGTTATTATGGTATGGTAAAGGCCCCTTGTCAATGTTAGGCCCTTAGAATGGTCCTTAACCCCCACCCCCAAGCCACCCCATGATTTGGATGACAGCGTGGGAAATCACTCTGTGATCCCTTGGGAATATATGCTATGGCCAGTGCTCTTCTATGTCCCAAGTACCTACTGAAATGTATAGGTTACACTATGGTCACTGGATTTATCAAAGCTAGCAACAAGTCAATATGGAGTTGAACTTAACTATTGGAACATGGAGTTAAACAGCCCACAGTATCCATCAACCCTGTGTGCAGACCTATGATGTCCAGTATTTCCGAGGACCTGAGGGAGAAGGTGATACTTCATTCTGAAGGTTCAACAAAATATATCATTTCTGTGGGAGCTGAGCAAGTATGGTCTGCCACTTTATCTGGTGGTCCAATTCAGTCATTAAACCCACTGCATCCTTCAATCACGATCATTTGGAGCAGCCATTTAACAGGATAGGAACTACAGTGACCAGGCACCGCTGCCACCATCTGAGACCATATTCAAGAAAGTTATTAACAATCCCAGAGGACACAACCTTTTTCACTCCTTCCCTGGCAGTCATAAAACCATTGGCTACTGTCATTGGCTGTTGACCACTAAAGTCAAACAGGCCTCTGGCAAAAGCAGAAAGTCAATCTTCAGGCCACCTTAATCTTCAAACACCAACTAGAGTGGAATTAAAGAATAGATTAGAATAATGTAAAGAATAATGTAAGATGTGGTTGATAGTGCACTATACCCCATGTCAAATAATGTTTTAACAGAGGATGCCATATAATTATTTTAAGAATGGCAGACAATTTATATTTTTGAAATGTACTTCAATCAGTCTTAGATAGACTACTCTTTCTTGGACTTTTGAATAAGGCGTACTGCCACCTCTATTTGAAAAACATTCAGCTAAGGCCTATTTATTTCATGAAAGGTTGAGAAGAAAACACAAAAATAAATACCAATAAATACGGATATTGACTCCAAACATTAAAGTAGTTAAAGATCTTTGTTGTGAAACTGGTGGTCATGAAGCATCTGTTAATTTGCAAGAAGATATCTTCCAGCTACATATTTGTCTGTAATGAGGATGCAATGGTGAGCATGTCAGACATCTCTAAAATAAATACAGAACAATACTCTTTTTGTTTTATTACATAGGAGAAGGTCTGAGGATAATCTGTTTTTGGAGTAAAGTAGACTTGAGGCTCAGGTAGTCCTAAATATTCAGGGTATCGAATATTTGCCCAGATAACTGAGGTTTAAGTGGTGTATAGCCTGGCTACAGAGGAAACAAACTTACTGTAATTTCCACAGTGGATGGAGACATTTATTTTTACTTTACTTTAGAATGTAACATTCTTGGGTCTACATTAAAAAGAACAAACTTGGCATGCTTTGTGGCACGTGGAGCAACATCCAGAAGAACTACTGTATATAGGATGAGATAATGACATAAAGTTACTGCTGTTTGGCCCATAAGTGACTTTATTTTACTATTTGACCTTAGGTGATTCAACCAGGATTCAACACAGATCACACAGAGGTTAACTATGGTGGGCCATGAAGGCTAAAGCTAGCGAAGACATTTTTAATTAAAAATCAGTAATCTTTGAATTGAGCTTGAGCTTTAGGGGGAAAGTGCTCAAGTGAAAATGCATCCAATAAGCTAGCTATAACACTCTGCCCAGCTCTGATTTAAACTTCTTTTTCTACTTTCTTGGGTAAAAATGGCACCAAAGGATGCTATCAAAAGTTTAAGAACTCTAACAGCGAGCACAGTAGAGGGCAGTAGTCTCTATCTTCTTGGGGTAGGTTTAGGTCGGCCGGAAGATCTAGCGTGTCAGGATCTGTGGTGTGTCTGGGTGGGACGCTGGTTAAAACATGGAAGATGACGAGGTCTCAGAGAACTGGGAGGAAGCGGCGGACAGCGGTGTAAGATAAACTATTACTTTACTCAGTCTTTAAAACATTGATTTTTGGATAAAGTTACCTGCTATAACATTAACTTACTGTCTATCTCAAGCCATGTGGCATAGTGGTAGAATCGAGATGTTTTATTTGGTAACATGATTAATAGCGCGCTAAACATATGCTAAGATGCTAGCGCTTTAAACGAGAAATGACTGCAGAAAGAAAGGCCTAGCATTGATGCAGTATGCTAGTACCTTGCGTTAGCGCACAATGTCTATTTTAACGGTTTAGAGAGCATAATGAGATGGGACTATAACAGAATGTCGTTGTCAGACGTGGTTTATTTGATGACGTAAAGAGCATGGTATAATTACATGTGCCGTTTTTACAGAGCTAGTGTTGGCTAGTTTAGCTATTCGTTTAAGCTTAGCTGTGCTATCTAACTTCATCGAATGGTAGACAGCAGGATACCTGCCAGCCATGCAAACTGGCAGTGTCGAGTAGCTGGCGAAACAGTCATGTTAGTGGTGTGTTATAATCTCATTTAGAATTTCTCATGTAGTCGTTGTCTTCAGGACAAGAATAACGTCCAAACCTGACATTTTGGTCAGCTGTCCACGCATGGTTATCGAGAGAAGTACCATCCCAATGCTTTCAGAAGTACTAAAACAATGCTAGTCTAGCACTCAAAGTAGTCATGTCCAAGTACAGCGTTATACGATTTTTCTGTATTGATACCGAATACGTTGGACATGGCATAACCGACTAAACGTCGTAGCTGAAACGTGAAACCAAATTATAACAAAGTTAGCCTATCTGCTGGTATAGCTACCTGACAAGTCAGATCACCATCTAGAAGAATTTCAATGAGGTTTGGTTTCATTCACAGGCAAAGACTCAATATTGTGATCAAAAGTGTTTAGACAGTGTACCTGCTCTTCTCTTGCCTAAGCTATTTTTCCCTTGGATCTATTTGAAACCTGTTGCACTTTTCTTTTAGGAAATTGAGAGAAGATTGGAGGCTAAACTGAAAATCAGCGAGAAAGCTAAGTGAGTAGCTACAGTAAAAGTAAATTGCACGTGACTTGATGGCGTTATGCCTTGTCCTGGTTCCCTTTCAGATGACGTCATTTGACAGTGAAATAGTCAAATTACACATGCAAAATGTAAGATGTTAATATGTGTGTGTGTTTGCATAGTACACCAGTGCTTGAAAAGTAGTTCATCACAAAAGTCACAATGCATGTAAAACGGATAATGTGTCTGTGTCTTTTTTAGGAAGTATTGTGGTGGCTCTGGAAGTTCCCCTGTGAGAACAGCCATGGTCATACAGGACGACTCTCTGCCTGCTGCCCCCCCTCCTCAGATCCGCATTCTGAAGCGCCCCTCCAGCAACGGCTCCTTGGGTAACGCGGCTGCTCTAAGTCGACCTGTTGTGCAGGTAAAGTCCCTTGCCCAGAGAGAGGCTGAGTACGCAGAGGCACGGCAGAGGATTCTTGGTAGTGCCAGTTCTGAAGAGTCTGCGACAGACAAACCCAGCCATGACAGGTTGGTGAATTGCACAATAAATACTTAAAGGGGAACTTCCATCGTTATTTTTATTCATATTTCTGTGTCGCCACTATGGTTGAATGCATTGTGCGTCATTTGTGTTAAAAATTATGTCCTAGATCTCTTGTTTGACGCTGTTTTCTGTAAGCTATAACAGGTCTAGTGGTTGAACGACTGGCTTTTCCGGTGTGCCTGGTGAATATCCATGACGTGTCAATAAGGCGCTTCTGATTGGGCAAATTCGCTGTCTTTTGCTCACCTAGCTTCTGTCCACCAATCCTTTGGGATGTGGGCTTGCCATACATGGCTCTGGGCGGGGCTTACGACCTAGTGACGTAGATAGGTTTAGCATGCTCTGATCCGCTCGTTTTGGTTAGCTCGACCCTTTAATGACCAGTAAAACCATGAGGTTCGAATTTCACGTCTTGGAATGCTGCGTGCATATACTGCTTGTTGTGACCCACGACATTGTAAATAGAGCTACTAAAAGTGTTTTTTGACGGAAGGACCCCTTTAATAATAATAACTGTATTTATATACCACAATTCATACAAGATGTAGCTAAAGTGCTTCAACAGTTTGGCAGGAAAACGCAAAACAGCATTTGTTGCTGCTTGGTAGTGCGTCCCTAGGGCCGACAGGAGTGAGGGAAAAACTCTCTGTTCAAGTCCAGGAAGAAACCCCAGCCAGAACCACTGCCCCTACCGGAGCCTATCTGCCAGGGCTGGTGCTCAAGAAATCTGTGTTGAATCACCTAATTCAATGGAAAGACTAGAATAGTGATGATAACCTTGCTTCAGAAGCTAAGTCCAGTACCACTTATTCAGTCCATCTACTCTTTAAATCAGCTGACTACAGTTAGCACCACTCTTTAACCTTGTGCAAGATTTAATTACTGATATTACCTGCCTAAGCTCCACAAGTACAACCAGGTGATGTGTAATAAATGGTGCTCAGTTTCTTTTTGAAGCCAGGAAGTCAATCACTGCACTAGAGCATAGTTTTCATACCATGACTCAAATGTTTTTGATGTGTATGCATATGGGGAGTAGACTTTTGTACCATTTCTGTCTATTACATTACTCCGTAGAGGTTATTGTATTGCTGTATCCATAAGCTATTGGAACTAACTTTTTCAGTGACAATAAAAGTCTTTGTTGCAACATATTTGATATATGTTTTGCATTTGAAAGACCTATAGCGTTGCTATTCATTTCTTCTTACATGAAAAGAAAATGTATGCTGGTAAAAACAAACTCACATTAGGATGTAACCTCACGAGAATTTTTTATGTTCTGAACCTGCAACAAGTAACTTATCTATTTAACATTCGTTTATTCGATTATTTACATTAGTAATGCGCGCTCATAGTAATTCAGCTTAACGAGACTTCTACTAGCAGTTGTTTTGACCTGCAAATTAATGCATATTAAATGTTTCCATGTAAGGATTTCTTACTCAAATGAGAGGTTATGTTGCTTGGTATATTACTGATTTTGTACATTATGTACATACACTGTGTACATTATGTTTATGGTGTACATTATGTGTATATTGCCTGATATGTATCATGTGACTTGCAAGCTGTTGTCCCTGTTGTACAATAAGTCTTACACACCACCTTTGTCTGAATTACCTTTGTAATTCACTATGTGTGTAAATGTTAAATATATACTAGGGAGTCAACATCTGCCGCAGTCAAATTCCCTGTATATGCAAGTACACTTGGCTGATAAAATCTGATTCTGATTAACAAGTTGAATGGAAATCCATTTAGTCTCAGAAGCTTTGCCTGTTGTTCCAATAACCTGTTTATCATTACCTTTCAGGCCAGTACGTGTCACCGCCCCATCGTTGTCCGAACAAATCAGACCAAACAATCACGCAATTCGCCAACCAACAGGTCCTGATGGCTCGCAAGGATTCCGCCACTGCAGATAGAGAGGTGGGGGGGAGAGAGGGGTCCATCTGCTAGCCAGAGAGAGTCTGTGGGGAGGCCCCAGTGAAGCAGGAGTCCACACAGATGGGCTGGTGTCAAACAAAAAACACACAACACAACAATGACGTTTCCCAGAATTGGAAAGAGCAGCATGAAGACAACATGCATTGCTTGGGGAGATCACACAGAAGTCCTCCCTTCTGTTTTCACTCTTCCCTCCACTCGCTGACACCCCGGTCCAACTGTGGGTGCGTCCTTGGCACCCTCACCCCACACCGAACGTGGGGCCCTGATGCTGTGTTGCTTATGGTTCAGGAGTGTTTGCCACCACAGCCCACACTGTGACTCACCCAAGGGTTCCTCAGGACTCTGCTCACTGTGAACAGCTCCCGGTGAGCACCTCCCCCAGCCCCCTGCCTTGTGCCAGGCCACGGTGTGCCTGGAGACCCCCAAGAGCGCACAACCAGCTTGTGCTGGAAAAGTGAACGCACTTGGACAAACACGGAAACAGGTGAAGGCCCAGCCACCATCAGTGAGATGGAAACCACATCTGTCCCCCAGGGAAGGGATCAGCACGAGGGTAGGAGTGTAGTTTCATGGTAGGCTTCAGCTCAGATTAGCAATAACATACACACGGACCCATCTCTCTCCTGGGCTCTTCCTACCCCTGCTACTACAACCAACCCATATCTCTGAGTATTTGGACTGGCTGATTTTTTTTTTCCTTTTTTTCAAAGCAGCTTATAGATTAGTCACTTGTATGTCAAAGCATCCATAGAAAGATTGTAGACAGCCTTCATTTGTTTTACGATTGATCATACTGTCAAATGCCTTTTAATTTCTTACAGTTGTAGTTTGAGACTGTCTGAATGGTAGCTTAATTTAGATACTCCAGGAGTCTTAGTAGTAGTCATGAATGTTTCTTCAGACACTGAGAAAAAATAATTAGAGATGAAATTCTTCACAAGAGGTGGGACATTGACTTTTTGTGTTTTTCATTCAAGATGGTTTTATTTTGGTACCCTGTCTAATATAGGTGTTTTCCCCTAAAGGTAAAGCATATGATGTGATATTGGTACATATGGAAAGTATGACATGAACTATGAATGTTTTTGCCATGATGGCATGCTTTATTAAATGGAGAGGCCTCAACCACCTGCTCTGTGGCATACATGAGATCATGGCTGTTTCTTCCACAAGCTGTAGAGCGTCTCTTCATTCTAGAGTTGCGCCCCCCCCCCCCGTAAAACTATTTACTTCATCTTCCACGTAACCTAGTAGTCCTCAGGAAAAAAAGTTTAGTAAATTGGGTCTTGGAGTTTAAAAAATGTCCCTTGATATTAATCTTCAATGTGTGTGATTATATTTTGTGGAGAACACAAAACATACAACCTGTAAAATTTCTGAAAAATCCCTTTAACTATAACTATTGCAAAGTAGCCTACTGATGTGATTAAAGATATTGGATTATTATTGTCACTAATGCAGAGCTTACTTTTTCACATTTTTGTTAAAATGATATGTATAACCACGTTGCAAATAAAATTTCATTTTTTCAAAAACGTCTTTGTAGACATTGAACACAACTTTAAAGAGAGGAGTTGTTATTCATCATGACTGTCTTGCCATTGCAAACTCTCAAATCTTAGTGCAGTGACATAACTCAATGTATGGTAAAGACAGGTCAGAATAAGTAAAAGGGCAATTTAACAAGCTAAAGCTATGATCAGAAAAACAGTGAAAGTGAAACCCTTAGTAGGAGGAGGAGCACAGAGCGTAATTTAGTTTGTCCATAGAAGTAATCATATTAAAGGAATATGGTTTGGTTGTTCAGATTTTGCAGTCACCTTTGCATATATGTCACACGTACACACACCTTTAGTTTTCTGGTGTTTGGTACGGCCCAACCTGTGTTACTGCTCCCCTAGTCGGTTAAGTTTACATACTAGTTGCGGTGCGTGAAATGCAGGGCCCAAATTTATTTTCTTTCAGGGGCCCCACAATTTCAATTTTAAATTGACAGCAGTAAATTACTTTTTTTTTAAGGCAGCACTATGCAACTTTGAGTGCTTTTTATCAATGGAGCTCCCCTTAATATATCCAAATAAATGGACACGCTCATAGAAATGGACTGTCATCTTCCCCTCACACTGCATGTATTTTCATCTCAACTGAGGAAAGTAACTGGCAAATACGAGTAGTCACATCCACCTAGGTAAGTAAGGTCAGAATTTCTTAAGAATTGAACGTGATCCTGCGATATTTGAGATTTTGTGAGTCTGAGGGTGCTGGGACCAAGGGGACAGGAACAGACCCGGAGGTTGAAACCCCATGGGCGAAAGGGCCCAGTAGCCTTTAGCATTCCATAGACTTCCATTCATTTTAGCGTTACTTTGACATAAAATAACTTCACATAGGAGGCACAACATGCCTTGATGTTGCTATTGTTGGACACCGGAGAAACCCCTGCAGAACATATTTGCCTCGATCGGAAATCTGTTATGTCCTTGTCTTGTAAGAAATGTTTACCTGAAATTGAGCTAAAAAATGACATCATAGATCATGCGACGGCTAGTGAGTTTCTGTCACACAGGAGGAAATGTACTGTATATACCAAATAACAAGCCATACCCATAATCATGCTCGTTTACTTTTCTGTTCATGTCAGTGAAACATTTCCAGCTGTATTTCCAACAAAATAAGCACCAGAATTGGTATTTGTTTGTAAGAGGAATTGTAATCTTTGTGGATTTTACTGTTTGATGCAAATGAAACCCAAAGAAAGATCGCTAAGCTAAGCTATACACTACACGTCAGTATTGTAGAATTTTACACGATTTTCTGTATTCTGTCAAATGAATAGCTCTGATTGAATGTACTCTGATTTTCTCTCTGTGCTAGACTGCTAGACTAAACTGAGCTGGCGCTGGGCCAGTAATTGATATCATGCATGAGCGCAGGTGCAGGGCCTAGTAGATGCACATATTTGGGTTATCAGAATGTTGATTCTATCCTAAACTGAGCACTACGAGTATCCGTGATGCTCATACAAAGTATGCTCATACAAAGTTCTAGACATAGAAACTGTTTTAGTTATTTTCCACTGTTTTAGACAATTGGTGTTTTGAGTATCAAAACCTCACGTTGTCTTGTCCCGAGGGAGACGGATCGAACCAGCATAGAGACAACATCTTACAGAAAGCTTAGCCTGCCTGAACTTTGCGGTGAAGGTGGAAGAGTGTTGTAAGAACCAGAGGATAGATAGACTCTTAGTCTTCTAAACTTTGTTTTGTTACCATCAGTTTATTTCATTTTCTCTATATTCCATCTATTTGTAATAAATCATCCATCCTGATCCAAAGCAACAACGAGTCCAGACTTCTATCTTGACCAACGAAAAACACAACGCAACCTAAAGGTGATTAGGGACTTCAGGTGTAAAGTCAAAATCCACCAAAAATATAACAGTATGAACGTTCTAACTAGCTAATGCCCTTGACATGGTAACATGCAAGACTACCTGGAACAAAAATGATGGCATGCTGTCTGATTTGTGTTTGAGCATCTACTCATCATATTTGGGTTCGTTTTCTGACGTTAATCGACGTCAGCATGAGTTTGCACAGTAGACCGAAGTGGACACGTGACCAAGCGAAATTCTGAAAAATTGGCTTCATCCGGTCCCAGTGAAAACAACGCTATCCCTCAGCCCAAAGAAAAATTGATAGCCAGTGATAGCGACCATCCACCAGGGCCTTCAGGCAGGAGCTGAGGAGGTGTTCTAAAGAGCCTGTTCCAGAGCAAAGAGGGCAAGAAGGTGTCTCACTTTTCCACCACACATGGAGGTACTTGGTAGGACATCATAGACAGCTTGCACCAGGAAGCGGACCAGCTTTTTGTCCAGGTGGTCCTGCACTGTAGTGCGCTCTCCCACTTTGTCCACGCTCCCTGTTCCCATAGTCCTACTGTCCTAGTCACTCACTCTTCCTCCACATCAACTCTGACTTCTTCCTGGATCAGATGGTGTCACCTGGAGCATGTTCCAAGCAGCCAGGTGCATCAGAGATCCCTCCCTTCTGTACTGATTAAAAGCTGTTCTTGAGGAGAAACTCTTTGTGAGACGATGCTGAAAAACATCTTCCTTTCCAGACTCAGTAGTGAGATGGATTGAAACTGGCTGATGTCATTTGAGTTTTCCTCTTTGGAGATCCAAACTCCCTCAGCGCACCTCCACTGGTCAGCAACTTTTCCCCTTCTCCAAATCACCTTCAAGACCCTCAACAGGTGCCTTAAAAGCTCTGGGCAGCGCTTGTAGACCAAATAAGGCAGAGCAGCCGCCTTGACTACCTCCTCTACCTTTGTTGGGCTCCAGTTCTTGGTCTCTCAGAGGATCGCTGACAGTGTCCTGGAGGAAGCGATTCACTTGCTCTATTGAGCACTCAAGCCGGCCACTGCACTACACCGGTCCCCAAGCAGTTGTTTTGTGAAGCCAAAGGGATTGGCAATGAATGCTGCTCACTTCCTTGCTCTCTTGCTTCCCCATCTCCGGTGCCACTCTGCTCTGTGAAGAGTCATCAGCTTCCTCTTCCTGCGCATTATGTTTTGCAGTTCCACTAAGGGTTGCTTCTCCTCATCTGTGGCAGTCTTGTACCGTTTCTTGAGAGTGCGAAGCTCCTGGTGCAGATTATGTATCCTGGTGGGCCTGCAGCTTATTGTGTAGGAGGTGAGTTTTGATTTCCTTTTCTCTACCTGCCCAAATGTTTCTGAGGCATCTCTACCTGCCAAATGTTTCTGAGGCAGTGTGAAATTACTCTGTTGAGGTACATGGAGGGACTGGGCTCTGTGGGTTGCCTCCTGGCTGGGCACCTCACCAGGTATAGGACACCTCATTCTCTTGCTCCAAACATTTCATTCTGGTCTGATGAATTTTCAGGCCATGATGGTTCTTGCACAGCCTTCCTGAAAATGCATGTTACATTCATCGTCTGTCCATTTGCGTGAGTCATCATCCTTTGGTCCGTCCGATTGGAGAGCCCCCTCCGCCCCCCCCCCCCCCGGAATCTGGGGGTATGTCTCAGTAGGGCTTTCCATAGCTTGTACATAAATAAATAAGTCTTCTGGTTCTTTTACTTATTGCAAGCAGGTGCAAGTAAATCTACACAGTTATATCACAAAACAAACTATATTGCTAAACTAACTTCAGCTTGCTAGTCTCGTTTACCTAAACATCAAAAAGGCAACTACATATTTTGGAACATAAAAGGATCATCACTATCACCCCTATGTTTGACTGGACAGCATAACAACTGGCACTTTCCTGTTTCAATCACATAGTCACACACTTTGCTTTTGCAGGGCAGACGATCAATGTGCAATGCAATGAAAAAAAGATTTTGAATTCAGACTGACATACAGTATGTTCTATTAACCTACTGATCCAAAAGGAAGCCAGCAAATTTGGCGTCTCTTTCAATCCCCTTTTCCTTCATCAGGTCTTTCCATATTTGGAAGGCAACTCCAATGTTAACGCCAGTCTCTTGCTCTTTTCAAAATCCTTTTTTTTGTCCTGGGTGAAGAAGACGACTCCTGCTCCTGAAATTTGGATTTTGCATATGTGTGGTCCTCCATGTTTCCTTCTTTAAACTTGCTGCGGCCGAGAACGAACGATACGGTATCCATTTGCTGTTGTTAGTTTATCATCTTACAGGGAAAACACAAAATTTGGAGCCGTGTGTGTCCCTGACCCTCTGTCATAGTTCAAGATGATGCATTAATATTGAGTGTCGTTTCTTTTACTATAGTCTATAGTCATCTCCATAGTCGTCCCTTACTGTCCCTTACCGTTTCTTTTACTATCTATGGGTGTTGCCGGGCTAACCTCACGGCCTGGAAGGCAGGACAGGGAGTCGATGTTCCAAGCCAGTAATGGTGTTTTTATTTTCCGTACAGACAGAAAAATTGTCGTCCAGAGGAAAAAAGAAAGAAAAAAAAACTCCAAACGAAATAATCAATCAAAAATTAAAACTTTTCAAACTAAACAAAGACTTTTTCAAAAGATAACAAATGAAATTCAATAATTGAAACAACTGCAAAACTTCGTGCTCTTACTCTGGTTATTAACAAGTGTTCTCTAGCTCACCTCAACCAACTCTCACTGCATGGGGCTTTCCCCTGGGTTTTCTAGCCCACGGGTAAAACCATCACATGTGCAAAATCAATCAAGGTTAAAACGCTAAAAACCAGTACAAAAATATATATAAATACTATATATAAATATAATAAATAGTCCGGTTTAAAAATACAGACACCACATACATCACAAACAGTTATAAAATACACAGACACACAAACACCCCTTTTCCCCACACACTGGTGCAACACGCAAAGTATAATTGTCCCTCGGGAGCTACCGTCGGGTCTTTTGGTCACAGTCAGGAAGTTGACGAACACCTGCAAGGTAAGCTGCTCTTAGCTCACGTTTGTCCGGTTTGTTAGCTATTGTTTGCCAAATGAAAATGTTGTTAGCCATGTCCAAAGTTCGTTCATCAGTTGGCAACTCCTGATGAGAACAGATTATTAAAACGCTGTGTATTGGTTGTGTTGCAGATGCTGTCCTCCCGTGACTGCCAGCTGCATGCTCACGTGTGGTAAAAGAAAAATAAAAGGCTGTGTTTAAAAACGTGTCGTGTCATATTTCAGTGATGAACGTGGTGTTAAAATGGTAACGGGCTACCGCACCGTTACACTTCCCCCCTCCTCTGCAGACGACACCTGTCGTCCCAGGAAAAGGGATAACCCTTCATGCAGGGTTGATAAGGGTACTCTCTACCCCTCATCCTCCGGGATGCGGGACAGGAAGTCAGCCACCCTGTTTGAGGCACCAGGGCGATACTTCACTTTGAAATTGTACGGCTGGAGAGAGAGGTACCACCTGGTAACACGGGAGTTGGTGTCCCGCATCTTCTCCAGCCACTGGAGTGCTCGGTGGTCCGTCTCCAGCTTGAAAGGCCTGCCCAGGAGATAGTAGCGGAGGGAGTCAAGGGCCCATTTGATGGCTAAGGCCTCCAACTCGACCGCAGCATACCGCCTCTCTCGGTCGAACAGCTTCCGGCTGATGAATGCCACCGGTCTGCGCTGTCCGTCTACCTCCTGCAGCAGGACTGCACCCAGGCCCACTCCAGATGCATCCGTCTGGACTATGAACGGCTTATTGAAGTCCGGGCTCAGCAAAACAGAGTCACTGCAGACTGCCCCCTTCAGGTCCTGGAAAGCCGCTTCACACTGCTCCGTCCAGACCACTCTGTTCGGCGCTGTAGCTCGGGTGAGCTCAGTAAGGGGAGAGGAACGTTCAGAGAAATTAGGAATAAATCGTCGGTACCATCCAACCAAACCCAAAAAAGCTCTCACCTTTCTTTTTGTAGTTGGCGGCGTACAGCTCTGGATGGCATCGACCTTCTCCACCTGCGGGCGTATGACCCCACCTCCGATGACATAGCCCAGGTAGTGGACCTCCTTCTTCGCTAGGGCACACTTGCTGGGGTTGATGGTGAGGCCTGCTTCCCGGATGCGGTCCAATACCTCTGTGAGGTGACTGCAATGTTCCTCCCAGGTGTTACTCCATATGCACACGTCATCTAAGTAGGCAGCTGCAAACTCATTGGCTCCTCTTAAAACTCTGTCCATGAGCCTTTGAAATGTGGCTGGGGCTCCCTGCAGTCCAAACGGCATCATATTGAAGTGGTACATTCCAAACGGGGTACGAA
Organism: Setipinna tenuifilis; assembly: GCA_030347295.1. Classification (NCBI taxonomy): domain Eukaryota; kingdom Metazoa; phylum Chordata; class Actinopteri; order Clupeiformes; family Engraulidae; genus Setipinna; species Setipinna tenuifilis. Next base: position 32,199,241 of record CM059267.1, on the reverse strand, counting down.
ATGCTGTGATGTCCTTTGCTCGTGCATTCAATGGCACCTGCCAATACCCTCTGGACAGATCGATGGTGGTGATGTACCTTGCCTTGCCCAGGCGTTCTACCAGGTCATCTATCCGGGGCATTGGGCAAGGGTCCACCTTGCTCAACGCGTTGACCTGCCGAAAGTCAATGCAGAACCTGATGCTGCCATCCTTCTTTGGGACAAGTACCACCGGGCTGCACCAGTCACTGCACGACGGCTCAACGATGCCAAGTGACAGCATCACATCCAGCTCCTCCTTCAGCGCTGGGAGCAGGCGTTCTGGCACCCGATAGCTCCTCCTCTGGGGAACTGAATCCGGCTTCAAGATGATGTCATGCGCCACAAGTGTTGTTTGTCCTGGCCTCTCCTGGAATATGTCTGGATCCAGCAGCGCCCTCATCTGGTCCTGCTGATGGTCCTCCAGATGCGACAGGTCCACTGTTCCAGTATTTGGCTCCACAGGAAAGAACTGCTCATCAGGCTCCTCCTCTTCAACCACAGCCCGGACAAACAGCTGTGTCTCCACCTGGTCTCTCTCGTGGTACTCCTTCAGGAGGTTCACGTGGAAGGTCTGCTTCTTTTTGCCTCGTTCAGGCATAGAGACCTCAAACGTGACATCTCCCACCTTCCTGATGATGTCATATGGCCCATGCCACTTAGCCAACAGCTTGCTCTCGTCAGTGGGCAGTAGCAACAGCACCTTCTGTCCCGGCTCAAAGGTTCTCCCTCTGGCTTTCTGGTCGTACCAGGTTTTTTGTTTCTTCTGCGCCAGCTCCATGTTTTGATGCGCTAGCTCAGACATCTCCTCCAGCCTCTGCCTCATTTGCAACACGTATGCTGCCACGCTCTGCTGCTCCACTTTTGGCTCCTCCCACATCTCCTTCAGAAGGTCCAATGGCCCCCTCACTTGCCGACCATACAAAAGTTCGAATGGTGAAAAACCAGTGGAGGCCTGTGGAACTTCTCTGTACGCAAATAACAGATATGGCAGCCATTCATCCCAGTCAGTCCCCGTCTGGGACACAAAGCGGCGTAGCATGGTCTTCAGCGTGCGGTTGAAACGCTCCACCAAACCATCTGTCTGGGGGTGATAAGGCGTGGTCTTGATGGCTTTAACCCCTAAAAGACTATAGACCTGCTTGAGGAGTACTGACAGGAAGTTGGTACCCTGGTCTGTGACTATCTCCCTTGGCACCCCCACCCGAGTAAACAGTTGCACTAAGCAGTTGGCCACCTGCCTAGCCTTAATGCTCTTCAGGGGAAATGCCTCAGGATATCTGGTGGCATAATCACAAATCACCAATATGTACCGGTTACCCCTCTTGCTCCTCTCTAGAGGCCCCACAATGTCCATGCCAATGCGCGTGAATGGTACGTCAATGATTGGGAGTGGATGTAATGGTGCACGTGGGACTGCCTTGCATGCGGTGAGCTGACACTCTGGGCATGTGCGCACAAAATCAGCTATGTCTGTATACATATTTGGCCAACTAAAACGGCTACCTACTCTAGCCAGGGTCTTATACTTTCCCAGATGGCCTGACCAGGGGATGGAGTGGGCTAAAGTCATTACCCTTTGCCTCAATTGCTTTGGCACAACCAATGTCTCCTGCTGTCCTTTTAACTGGTACAATATACCATTTTTTAACACGTACTGGTGTTCCTTCAAAAGACTACCTGGTTTACCAAACTCAGCTGCTTGGTTAAACCATGGCTCTAAGGTTTCATCCTGTCTCTGTAGCTCAGCAATGTCTATGGGTATGTCTACATCCGTATGCAACTCAGGATATGGCCATACCTCTGGCTCTGCCTGTTCAATCACATTAGTTACCTTTTGCCTACGCTTCTGCTGTCGTGACAGATGCGGTCTCTCTGGCTTACGGCTTGCCACGTCCAGCTCTGCGTCTGCAAAAGGCATCTCTTTAGCACTCTGTGCCCTCGTAACGGCATTGCCGTGCTCTACCTTGGGAATGAGGTCCCATAGGATGGGGAGATCATGACCCAAAACTACTTTATATGGTAGCTTAGCAGCTATGGCTACGGGCATGAAAAATGTCTGGCCACTAACAGTCAGGAACACCTCAGCTGTGCGGTAACTCTTTACATCTCCGTGCACACAACAAACCTTAACTGCTGGCTGTTCACTAGCCTGCTCTCCAGGGACAAGGCTTTCAAGTATTAGGGTCTGTGTACTACCTGTGTCCACTAGGGCCATTGCTGACTCGCCATTCACCAGCACCTGGACCAGCTGTTCTGCTTTTGGTGAGTGTTGGATGGATGGTGTGTGTGGTCTAGGTGTGTAGCAGACTGTGGTGTTGTGCGTGCTCCTAGCCTGACAGTTAGGCTTTGTGTGACCCAGTTTCCCACAATACGTGCACCTGACCTCCTGCCTGTGTCTATCTGGGTAGCGGTTAAAGCTAGGTCTATGATGGTACTGACCACGACTCTCACCACCCCCATCAGACTTACGTGCAGTCCATCTGTTGGCGCTTGGCCCCCTGGTTCCCTGCCGAGCTGCCTGGAAAACATCTGCCAGCCTGGCTGCTTCCTCAGCAGACTTAGGGTCATGTTCCCGTATCCACACTGCCATGTCTGGGTTCAGCATGTCCATGAACTGCTCAAGAACCATGAGCTCACAAATGTCTTCCAGCGAGTGCTCCTCAGGCCTCACCCATTTCATGAACAGCTCTTTCAGCCGCACATACAGCTCTTTGGGGGTCTCATCCGGCATGATGACAGCTGAACGGAATCTCATACGGTAGGTATCAGCGTTGATGTTATATTTTTTTAGGATGGCCTCCTTTACCTTGCCGTAGTCTTCCGTCTCCCGCCTGTCCATTGCTACAAAAGCGCTGCGTGCCTTTCCAGTCAGCAATGGGACCAGCCTGATGGCCCATGTAGAGTCTGACCATCTACAGGTCGTTGCGACACGCTCAAAAGTGGCCAGAAAGTGTTCGATGTCGTCCTCTTTGGTGAGTGGGTGGAGCTTGGGCTCCTTGAAGGTCAGCTGGGGTTGTGCCTCCACTGCTGCTGGAGGTTGGGGTGTTGTGGATCTGGAACCCTCACTGCCCTCTCGAAGCTCCTCCACGTGGCCTTGAAGCAGGTTGAACTGGTGCACCACGTTCTTCCATCGCTGGTCCTGTGACTGCGCCATTCTCTCCCATTTCTCATCACGGGATGCTTGAGCTTGCAACAGGGTCTTCACCAGGTTGGTCAACTCCGACACAGCTCCCTCTGCTGGAGCTGGAGACTCTGCTGGTGTTGTAGCATCATCCCCCTGCTCATGGGGTTGGGCCTCAGCCTCCCTACCAGTCCTGGTCTTGGGTGGCATCTTCTCCACTGCCCTCTCTGGAAGCGTTTCCAAGTACTTCGGACACCAAATGTCACGAGTACTTCTGACAGCAAATGTCACGAGTACTTCTGACACCAAATGTCACGAGTACTTCTGACACCAAATGTTGCCGGGCTAACCTCACGGCCTGGAAGGCAGGACAGGGAGTCGATGTTCCAAGCCAGTAATGGTGTTTTTATTTTCCGTACAGACAGAAAAATTGTCGTCCAGAGGAAAAAAGAAAGAAAAAAAAACTCCAAACGAAATAATCAATCAAAAATTAAAACTTTTCAAACTAAACAAAGACTTTTTCAAAAGATAACAAATGAAATTCAATAATTGAAACAACTGCAAAACTTCGTGCTCTTACTCTGGTTATTAACAAGTGTTCTCTAGCTCACCTCAACCAACTCTCACTGCATGGGGCTTTCCCCTGGGTTTTCTAGCCCACGGGTAAAACCATCACATGTGCAAAATCAATCAAGGTTAAAACGCTAAAAACCAGTACAAAAATATATATAAATACTATATATAAATATAATAAATAGTCCGGTTTAAAAATACAGACACCACATACATCACAAACAGTTATAAAATACACAGACACACAAACACCCCTTTTCCCCACACACTGGTGCAACACGCAAAGTATAATTGTCCCTCGGGAGCTACCGTCGGGTCTTTTGGTCACAGTCAGGAAGTTGACGAACACCTGCAAGGTAAGCTGCTCTTAGCTCACGTTTGTCCGGTTTGTTAGCTATTGTTTGCCAAATGAAAATGTTGTTAGCCATGTCCAAAGTTCGTTCATCAGTTGGCAACTCCTGATGAGAACAGATTATTAAAACGCTGTGTATTGGTTGTGTTGCAGATGCTGTCCTCCCGTGACTGCCAGCTGCATGCTCACGTGTGGTAAAAGAAAAATAAAAGGCTGTGTTTAAAAACGTGTCGTGTCATATTTCAGTGATGAACGTGGTGTTAAAATGGTAACGGGCTACCGCACCGTTACAATGGGTCATCCCCTATGTTTTATGTATGTACAAATGTACAATTTAAAGCCAATAGAAATACTTGGAATTGATAGTGGTGGTAAATATTCATGGCAAAGGACTAGTTTGTAAACTGGCAATGATGAGATTGGCAATGAACTAGATTTTGACAATGAACAAAAAAGTTACACACTGGTTATTTGCTCTTTGTGCAAAAACGTACAGTCCAGGAACATTGGAATTCTTGTGCAAAGTTCTCTTGGAGTCAACAGTTTAGGGAAGGGAAAAGAACAGCATAATAAAAATAGAATATAAGAAAATATATACAAAAAGATATAAAACAAAGATAAAGGGCAAGTGGTATGGCAGATATTGCAGAGAGATGACATAGGAGAGATATGAGAAGACAAAGCACTGGAGAACTCGTTCATAGAAATGCATGGGGACTGTTGGTATGATGAGTGTGTGGTACAGCAGTGTTGTGGGGTGAGAATTTGTGTGGAAATGATTTCCTGAAAGTGGGCATGGATGTGGGTTTTGAATGAATGACATTCTGTGTGTTTGGACTTTTGAAGAATTTGAAGCTATGTTTCAAATTTTCATTGACATGTAACTTTGAGACATTCATCTCAAGATAAATCATTCGATAACTTTTTGGTCAGATTCACATAAACAGCCTATGAGGAGTTTGTTTGCTTTCGCGATGTTAAAATTGCACAGAAATTTGTTGGAAGTGAGCATCAACCAGTTTCAATGGATTTGAAGACAAAACAAATTGGTTGTAAATGTTAGCTTTCTCTAGATAATAGGCAAAATGATATTTTGTGTAATTACAGCGCCCCGTATGGACCAAATTTTATGGCATGTGCTGTGCTTTTAGAGGTCTTTGTGCTGATCATGCATGACACATTTTGTGCAGGTTCCACCTTCTCAGGTAAGATATTAGTAATACAAAATCCCAATTTTTGCATGTACCCATATCACTAGGTGGTGCTATGCTTCAAGTGAGTGGTAATGTGCTGGGTTGATACACCTCTGTAGCACCAACATATCACAACAATTTCATGTTGTTGGGTGTAACATTAATTTAGGCACAAACAACCAAACATGTTATGAGTTATGAAGTTAAACTAGACTGCATTTCTGCAGAAAATGCGTAAAGTGTGCTAAAAGTTTCACGATCATCAGAGCAAATATGTATGCCAAATTTCAAAAGTTTTTACCAATGGGCACTATAGTCTGCAAATAGACTCCCAAGACAGAACATTATGTAGGCCATGGTATGGGTATTATGACATCACTTGAGAGTTCTATTCCATAACATTCCACATTTTAAAAATGGCAGTTGGTCCAGGTGTAACTGCCACAATATTTGCGGCCTCATTTCTAAACTGTCCTGTCTCAAACAGTTTAAATAGTTGCTACATTAAAGGTCACAGTTAGATCCCAGACCCCTCTGACAAAGTTTCACCCAAGTTTGTAGGTTCTTCAGTGTGAAAGTGAAAGGACAGCAGAAAAAACACATGCTTTACAAAGACACATATTAAAAATAAACTGTTATTTAGGGTGCATTTACAAATAATGCAATTATGTTGTATTTGATGTTTATAAGCTAAGGTCTAATTAGGCGCCTGTCACTTTAAATTTCCCCTCATGACTCTAACCTTAAAGAAAACTATGTTCTTACTTTGTTTCTATGCAAAATGCTAGGAAATCGAAGGGCTAGTGCAGATGTGGAAAGTTTTGGAATATTTATTAATTCCATAGAAAATACAGTGTTTCAGTATTAAAAGGCATACTTCTTGTGTTTTGCTATTTTTGTCACTGCTGTTTTCTTTAATCAAAGAGTTGTAAATGCACACATAAGGCAGCAAATGCTAACACAAGGTACGTAAGCGGAACCACCTAATCTACTGATATGTAGGGGCTGCGCTGTTAGATGAACGGAGACTGAATAGTTGAATGAATAGTTGCATAGTTGAATGGAGAATGAATGCAGGAAGAATATTAGATAAGCGACGTTTCACAATTATTTCTCCCATCAAACCGGCCAGAGCCCGAGATTGCCCAGAGACGGCCCATCAGGAATCCTCCCGAATCTTCTAAGGAGGCGTGTGTGTGTGTGTGTGCTACGCAAGCTGTGAATACATGCACAGCGGCGAGACAGAGAGATGAGAGGGAAGCTGATGGGCTACTTTAGGCAGATTTTTTCCCGCTACTGCACATAATTTTGTCAACTTGTAATATATTAATTTTGTGAGCAATGTTCTTTCTAAACTTGTAGAATTTTTAATTGAGGGGGCAAGACGTTTATTTAAGGGGCCGATGCACTCTCTTGCCGCTGCTTAGAGCCGGCCTCGCTGTATATCAAATTTAGTCTCATTTTTATTCACCGACAACATTGCATTAGATATTTAATTATAGTTATCGTCACATGCCCAGCATTTTCGCTGCATCTCGTCTTGTTTTCGTAACATCATAAGGTTCGTTGACGATTATATTTAGTCACAGTTTTCGTTGACCAAAGCAACACTAATTGGACGTGCATACACAGCAAATCGGCCAGTGTTAAAACAACTCCCAGAGTTAAATTCAACACTTTCCCAGAGTTTATATAATTCTCACTGGTTTAGAGTTAATTTAACACTACCAACAGTGTTACTAGTTTAACTATTTCAGTGTTAATTCTTTAACACTTACAGTGTTACCTTTGACTCTATTGTAGTGTGTTTTCCTCACCAATTAGTGTTAAACTGTTACACTTTTAAGTGAAAAGTTAACACCGATAGTGTTATATTTAAACACATTTGAGTGTTCAATTCCACACTGGATTGTGTTACCTTTACTCACTGGAGGTGTTACTATGTAACACTCATTTGTGTTATTAAAATCTGGATTGTTTGCAGCCTTACATTTAAATGCATGGAACATACTCAACTACATCAAATGTACATCTTGCAACTCAAGGGAAAAAAAAATACACCACGAAATAATTACATCTATCATTTTATTACACCAAGCACCAGGGGCGAATCTAGACCATTTTTAGGGGTGCCAAGGCACCCCCGTGAAACTGCTCGGCACCCCCTGGCTCAGTTCAAAATGAATAATATATTATATATAATAATAGTGTTGTGTGATAAGCACTGGGGGCCGGGCACCCCTAAAGACCAGATGCTAAAATCACCCCTGCCAAGCACCACAAAGTTACAAATAAAATAATGGTACAATGTAAAAACCATCATCCTCAGTGCTATAAGAACTCTGCATGTCAAAGGGCCTATACGTTTTGACACAGTCTGCATTAATGACAACTTTTTCATTTGATTCACACACTTTGTACGCATGAAAATGTTCACAAAAGCATTCAACCTCAAGCTTATTAACAATGAAATGAATAACACCATCAACGTGAAGTATCAGTTTTATTCGGCAAAACACAGGAATCTCATGGTCAGTGCCACTACAAACGACCAGTCTTACTTTATACTCTATCCCACTGATCTTGACCCAGTTAGTTGAGTAAGCATCTGCATCTTTCACTAAAGGCACAACTTGGGCTAAATGCTCATGATCAATATCTGGATCAAATGTTTTCAGGGGGCTATACTCTATGGTTTAAAGGAGACGTCTCCCAATTGTAAGCGATCAACATTTGATGTTTTTTGGCAAGTGATACTGTGATGTTCTTAAAGTTTTTCTTAAAAGTGTTCTTAAAAATCCGGTGTTTTGCCTCAAATCTCATACTCCACATATGAATTAAGGGTCCAATTTTTCTGATACAACTCGGGTAATGTAACATGTAGTGGTGTTTTGGGATCATGTTTCTATTTGGATGAAGCTGTTTGAACAAGACATGGTGTTCCATTACTAAATGTTTTAAATATACAGTCATGCCCTTTGTTACAGATGGAGAAAATATGATGTTGATAATTTGTAGTAAAAGCAACAGCAAAGTCCAATTCTGATCTCCTTCCGGTACAATGTCACCAAAAATCAAAGGAATATTTCTTATCAGACAAAGAGTCTGAATGGAGTTCAGTCCTATAGAGTTGTTACCACTATCCAAGTTGACCCTTGTTGGACGATTTTTCCACTCTAAGTATCCATAATCAAAAGCATAGATTCGGGACAAAACACTAGGTTTTGACAAAAAGTTTCCAGACAGATACTCTAACAACAACTTGGTCTCATATTGACCAACCCATTCAAGAATGTCATGCATTATATCCAAAGAAAAATTCTGGCAAACGTGAAAAAACTGTAAGCTGTTTAAGGTTGAATTCCTCTTTAAACCAAACACATGCAGCCTTTGTGGATTAGACTGCAACTCGCTGCAATGAGTTTCAAAGATTTCTTTCCCTCGTAAGATGATCTTCGGGTCTTCTTCACTGAACACATTCTGAGCATCAGTTTTTTCAATCAAACATAAACGACAGAAATAACGGCCACTAAAGGACTCAATAAAACCTAGAATCCCATGCATTCCTAAATTATCCCCTGTTATTTGACAAATTGTGCCACGGACATTCGCAAATGAATTTTTTCACATCTTCAGCATGAAACAGTGCAACTAAGTGGATATTCATCAGAGCAGAATTTAACTTTGGGGGCAGATTTCTCAGAACAAAGTACAGTGCCCCAACCTTATGATGTCCATGTTTGGAACCAAGTGGATTAGCCGTCTCAAAGTCATCGTAGTATAACTGAATTTGCAAGGATGTCTGGTGTTCTGAAAACAGTGGATGTGATCTAAAGTAACTTCCATCACAAAAGTCTTCATATCGGTTTTCATTGGATACAGAGGGTGTGTTAAGCAGGCCACAAATATAAGAATTGCGACAGATAAATTTGATTGTTTCCAAAATTGGAACGTAAACAAAAGTGTCTTTTACTGGTACTTGATCAAAAGTACCTGTACTTTTATTGAGTCTTGAATCATACCGCAATCCTACAGGGTTCCTACACATTTTCAAATGTAAAATTCCAGACTTTTTCCATACTCAAATTCTCAGATTTCGGAGACATCAGCGCACCACCAAATACTAATGTATTTAAATGAATTAAACACATACAGTTATTGTGGCATACCACCAAAATCTATAACATACTTAGCTGGGCCTAGAACGTGTGTCAGTGTCCTATTTTATGTCATAACCAGTGGCGGCCAGTGGAAAAAATGTTTGGTGGGGCATGAAGGTAGACATCATGAGCATATGTACTACCCCTGGCGGGGGGTATGGGGGTCCTCCCCCAGAAAATTTTGGATTTCTTAGATGCAATTTCCTGCATTCTAGTGCATTTTGGGGTAGCCTGTTTCACATAGCAAATGCGAAATCCATTCTAATTCAGCTTACATTGTCAGTTGCATGACCTTAATAAATACTTGTAAAATGACAGTTGCAAAGTGATAATGAAATGTAGTCTTACAATGAAAGTACACAGCGCTACAGTGCTGCATCTGCAGCGCAAAATAAAAGGGCCAATTAAAATCTTTTATTTGTAATGCTCTCAAACTTTTTTCACATGCTTCCATAGACTCAAGCTTTGTCGGCACCCCGGAGTGGGAGGGCTTTCGCTCACTGTACCAAATAACAAACAATCATCTCATGTTAAAGTCAATACACTCTCACTGGTGGTTAAGGTGGAACGGTACGGTTTCTTGTTATTGTTAATATGATGAATTTTTTTAATCCCTCACATGTTGGGAGGGCCGCGCCCGTGCGCCCTTAATAAAAGGGCCGCCGCTGCGTCACTTCAGATTTCTTTTAAAATTACCAGATGAGTGTGGAGCATATTTATTAAATGTAACTTTACAAAACCAACAGGAATATTTTTCTGAACTGTATGGAACTTTGTGGTGATAGGGACTTTACATTGCGCTTATGTCGTTTTCTCTAATCGACTGAACTAGCAAATCTATCTGGCTAATTTTCATGTCAGAACAGTGATTACTCGTAGGCCTAATAATGAATTGTTTAACATGTAAGCAACAACAACCCCTTACAAAAAACCCTAATAGAAGCTAATCTCTTCCAAAAAAGTCTGACAGCAGCATGAACAACGCTGCTCATAATGTTAATCTCTGATCCCTGCTCAGTGCCTAACTTTTGACACTTGCTCATCTCGCTGCTGTACGCTACGTAACAATCGCAAGTTTCAGACTACAGGCATTTCAGCACATTTCTTAGGCAAAATTCGATGAATGTCTGAAAGTTGAGCTGCATTTTACCATGTAGTGGCAAATGTCTGGAAACAAAAATATTTCTCCATACTCTAATTTCAATTTTCCATACTTTTTCAGACCTGGAAAACGCTAAAATTAAATTCCATACTTTTCCATACTTTTCCATACTGCGTAGGAACCCTGAATCCTAACACTTTTTCCACAGGGTCCACGATTCCCCATTTCTCACCTAAATACTTCTTTCTTTTAGTCTCAGTATTAAAGTTCTCAACTGGGTTTTCAAAAGTTTCAAGACATTTTTCCAATGTAGGTCTGACAGGATTATCAACTGGTATAGCAGACAATACTTTATGCTTAAACCCAGAATGAAGTCCTTCTGCAAAATCTTCTAAATGACTAACAACTGCTGATACTACACTATTTGCCACACCACTACCATTGAGTCTAGAAATTATCGCAGCACAAATGTCTTTCGTATCATCACTGAAACACTGACCACAGCCACTGTTTTCAGAACGTCCAGCACTTTGCATGACATAGTTTCCTTCAATAGGATCTTGTGAAATGACAAAATTAGATTCAAACAACTCTTCTGCTGCCGTCTCATCACTGTGACATAAAACATTGCTATGAACAGTATTTAAATGTTTCTTCAATCCTCCATATGTACTGAACTGACACCGACAGGCATCCTGGGAACAAAACAATTTGAACTTGGTGCTTGGGTAAAAACTGTGTCCTATCCGCAAGTGGCTTATTAAAGCCTGACTGGTGGTATGCAAGGCTTGACAGATAAAACATTTATACATTGTCGTTCAAAATCTTGGCACGCAACTCACGGACACGTGGTGACTCCTCAGTAGAGGTTACATCGATGTTGAATACAGTGGTCTGTACAAAGGTGTACAGATGGACGAGAGACTCATCATACGACAGGTTGAAGACGTAGTGGCATTTGAAAAGTTCGTCAAAAGCACTCAGGGAGCTGCTGGCATGGCATGAAATGAGCTGTTTGTCAACGGCGATGTAATAGGAGTCGATCTTGTTGCGGGCACGACCAACCGCAAGGATGAGTGGCTGCTTTCCTTCTCTCTCTTGTAGATGTTGATCAATGCTGCTGCATGACTGCAAAACACATATAAAAAAAACCAAGACCATCTCGAGTGAGACATGACTATTGGTTTGAAATCATGCGCCCTACTACGTCATTCCTCACAAACCAGGCAAACACCAATATGTCTTGGACATTTCACAAGAAATTTACCTTGTGGAAGAGCACCAGTTTATCAGCTGCATCACTTGGACTGATCTTGGTCCTCTTTTTGCGTCCAGCTGTGGGAGGCAAAAGATGAAGTAGCAGCAGCAGAGTAGCCATGTCACTGTCCCAGTCCATCAGAGAAAAAAAAAAAAAAGAGTGATTAACATATGAACAGAAAACGTTAAACAAGTATAATTTATACTGTACAAGCACTACGTGCAAGCTTACCATCGCTCTCTGGGTGTCTCTCAGCCGCTTTTAACAGACGACACAGATCAGTTGATTGAGTCAGGTGGGTGGCCTCTTTGATGATCTTCAGCTTCAATGTCGTGTCCCACTTGTTAAGCAACTTGGAACTTGTTTCAAGACCAAACAGCAGGGTGAAGTCTTGATTTACCTGTTAATCAAACAAATGGTAAAATAATGAACTAAGGTTTGGTATTACTTATGCTCCATTAAAACAATGTGATTTTTACCCATCACTATGTGACAAGTTCGCAAAACCACACACACAATGACACTAAAGCTGAAGTATGAAATATCACAGATTAAAAGGAAAAATGTTTTACTCACGAGTCCTTTCACATCCAGAAAGCGGGGGAAAGTTTTGAAGACATCAGTGCTTCTTTCTGGGTCATGCACCAAGTCCTGTCGATATTGAAATGTCTTCTTCATTTTCTCCAGCACACTTGCTTCTTCAGAGGTGTGAATAAGAAACGAAATGGCCTCCCGGCAGTCATCACCATCAAGCTGCTCTGGCAGTGTTGTTGCCTTCCTTCTTCGTTTTGGCCCTTGGTCTTTAGGCAGTGACGGCTCCTTTGCAGGCCTCTTCCCTGTCGTCCTGCTCATTGTTTTCAGACGCCAGGCCAAATATCTGGTGCCTTTCTCAGCATCATAAAAATGCTCCTGCAACAAATGAAAGATATAGTATAACATATAAAAATCGGGCAACTATCTGGTTCATAACAATTCTTCTGCATTTTCAAATATACATTCATAGCATACTCCAGTTTCAATTGAGTGTCTTGCTTCAGTTGCCATTAATAAGTCAGTAATAATCATCAGTTGTATTAGCTTCCCTTCAATGAAAACTTTTTTTTAAACTTACATAGCCTTTCCGTGAGAATGGATCTTTCAGTGCTGGAAAAAGTGTAACAATTCCTAGTGCATATTTCTCCCTCTGCTGGCGGGTGGGAATCCGTCTGAAAAGACAAGAAATCAACTTAGTATTGACGTGAGGGACAATATCTTCGCACAAACCTAAGCCTTTCACAAAGTTCATTTTGCGAGGTCCTACCCATGTCTTTCAGTCATGTCACTTGCCAAGATGTTGACAAGCTGCCTCCTAGTGCGGTGCTTCAGTGAGTTTTCAGTTCTATACTCTTCAAGAATATCCTCTCCTCCAGATTTCCCAAGCAAGGCATTTTTGACCATCTGCTTACACAGAATAAGCAAAAGCAATCATCACCGTTATACAACATTAGACCATGTAAATCAAGCACCAAATGACAGTACTCATAAAATGTTACCTCTTTTGCAGTCTCCGACAAAGGTGTCTTCACCGCAGAAGGACTACCTTCTATGCTCAACGTACTACGGCCTGTAGAAATGTCTTTATCTCGGAGGTCGCTGTCGCTTGAAGAAAGGCACAGGGTGTCCGTAAGAGAAGATGAAGCGTCTGAAGTAAAAGGTGTTGAATGGTCTAAAGGAGACAAAACTGTACAATAGACTGATTAATATTTGAGGCAGTGTCCATTTTGACATGGTACATTGTGGTTAACATTCCAATCCCTTAACAGTTCTCAATAGTGTACATCAATTCCCAAGCAATGAAGTACTGAAAAATTAGCTAAATTTCACAATCAGTTTAATGTCAGCGGCATCAAGGAGCAAAAACACAGCACAGTCATAGCCAGCACAAGACTAATACCTTGATCTGAAGTTTTTTCACGAACGGTCAAGCATACATCTGGATTGGACTCCAATAATTCAGTGATTATGTCTTCATCAACTGCTGTGTCCATATCAAACACATCAAGGTTAGTGGCGTCAGGAAGGCCAAACTTCTCTTTGACTGTAGGAAAGAGAAAGAATGACTAAATGAATTTCTCTGTATACATTCATCTTCAAATAATGCTATATAACCATCCTTGTACACAATGGTATTTGTGTGAGACACTATTGTTAACTAGGATCAGGGTTCCTACACATTTTCAAATGTAAAATTCCAGACTTTTTCCATACTCAAATTCTCAGATTTCGGAGACATCAGCGCACCACCAAATACTAATGTATTTAAATGAATTAAACACATACAGTTATTGTGGCATACCACCAAAATCTATAACATATTTAGCTGGGCCTAGAACGTGTGTCAGTGTCCTATTTTATGTCATAACCAGTGGCGGCCGGTGGGAAAAATGTTTGGTGGGGCACGAAGGTAGACATCATGAGCATATGTACTACCCCTGGCGGGGGGTATGGGGGTCCTCCCCCAGAAAATTTTGGATTTCTTAGATGCAATTTCCTGCATTCTAGTGCATTTTGGGGTAGCCTGTTTCACATAGCAAATGCAAAATCCATTCTGATTCAGCTTACATTGTCAGTTGCATGACCTTAATAAATACTTGTAAAATGACAGTTGCAAAGTGATAATAAAATGTAGTCTTACAATGAAAGTACACAGCGCTACAGTGCTGCGTCCGCAGCGCAAAATAAAAGGGCCAATTAAAATCTTTTATTTGTAATGCTCTCAAACTTTTTTCACATGCTTTCATAGACTCAAGCTTTGTCGGCACCCCGGAGTGGGAGGGCTTTCACTCACTGTACCAAATAACAAACAATCATCTCACGTTAAAGTCAATACACTCTCACTGGTGGTTAAGGTGGAACGGTACGGTTTGTTGTTATTGTTAATATGATGATTTTTTTTAATCCCTCACACGTTGGGAGGGCCGCGCCCGTGCGCCCTTAATAAAAGGGCCGCCGCTGCGTCTCACTTCAGATTTCTTTTAAAATTACCAGATGAGTGTGGAGCATATTTATTAAATGTAACTTTACAAAACCAACAGGAATATTTTTCTGAACTGTATGGAACTTTGTGGTGATAGGGACTTTACATTGCGCTTATGTCGTTTTCTCTAATCGACTGAACTAGCAAATCTATCTGGCTAATTGTCATGTCAGAACAGTGATTACTCTTAGGCCTAATAATGAATTCTCAGTGCCTAACTTTTGACACTTGCTCATCTCGCTGCTGTACGCTACGTCACAATCGCAAGTTTCAGACTACAAAACGCTGCTCCGCTCCCTCCGCAGGCATTTCAGCACATTTCTTAGGCAAAATTCGATGAATGTCTGAAAGTTGAGCTGCATTTTACCATGTAGTGGCAAATGTCTGGAAACAAAAATATTTCTCCATACTCTAATTTCAATTTTCCATACTTTTTCAGACCTGGAAAACGCTAAAATTAAATTCCATACTTTTCCATACTTTTCCATACTGCGTAGGAACCCTGTAGGATGTTTTTAAATACCGTATTTTCCGCACGATAAGGCGCACCGCACTATAAGGCGCACCTTCAATGAATTTTATTTTATTTTAATGAATTCCATTTTAAAACTTTTTTTCATATATAAGGCGCACCGCATTATAAGGCGCATAGAATCGAAGCTACAGTAGTGGCTGGGGTTGCGTTATGCATCCACTGGATGGAGCTGCGCTAAAGGAAACTGTCAGATAAGTCAGTCAAACTTCATTTATAGAATACAAACCAGCGTTCTGACAACTCCGTTTACTTCTAAAAAAAATAAACAGCCGTTTTATTATTTTTCCCGAGGTGATGTCAGTGACTTAATATTTCAACAGTTTATCTTTTAACAACAGCATGGTATAACAGGAAGTGCAACATTTTTATCACGTAGTGGAGGGGAACTTTTCCTCGATTCAGTGAACACGTAAAAGAAACAGTCTGATACGTTACGGTAAATCAAACGTTACAATATAGTAACTCTCGAAATGGTGCAAAGCAATGACAATATAACAACAACTCGGAGTTGTTCAAACGTTAATGTCCATATTCACGTGCTAGCACTGTTGCCTTCATTTGAATAGTGACTGTGTAGAGACACTTCTACTTGCTGCTCTCTGTTCAACAACCCACTGTTCAACTTTGTCCTACGTTCAGACGTGATGGTTTTTTATAACAGAAAACACCTGCCTCGGGTGGTTTTCGAAGAGAGAAAAAAGCCTTCCAAAAAAGCACGGGGGCGGTGCCTGTGCTAACATCAGCTGATAGACCGTAAACGCTAACGGTTAGCATAGCTTGTGATGTGAGCGGATGAAAACAACTGAAACTAATACCTACAGTTGTGTCCCAAAAGTGCCCCAGTCGATCTCCAAACGGTCTCCTTGTGGTAGACGTTGTGGTATAACTTATTTGCCATGTCATATAGCTCTGTGTGCTCACTTACGAGTACCACCAGTTGTTCGGTTGGGATTTTGTTTGACTTGAGAGGCTTTGTTTTCGCCTTGAAACTACAGAATTTCAGTCGCTCATTGGTCAGTTGTCAAAAAAGCACCTGACGTAGGGTGCTTTTTTCGGGGCGAGTTCAAATTTCTGAACTTGAAAACCACCCGGGGTGGGTGAAAAAAAAAAGCACCAGCGGCGGCGTTTTAAAAACCACCACAGGGTTTTTTTTTTTTTTTTTTTTAAAAACACCCTGTACCATAGGAAAATAAT
This sequence comes from Setipinna tenuifilis, assembly GCA_030347295.1. Taxonomy (NCBI): domain Eukaryota; kingdom Metazoa; phylum Chordata; class Actinopteri; order Clupeiformes; family Engraulidae; genus Setipinna; species Setipinna tenuifilis. Next base: position 32,182,716 of record CM059267.1, on the reverse strand, counting down.
GTAAACCATCCACCGACGTCTGTAAAAAAAACATCACGTCTGAACGTAGCCGATTGAGTTTGTAGTTTTTAATGTTGAATTCTCTTGCTGCTGCTCTGTTCCCATGTTCTACCGCGTGACTGATAGCCTAGTTAAACTCTGCGTCGTAAGCGTGTCTCTTCAAAGGAGCCAATACTGACAGGAAAAAAAACACCTATTGACAGTGTAAAAAAGCCGGTCAGGCTCCTTCACAAGGGATGACGGCCGACTGGAAGCAGGGGTGAAGTGTACTAAAATAATCCTCGAAGTTCCCGAACGTAATAGAAAAATATACTCTTTATTTTACAGACAAAACAGAAACAAAACCGTGCAGCTCTCGCACATAAACAAACACAAATAACGAAAATTAACAACACTGAAACCGAAAATAAGCGTGTGCAAAAACAAAGAAAACTCACACTGACACAATTCCGTTTTTTAAAGTCTTTCTCCGTTTGTTCTGTTTGTCTTTCTCGTTCGTTCATCTCCTCCGTCCGTCTCTCCCCAACTGAGAAATGAGGCTCTTAAATAGTCCTTTCAATTTGAGCCAATCAAGACATAATTGGACGCAGCCCCCACCCAATGCCGCAATCGTCGTGCTGCAGGTCAGGTGGGGGAAAGCGTAGCAAACAGAGAGTTCGGTTTTTAACAATAAAAACGGTGAGAGGGTGAGAGAGAAGTTCACCATCTCACAGACAGTAACAGGCTCAGGTGTCATGTCTCAGGGCATCAATCATCAAACTCTTACCTTTGCTGATGAAGTCTTCATAGGTGATGCCTGAATGCCAACTGATGTACTTCTTCACATTCCGATATTTTACTTTCAGCAGCATGGTCTCCCAAAACTGCGCCTGTAATATGTGAAAAAGACGAAATCCATGAAACCACAATCATAAAGTTGCACTGCACAGTCCATCACAAACATTTGAGACCAATTTGGAGTGATTTAGATTGGCGTAATACCTGAACCTTAACCCCAAACTGTATACCAGCAGCTGTAAGGGGAGGTGGGTAGGAGGTTGGTATGAGCTTCACGCACGTACTACAATTTAGTCACCGAGTTGCCTACTACCTTGATGCAGAGACATCGTCAGGCCGAATTTGATCACAAAGATGGAATTTTGTCATCTCCACTTCAAACAAAGGCCATTAAGCGAGTCATTACTTCTAATACAGCCATTTCGGCTCACCAATAAATGAGCCCTGGCATTCAAGGCTGGAGTTGATAATCATGCTAGCATGGCACATGGCATGGCAAATTGCTAGCATGGGATCATGGCTTGGCAAATTGCTAGTAGTTTAGCAAAGCCAATGAACACTTAAACCTAAAAGGACAGACCACTCAATAATACAATAATACTAATCCAATATTATCTTACCTTTTCAGAACTTACGGTAGCAGTAGTCTGCCAGACCCCGCGTATCACTTCCACTTATAATAATAGCTGCTACTACATTACACAGCTTGTGCAAGGAACTCCGGCTCATGAACGCCTCACCTGCAGAAAGAACGTGTCGGCGGCAACGGTTGCCTTTTCAAATGAACCACGATAGATTCTAGAACCCTAGCACACCCCCCCATTTCCCGCCGTTATCCAAACCACAGATTGTAGCTGTAAAGGCTGACATACTCGAAACGAATTCCGCTTGGCACAAAAGGAAATCGTGGGCATATTAGGATACCTGTATGGTTATTTATGCTGCGTATGCTACAAATCCTAATCATTAGCGTTTAGGGTTAACAATACAACGTTGCTGTAGCTATGCCTTGTTGAAACAGCTTAAACCTACACAATCTTAGCGGCTAGCCTACCTATTTATATAATGTAATTTATATTGCCTATTTATATAATGTAAATATAACCAACATCAGATTGATATAGTATATTCTTACCTTTTTAAGACATGATATTTTCGTGGCTGGGAAAGCATGCAAGATGTCGGCGTCCATACACTGGTCCAAACGGATGAAGCCCGATGAAACCGAATGTGGAAAGTCACTCTCACTTGGTGTTAAGTAGTTCACTCTTTGAAACAACACCATCTATAGAGCTTTTTGAGCACTTCCAGTGTTAAAATAACACCACAATCAACACCCAGGAACTCCAATTAACTCCGGAATAATTAACCCCAATAAAATCAACTCCAAGTACACTTCCAATTTTGCTGTGTAGAGATCACTTTTCTGGAACTGACCAGACAGTAAGCACAGGTGGAGAAGCAGAAGGTGGTTTGTTGTTAAAGCTTCAAAATCATTTGGATCCATAATTTTCTAATTGGTCTAGTGTTGAGGAGTGACTCCACTTTTTTTTTTAATCCAAATGCTGTATTTGCAGGGTGGAGTTGAGGACCTTTTTGATGGAACGAATCAACTGCTCCCATGCTTCGCCATGGTGCGATCCAGTTGGGGGGTTGAAGATCCATCTCACTCCCTTCAAAGACAGTGCATCAGAGATCTGTTCCTGATTCCACCATGGCTCGTCTCAGCTCATGCTTCGTGCCCAAGTTGTTAGAACACAGGTCTTGAACCTGGCCTCGTCTTACAATAAAACAGCATAAGGCGTTAATGAGAGAGTCAGTGTCAACTGATGAGTCGACCTCAATATATAGCTCTGATCACCAAACACGTAAAGATGACACCATACGGCTTCACAAAACTTCTCCCACACTTTACTTCAAATGGGCCTACAGCTCTGTGAAGCAGTCTGCAGACTACATACCTGTAGGTGCAATGGTATTCCTTGTGTTGTGTGCCAAAATAAATGTAGGTAAAACCAATACTCAGATTGGGTGCCGTGCACCCATTAATCACTGCGTGCACATGGTCGCGTTAAATCTGATTGGAAATGGTTTGGGATCGTATCGACTTCATGTCCACAGGATAAAGATCGTATAGGGATTGGTTTCGCGAATCCGATTGCAAGGTCTGTTTAATACAGAGAGGCCATGAACCTCTTCTATCACATTGCAACACCCACATAAGAACAGAGAGTAGAGCCTTTCCCTCTTCTGATTTAACTAAGATCCAGCACCATCAGACATATATTGACAGCTCTTGACAAGTTCATTGGGCTGCCCCTTGGTGTACTGTGCATCACCAGTCTTTGCTTCTATGACCTGTCCAAATGAGCACATGAAGGCATGCAAGTGGAGAGGACTGCCATCAAAGACTTGAGTTTTGCTTTTAGGTAACGAGGACAGACCTTGCTGACGGAGCAACACAGTAGTTAATTCATTTTTCCTCTCCGTAATGAACAACAGATCTGGGCGAGCAGCTTGTTGTAGTGGAAAATGTGGGACTGTGCTACCCTGTCTTAAAGAATCAAAAAGCCCCATGAGGAGAGGTGCAGGCTTATCCGTTTTCACACTTTGTTGCACTGTTTTTACTTTCGACTCTGCATTTCCAATAATTGCATTTTGTTTTGTATTTCTGTTAAGTGTCTCTGGAACAAAGATCTCTGCATCAACATTTACGATTTCAAGAGTTTTTTCCTTTTGTTTTAAAATATGATTCCATTCCATTGTATTTCCATGAAGCAGTATTTCTCACAGTGGATCCAGTTCAGCACATTTATTTTTGCAACGGTTGCAGTTATGTCTGCTTCAAGCTGAAGTTGTTCTTTCTTTCTCCTCAATTGCTCCTCCTGTTCAAGCAAGCGTGTAAGCAAGGCAGCCATTTCAGCTTCTGCCCTGAGACGTGTAGATGAAGTTAAGGATGCCTTTGAGCTTGATCTACTGCCATGTTTTTAGATGGCAGTAGATGGCAACACATCATCGTGAACATCATGCTGAAGGTTTAAGAGATGACTAAGGATCCTTTCCAATGTGCTCTTGAAAACCCACTTCTCTCCCTAGTGGGGTTTCCTGGAATTGTTGGAGAAAAGGATGAGGAAAGAACTGGAGCGTATTCAAGCAAAAGAGTTTAAGGAGACCTAGGAAAGAAAAAAGAAAGAGAAAAGAGAGGTAAAGGAGGAGGAGGTGGGGCACAAAGCTATGGAAGGACAATGCAGAAGAAGACATTACATTACACTTAGCAGGCGCTTATATCCAAAGTGACGTACAACAGGAGGACATAATAAGCTAAGTGTAGAAGAACACAGAGGCATGGCAAAGTTAGTGCATCCTAGAGTACAAGGAGAAGGATGTGCCTTAGGGGGTGTGTGCAGGGACACTCACCCTCCTCACACACACACAGGAAAAAGACATGCCTTGAGTAAGTTTCCCAGGGCTGGGACACTTCAGACACACACCCCACCCACACACAAGGAGGTAGATGTGCCTTAGGTGAGTTTCTCGGGGCAGGAACTCTTGAGACACACACCCCCTCACACACACAGAAGATAGATATGTGATAGATGTGGCTAAGTTTCCTGGGCTGGGACCCCCCACCTATCACACATAGGGAGGGAAGCACTCTCGGAAAAGAAGAGTCTTCACAAACTTCTTAAAGTTTTTGTGGCGCTTGGTAGCTTGTTCCACCATCAAGGCACAGTAATGAAGAACAGTTTAGCCTAAGATCGTTTTGTGCGAGGAGAGGGCACTGGCAGGTGGTTTGTATTTGAGGATCACAATGCCCTGGAAGGAACATAAGCCTTCATTATGGCTTTCAGATGAAAAGGGAAAGACCCAGAAGTTACCTTGTAGGCTAGAGTCAAAACCTTATGTTTTTATTCTAGCAGCCATCGGGAGCCAATTAAGGTTGATGAAAAGTGGAGTGATGTGCGCTCTTTTGGGTTGATTGAATACCAGACGTGCCACTGCGTTCTGGCCAATTTGTGATAGTTTTATTGTACTAGCAGGTAAGCCAGCCAGGAGGGAGTTTGAGTAGTGGAGGCGAGAGACGACCATGGCTTGTACCAAAAGCTGAGCTGCACATTGGGTCAGGTATGGTCAGATTTTTAAAATGTTGTACAGTGCATAGCAGCCTGATCATGCTACAGAGGCAATGTGTTCAAAGAATGAAAGCCGGTCATCGATCATGGCACCCAGTTTTTTTGCAACCTTGTTCGGACCAACAGTGACGGCTCCTATATTCAGGTTGATATCATGGACAATTGAACCCTGGGGTGGGACCACCAAGAGTTCGGTTTTAGACAGATTAACCTACAGGTGGTGTTCCTTCATCCATGCAGATAGATTGGAGAGACAGGCGGAGATGCGTGCAGAGACTGTGGGGTCATCTAGCTAGAATGATAGATACAGCTGTGTATCATCAGTGTAGCAATGACGTGAAAAGTCGTGTGAGCGGATGACATGGCCCAGGGAGGTGGTATACATGGAAAATAAGAGGGGGGCCAGATCTGACCCTTGGGGCCCCACCCTTGCCATGAGACATTAAGGGAGCACCCAGTGAGATAGGATTTAAAACAGGAGTGTAGTTAGCAGTATGCTATGTGGTTGACTGTATTGAAAGCAGCTGATAAGTCAAGCAGTATATGTACCAAAGATTGTCCCTTAGTTGCGGCTGTTCTTAGGGCTTCTGTCACAGCAGAGCTGTTTCAGTGGAGTGATCACAACCCAGACTGTTTTGGGTCTAGTAGGTCATTTTCAGTAAGGAAATCAGTAACCTGTTTTGAGACTGCCCTCTGAATGACTTTTGAAAGGAAGGGAAGCAGTGAGACTGGGCGATAGTTTATAACCTGAGTGGGGTTGAGTGAAGGCTTTTTCAGCAGTAGTAGTTTCAGCATAACCCTGGGCTGTTTGAAGGCAGATGAAAATATGGTTGAGGAAAGCGAGGCATTCATCACAGATGTGATTGAAGGAGCTACTGTTGGGACAATAGTTTGGACTAAATTCAAGGTAACAAGGTTCAGCGCCAGGTAGTAGGACGGCTACCAGTGAGGAGTATAGATATGTCACTCTCGGAGAGAGGGGTGAATGAGAAGAGTGTTGTGCCAATGATCATAGCAGATGTGTATTCAGAGGTGATGGAAGGAGCCGAAGGCGGAGGTAGGAAGTTATGACTGAATGGGTCACAGAATTGTTTGCTGATGGCAGTTACCTTTTCTGTGAAGAAGGAGGTAAAGCTATCAGCAGGGAGATTGGTGGCAGGAGGAGGCGGAGGAGGGTTGACCAGTGATTTGAAGGTGGAGAAAAGTTTCCAAGTGTTAGTGGCGTTTCTGATTTCATTAATATAATAAGCTGTTGTTGCAGTCATGATAGAAGAGGAAAATGAAGCTATGAGAGGCCATCAGATCGGCAGGATTGCTGGTCTTATGCCATTTTCTTTCTGCAGCTCTGAGGGTGGTATGCGAGTGAGCGGATGGTGTCAGTCAGCCATGGTCGGGGCTGGGTAGAGCATGCAGGTTTAGTGGATAGGCGATACAGGCTATTCAGGCAAGAGCTTAATGTGGAGCTGAGTAACTCTGTAGCAGCATCAACCTCTGGTGGAGAGAAAGTGTTGGAGGAGGTATGGCAGAGGCAACCCCCAAGGCGAAATGGGTAGCAGACAAGTTACGGAGATTGCAGCGGAAAGTGACCATGGGTGGAGGAGCAGACGGTAGTTACGGGAGGGAAACTGTGAAGTGGATAAAGAATTAGTCAGATATATGTAGTGGAGTGAGGTTTACGTTGTCTGCCTTGCAGTTTTTTGTTAGAATCAGGTCCAATTGTTTCCCCTTTTTGTGAGTCGGAGGGCTGCAGACCAGTTGTAAGTCTAAAACAATAATGAATGTCAAGAGAATACTTAATTTCCGGACTCAGTGTGCTTTTAACAAACAGACAAGAGACAAGTGTTTCAGTTTTAAAACTGCCCCAGCGCTAGGAGAGTGCTCACCGAGACAAAGAGTTCTCTCCTCTGTTTGTGGTCTCTGATCTAACAACCAGAACACAGCCCTTTTATTGTACACAAAGAAAACACAGTTTCAGAAAAGGTTCAGTAACTTTCTACTAGCTCCCTCCTTAAAATGTTATTTTCAGTTTCCTCCACCTGTGGATAGCCACTCGGCCTTGAAGACAATGTAGCCAAAACATCACGTTTAATGGGGAGGATTACATTTGGGAGACTAAGGAACACTGAGAAACTTACTGCACTTCACTTTCATGAACAATAAAAAGTAGCAACATTTACAGGCTACTTCACAGGGGCTAACAGAGGACTGTAATATTTTAACCAATCATATGCAGATAAGATATATGTACATAATTATCTAGTTTGTCCATAGAAGTAATCAGATTAAAGGAATATATGGTTTGGTTGTTTAGATTTTGCAGTCATCTTTGCATATATGTCACACATACACACACCTTTGGTTTACCATTGCTTGGTATGACCTAACTTGCGTTGCTGCGCCGCTAGTCAGTTAAGTTTACATAGGTGTGTGCAATGCAGGGCCCGAAATGATTTTCTTTCAGGGGCCCCCAGGTGCAATACAGTAACAAAATAAAACTGCCTCTCTTCAATCAACCACAGAGGTGTTTCTTCTTGATTCCCATGTGAAAAGGTTTCCCAGTAACATGGGCCACACTGGCAAACATTATAAGACAGAGGTGCATCCCAGTATGGGCATGGTGAGTCTCTAGTTGCTTGGTTGTAAAAGATGGGTAGCTTACTGCACGTTTTTACAAAGGAAGAAAAACTGCTGCATAGCTATGATAAAAAACTAGATAAACTAAAGCATGTTAAGTTCTAATGTGCCATGAGTTTGTGTTGTCATTATTATTATTAGTAGTATTATTATATTGTTATTATTAGTAGTAGTACTGCTCTGAAGAGGTCCCCACAGATCCTCATGTTAATGGGAAGGATTAAATATGAGAGTCTATTAAACACTGATACTGCACTTTCATAAACAATAAAGAGGTAGAAACATCTAGGCTACTCTTTCAATCAATAAATTGATGGCAATACATTATTTGCCATTTGGTTTTTATTTGCCATTTGTGCAAACTTACAGTCCAAATACAAGTACTAAACAGTAAATGGGGTCTATTGCAGATAATGCACAGTTATTAGTATTGCGCATTTATCAGAGGGGTATGACATATAAACCTGTTTTACAGATAGTAGCCTAATATACCGCATTAAACAGGACAAATGAAGTGAGGTAGTGGGGTTATTATTGGACATTTAGTAGTTTTGTTCCGCCATGGGTCTTGCTGTGGCGGGGAATCTGTTGAAAAAACGTGTTGATGATGCTTGCTGTCCACTCTGCTGTGTCTCAGATTGTATGTACAATGTGTCTGAGAGTGTGCTGGGTGAAGTGAGTCTTTAATGACATTTTACTCCCCTCAAAACTGAATTTACTTGATTTTAGCCAACACAGAGACAGAGTTGTGTGAACTTTTACTTTTTGTGTCAGTTAACATATCACTGCAGTGGGGTAATTTGTCCCATCAGCTAGGACTACTCTAATCACCTTTCATTGGATTCGATGTAAAAAGTCTACAAAGTCAAGGAAAGATATAAAGAATTCATTGGTTGAGGATTTAGGTAAGACGCTGTGTTGGAGAATCCTGTGAAAAGGTCAATGCTGACAGGTCCTAGTAGGAATCATCCCTTCCATCGGTGGCGCTACTAGTTCATCGCGGTAAGTTGCTCTGTGGGGGTTTGTGTTCCTGGTCATTTGCACTTCGAAAGTTTCTTGGACGAGGCAAGCAAGATGGCCGAGGACAGCGGTTACGAATCAATACTTTGTGTAAAACCAGAGGTTCATGTTTACAAAATCCCCCCTCGCGCAACAAATCGTGGCTACCGGTGAGTTTGTGCGAAAGTGATTCTGTGTCCGAAACAGGCAGATGGGTTTATGCTAGTTATGACAACACACATCGCAAGTAGCGCGAGACAGGAGGTACAGAAAGACTAGTCGTGTTTTAGGGTTGATGTTTGGTGATATGCTGTTGACGTTTTTCCATTACCAAGAGTTTATTTTGCACTTATTTTTAATTATGCAGTCGATGGCCAGTTATCTAGTTCCATCTCTGCTCCGTCTCTTGTTTTTAAAAACTTTGATGTAGCTAACTGACGCGGATGTTTTATCTGGTGAGGATATGTAGTATTTAGAATTAATATGCAACTCTGGGAAGCAGAGTTTTCCAAGTACCCTTTTCGACAGTTCAGTAAGTATCTGTAACCATTACTGATGTTAAATAAAATCATGAACATTATGTGAAGTTACTGAACAGGAACCACAGGCACGAGACACGACAGTCTACGGTGGCCGAGACTGGGAGGTGCACATCGCTCAATGTTTGTTTGGTGTGCCCGTAAAGAAGCCTATAGTAGCTGCTTTTTCGAAACTCCCTTGGACGTGCTTTTTTGACAGCGCTGAGACTACCTTAGGCGGTGTAGCGGTTAAGTAATCAAATCCAGTCATGGGTAGGTATAATTTAGCAGGTATTTGTTCCAGCCCATCACAAAATCACCTAGAATAATTAGCACCTGTTAAGCGTGGCAAAGGAGTTTTATTAAAATATGAAATGCACCGGTATCTAGGCGTTTTAGAATATGTGCATCTAGATAGTCGTTTTTGAATACAGGATCCCTATAACTGATTCAGAGTTCACATGTGACAGTTTTACAAAATAAATGCGAAATTCTTCTGAAATAAATTGCTTATTCATCACATTTGAGAATTCGAAGTGTACAAAGGAATGTTAGAACTGTGAACTACTTTTTTCTGTTAAATATGCAGTTGCTTCTGTTCTGCATAGAATAAAAGTGTTGTACTTAAAACTGCCATTCATGGTGTTTTTTTAAACAGAGGTGTCAATCCTGACATAAGTAAGTAAAACATGCTACATATTTGATCCGACCATTGTCTGAACCAGCTGATTCTAATGAGCAAACAAATCGGACAGGTAGGTGAGCAAATTAGTGAAATCACCTGTGTTAAGTGCACAGGCAGAAGGAGTACTTGGCAGGGTTTCTAGTTTCTGAAACTGAAATGGACACGTATGCTTTTTTTATCACTTATTGTAAAGGCAAAGGGCTTTTTTAGTACCAGCTTTACCAATCAGTCTTACAACCAGGTTCTTGTATGCCTTGGCGTGTTTTTTAACTTGGTGTTCTTCTGTTGTCTACCACCTATTTGTCTGCCTTTGTGTCTTAGAGCGGCAGACTGGAAACTGGATGAGCCAGCATGGAGTGGCAGAATGAAAATTACAGCAATGGGAAAGAAGGCCTACATTAAGCTTGAGGACAAGATCTCAGGTGTACTTACTACAAATTGCACATTCTTGAAGTAATTCAGTGAAACATACTGTAGAAAAGATAAATGGTATAACTCCATGCACAGGAAGATCTTGCTTACATGATATATATATTAATGTGTACGTATTAGCTGTTGAATCCCTGTCTTTTTTGCCTTAAGGTGCTATGAGTGACCCTGGCGAATATTGTTTTTTTATGTTTGTAGCTGTGTTCTGAATTTATTGCCAACCTACTGGGCCAATTTTATACTTGGACGAAGGACTAAATAACAATAAGAAACTCCAAACAATTGGTAGTCGGGTACAGTTATCCAGTGACGTTTTGAAAGTGGGATCTGGGATCCATTGTGGATTTTATTGCAAAGGCTTCTGAACACTGACTACTCACTTGGTCATGTTAAATGCACAGATAAATGTCATCCTCCTTAACTTTCTAAATGTAGAGTGCAGTGAAGGCCCATACCCTATACCCTTGTCCAAATCAGGAGACACATTTTACACATACAGCATTTCCAACTGTGAGCAAAAACAAACAGATGAAATACTTTACAATGCATGCTGTTTGCATGCAGTTGTGCATTATGGGACAAAGCTGGCAACTCTTGTGTTTTTCACAGGTTTGTGTTGTATTTTAGATCCATCTCCTACCCCGCTCCCATGTTGTCCCAGTAATCTCCTGCAGTTTCCGAGAGCTAAAACTCATTCAAGTCAACATGATTGAGTGTTGCAGCTGTACCTGTTAGATTTAGGTGCTCAAATTTTGCTAGGTATGCTGATGGATAGATAGTTCTGTGATTAGTGCATGTAATGCACTGTTTCCCTGGTTCCAACAGGAGAGCTGTTTGCACAGGCCCCAGTAGATCAGTACCCAGGGATTGCAGTGGAGGCTGTCACCGACTCTAGCAGATACTTCGTCGTCCGGATAGAGGATGGAAACGGTAAGATCACGGGGGTAGTCCAAGTAGCTGATTTAGTGACTAAATGAGACAAATGAAGAGTGAGTTGTAAGTCCCTTAAAAGGAGGAGTCATCTGGCTTAATTCTCATAGAAGAGCAAAGCCATAGGTCTCTTCTACTGGTGGATCCACAACTTGCTCTGAACTAACACAGGGGCACCCATAAGGGGGGGTAAACATGAAACCTTTCTGCGGCCCAACTGCCAGGGGGCGGGGCAATAATTGGATGTTTTTAGGGTTAGGGTTTGACCTAACATACCCAGGGAAGTGACTTAGGCTACGTTCAGACGTGATGGTTTTTTTTACAGACGTCGGTGGATAGTTTCCATTATTTTCCTATGGTACAGGGTGTTTTTTAAAAAAACATCCTGGGTGGTTTTTAAAACGCCGCCGCTGGTGCTTTTTTCCACCCACCCCGGGTGGTTTTCAAGTTGAGAAATTTGAACTCACCCCGAAAAAAACACCCTACGTCAGGTGCTTTTTTGACAGCTGACCAATGAGCGACTGAAATTCTGTAGTTTCAAAGAAGAAACATGGCGGCGAAAACAAAGTCTCTCAAGTCAAACAAAATTCCAACTGAACAACTGATGGTACTCATAAGTGAGCACACAGAGCTATATGACATGGCAAATAAGTTATACAACAATGTCTACCACAAGGAGACCGTTTGGAGATCGATTGGGGCACTTTTGGGACACAAGTTGTTTTCATCCGCTCACACCACAAGCTAGGCTAACCGTTAGCGTTTACGGTCTATGATGGGGCTGCTGCCAGGCACCGCCCCCGTGCTTTTTTGGAAGGCTTTTTTTCTCTCTTCGAAAACCACCCAGGCAGGTGTTTTCTGTTATAAAAAAGCATCACGTCTGAACGTAGCCTTAACCTGTTTTTTGGGATCCCCTTCAGATTTCATGATTTTCCCAGTAGACACAAGATCTAGTCCTCTATGTATTTGTGCTACATAACAGGTAGAGGTCAAGCTAATGTATTGTTTCAAATGTCACGATTGCATCTTCATTTTTTGCTTTTGGTGTTGCAGGACGTCATGCATTTATAGGTCTCGGATTTGCTGATCGTGGGGACTCTTTTGACTTCAATGTAGCACTGCAGGACCATTTCAAGTGAGTTAAGTTTCCTTTCCAGCAAACAAAAACTAATGTACAGTGATGGGCAACCTGAATTTAGAGGCTACCCTCCAGGACCACATAGTACAAATCACCTTGCTCACCTAAAGATAGGGTAGGCGATGTTTTCTAGAGCACTTTTTATTATATATGTTAAAGTCTCCTTCACACCTGATGGCAACCAATTAGGACTGGACTGAAAATACACCATCCAATCATTTTAAGCGGCCTGTTTGAAATGATTGAATGGTGATATGTCTATCAAACTCAACTGCCATTCGTCCCAACCCCCTTACCTTTGCACAAATCTGGAGGTGTGATTTTAGGGGGAAGTCTGAAGAAAGGGGTTTGGACTTTTAACTCATCCACTTGGCTGAAGAATTGTGTTAATTTGAATACGCTGATTTAGTAAATGGCTGGAACAAATATGTCATACTGGATTGCAGCTTCTTAAACCAGGTTGAGCATCACTGCCAGTGTATCAGTTTCAAAAACCAAAATAAAAGATTTAACATGTTCCGAACCTTCTGCACACACCAGGTGGGTGAAACAGGAATCAGAACTCGCCAAACAAGAAGCCAATCAGAGTACTGTTCCTAAATTGGACTTGGGCTTCAAGGAAGGACAGACCATCAAAATCAGCATTGGGGTACAGACATACTGTTTTTCATTAACTCATCATCTTGGATGTTGATTAAAGTAGCAATATTTGTGGTAATGAAAGTTGTTGATGTTAATTATATGCATAGACATTAGCCATGCTGAATTACTGTCCATAAAAAAGTAGAACAAAGCTTTTCACTTACAGAACATAAAGAAGAAGGATGGAACATCACAAGGTGGTGCCAAAGCACGCCCAGTCGGTGGTGGTGGCCTTCTCCCTCCTCCACCTGGTGTGAAAGCTGGAGGCCTTATCCCTCCTCCAGGAGCACAGCAGCCTGTCCCACCAGCACAAACCAACACAGGTATTGCCTTATCTGTCATCCCCCCCACACACACACACAACAGGACTACACGATTATGGCCAAACTGATAATCACGATTATTAGTGCCAAAAGACCCTCTCCGATGGGGAACTTGTTGCAGGAATGCACAAGTACTTTTTTATCATTGAAGGTGAGGAGCTTGTGCCTCGAAACTCTACCTAGAGCCAAAATCGCGATTATGACTAAAATTTGATTAATTGTGCAGCCCTACACACGGCCCAGTAGAGGTAATACTGTCTTTACCACACGAGCAGGTAATGCAGTGTGCCCATACAGATTAATTGGAGTGATGGCTTCCAAGCAGCTGTATAAAGAATACTGAAAGTTTATAAGTATAAAGTGATTAAAGGTGCATCCAGGTGATTGTTGGTGATGTCACTTCTGTCATTTGTGCCAACCTGGGCTGCGCCTGGCCCTGCCTACAAAGACTGGGTTTTGTCAATGTGAACTTTTAGCTCTATATGTGGACGTAGTGGACTAAAACGCCTACTTGAGGCAACTTTTGTGTTGAGTCAGGGAATATTCATGTATATAGATTTAAAAGCCCTTTATTCTGTCTAGGACATTGTGACTAACTTTTTGCTCATTTGGTAGCAACACAGGAATTGGTACATGCGATCTTTACTGACCGTGACAAAAATGTGTTGGATGTAAATCCAATGCATACTCTTGTATTGACTAAACTGTGAAGGCCTCGTCGATCTCTGTTAGCCATTATCCTTTGCTTCATCCTTTGCTCATTTTTGCATTATTAGTAATGCATAAGCCTGCATAATTATTTATGTTTAATATTTATAAATTATTTACATCTTAATCAATAGCCTATACATTTCAATGCGAGTGGCACATGTTATAACTGTATGTGATGGGTAAATCTATCTTAAATCTTGGATGCCTTTTTCCACCCAGCAACTCTTTTGGACTTTGGAGCTCTTGCTGCTCCTGTGGCTCCAGCCCAAGCCCAGCCTGTTCAGGACCTCTGGGGAGACTTCACTGCTGCTGGTTCTGGGTAGGTTCATGTAGATCCCCATAGGCTTATTAAACTACAAAGCCAAAAGGCAGTAACTGCATAATTTGTCAAATTGAGTTTAGACTAGAAATTGACTTTATAACACCTCCTTTGTGTTGTGACTAAATCTCTTGCTTCTTCCTATTAAGAAAGCACATAAAAGCATCACCACTATTCGACCTACAACATGTATGACTGGGCAGTGTGACAACTTTAAAGGCATTTTTCTCTGTTTCTATGCTCACATAGTTACTGCACTTTGCCTTGATATGGTAGCACAGGTGTGTGCTCTTACTAAAACACTCAAAAACTCATTTGAATCTCCAAGATGGATAGATTTGCTGTAAGGGCTTTTGCACTCTGGCTTTGACACAATTGCGGGGCACTTTCGAACTTGACAATTTTACTTGCTCCCGCACACTGGCTGTGAGGCAAACATCAAAGTATCCATGTACAACATTATAATGAACAGTTGATTTTAATGAGTTCGATGCTGGTGTGCGGGCTTGTATTGAAAACAATGGAATCTAAAGACATCTACAACAAATCTAAATAGAATGTTGGGCCCTCAGTGTTGTGATCCTGAAGGGGATGACACGTGGGGCAACTTTTTTAAGCAATGTTATCTAGCAGCTATACTATCACATGTTTTTGGGCACTTTTCTTAACTGCTATAAGGCAACACATTTTATAATCAGAAGAACTTGTATCATAAGCATGCAGCATCATTTAATCAGACCTTTAGAAGAGTATCATGTTGCTGTCTGGCAACATTGCTCATATTGTATTGCTTGTATTGTATTGCATGTATTATTACATTACATTACATTACATTGCATTTGCCAGATGCTTTTATCCAAAGCGACTTACAAACAAAATATTACATTTACATCTGAAAGTATGTATGTGTGTTAAATGTAATTTTTGTTTGAGAAAAGGATTGTGTGTTGAGATGACTTTAGAGGTGGATGTATATGTAAATGTGGTCATGTGCATAATGTGAAAACGTATGTAAATCTGTGTTGTAAAGAAGTGTGACTGTAGAGGTAGGGTGCTGTTACTGGGGTATACAAATTTTGTTTGTGAATTTGAGCAATATGTACTGGTGTAAGCATGATATCTCTGATGTGACTGTACATGTTAATAAGCAGAATTATGAAAAGTGTAAACAAATCAATGGTCTTCTACCAAGTTCTTGCCTTCATGTGGATACTCATTTTCTGTTTTAAAGACTAGTCTACATGGCAACAGTGATTGCCTTGACCTGGTAGTCTGTTTTCCAGCCCTCACCAAAAGCAGTTTAAAATTGACCAACTTTTCTCTGTCTTTCCTCCATACAGTGGTGCTTCTCAGACGTCCACAAAGTCGGGATGGGTGCAGTTTTAACAGCAGGACTGATAGATGCTGTTTTTTTTTTGGAAGAGAATTGCTTTTTAATCATTTTTACATTCCCCAATAGAGTGAATTACTGGGGGTGGGAGGGGACAGAAAATGGCACACAATCACACTAAGCTCAGATGAACAGTAAGTGTGTGTGTGCACACGCAAATATGTTTTCTCACACATTAAGACTACAATATTTGGCCTTCTCGCCTTTTCTACAAGATGTCCTATTTTTGTACTGAAGTTTTGCTATGCAACCAATCAACAGGTGACTGTACTTGACACTTTTCATAGCGTGATTGAGTATGCAATAGTTCATTCTTTTTATTATCTCCATTTCATAATATGCACAGGTGGAATAGCTATAACATTTGTCAGTCTTTTTTTTCTAAATTTCTGAACCAGTAGCACTGCATAGCAGTTTCTATTGTTGATCCTCTCAGTCTAATCAGGTAGAAGTTGATGCATTCCATGTAATGTTGTCTTTCCCTTAAGACCCTTTCTTTGCTCTCAAATCTTTTTTGGCAATTTTTATTGTGCTTATCCCCTCTCTTACCATGTCTGCAGTTGAATGCCAACATACAGATCTGAGAAAAATTGAGACCATTGCAAATGGTGGTCTCTTATTTTTTCCAGAGTTACATCTATGTAAGTGGTATCGACTGTAGTATCTTGGTATGTTTTTCATCCTTGACCTGCAGGTGAAACATTGTATAGGTTATTTGATTTTTTTTGTTTTTTATTTTTTCTTTGTTGGGGGGGGGGGGGGGGGTTGTATGTGTACAAGTGAAGGATTGTGTGTTTTGTGCTGGCAGTGTCCATGGAGCAGATGGTAATTTTAATAAGATTAGAGGCTCCCACTGAACTGGATGAGGCAGTCTCCACCATGCACCCACTGAGCCACCAGCTAAATTTATGTATCATGTTTGTATGTGTGTGTCTGTATGTGAGTTGGCTTTGGTTGTTAGTATCCCATTGACTTGTGTAGAAAAGTCAATAGTTGCATGACGACGTGTATGTGTTGTGTACTTGTTTGGGTGAACTTGATCTCTCCGCTTCTCTGCTTAATCTTTGATGTTCCTTGCTTGCCTAATTCTGGTGCCTTTAATCCTGAAGGGTGTTCTTATTAGGGCAAAAGCTTTACAGGTATTTTAAACACTTGCTGGAAGTGCCTTCTACGCAAAATAAGTCCTGTATAAATGTAAAGTCACAGTATATTGTAAATAATAAAACATTTCCCTCTTGTCCCTTACGTTTTTTATTTATCTATATCTATCTAGCTGTCTGTTATTCCCAGACCACACAGAAAACTTAACTTGACAGTACAACTTCACCTATTCAAACTGCGAGTGCAAAAAGTCGTTCTGCTGGAAAGTTATGTACAGTTACTTTAATCCCATTATGTAGCCATTGTCATGTCACCTGTTGGCATGATCCAGTTGCCTAGTTTTATGAGATTGATTTACACATCACTCTAGTAACCAGCAGTAAAATAGGACGTCTTGGGAACAAAAGATTACTGCATGTGAAGGGTAGGTCATCCCCATGGTAGACTATTTGACACATTTCTGTTTGCCTCGGCTTGTTGCAAGGAGCATTAGTCAGGGTTTATCGTGAGGACAGGATCCAGTGATCAACATGATGAACTCTGATGTGAGTAACTTACAACAGTGAATTAAAATAGTCGGCTACGAATTGTCTTCATTTAATCTGATAGTGTAACTTAAGGCAAGCTAGGAGGCAGAAGAGTTCTTACAGAGATTTTGTAGTGGTCAACTGTACACTAAAGAGTCTGGAGCTCTTGAATCTTGGCTGTAACCGAAAGTGTCAAGATACAAGGCTGGCCACTCTCATTTCTTTCTGGTTGTCCCACCCCGGAAAAGCTTCGATGTAGCAAATCGGCATGGATCAGCAACGACATATTGTTTCTACTTCGTTCATTTCAAAATATTTGCAAGGGCGGTAAACGGCATTGTGGACTTAATATGACCGAATTCTCCACCCCATGTTCACATTGTTTCTATATGAGGTAAGAGTTCTATCATTGCGATACACGGCAAACGCACAGACCTACCCATTTACCCGAGTATGCTTACGGTCGTGCAGGCATCCCAAAAAGAAGTAGGCTACTTAAGAGGAAGCATCGATGCTTTCCTGAATGTCAGCTTAGCTGAATTGCCTCAACACAGGCTAAACTTCAGTGGTAACAGTGGCGGCTATTAACAAATCTGCATGAAGGGTGACATCTGAAGCACAGCATCATATCAGTTGCTCAAGTTGACAAAGTGTTGCCAAATTGACTAAACCTCACAGACCGGGATAAACACTCTGCTGCATTGATTGTAACCACGAACAGACGCGGCATTATTCTTTTCAGCTTTTAGCGTAAAGAATCTCGCGTTTCAAAGACAGTTCGGCGGCAGATATGTGCAGTGGCTGTATAGGCCTACTGAATTCTCAACGTTTAGATTGTTCGTAGTCATGGATTGGAATAGACCAGTGTCATATGGTTGTTTAGGGAACACAGCATCAGATTTGTTCCTCTTGTTTGTCGTCGGTAGGCTTTACACAAAGAGCAGCATGGGGGCGCTGAAATGCAAGACTGACATCTCCGGGGTATCAACAGTGCAATATAATAACACGGAAAGATACTGAGATGTCTTTAAAGCAGAAGAATACTCATATTTATTTTTGTGGTGGGAGATGCCCATCATCTACATTTTGGATGAAAACTTGTTAGTCTTAAGTGATTCCAAATGATGCTGTATTATTCAAAATACTTAAATGACAAGTTCGATGGAAAGCCGCCTACTGTTTTAAATTGACAACCGTGCTGCCTCAGATTTCATAAGGGAGACATGAAGCAGTGGCTTAACCTCAGCAAAAGGGTGCTGCGTAGTGCTTACACCTTCACTCCACCATTCGAGGGTTGCCTGTGTCTGGAGATGACATTCTGAAAAGGAACCTAACCTTTTGTTGATGTCTGTTGCTATGGTGACAAAGGTACTGAAGTGATTTGACCACAGAGGGCCCCTCACCCATCCTTTCACACCAAGGCAAAATCGCTTTTCTCAGATGCTTAAAAAACTTGACTAAATGCTACAGACGTATAATGTTCATGGTAAATGCACACTGTTTGCGCAGTGAATGCATGTCCATGACAAGACATTGCTCATGTGCCTAATATTTTGAAACTATTGGCTACCCAGGCTACTGGACAAAAACGCTTAAATAAACATACTTGTCAAGGAGAAAAGCTTTTAAAAAGGAGTTCTTTAATTTTTCTAACAATCACTAGAGGGGTTGGTTAAATTAAGGATGGGCGCACTGTTTATAGAGTAACGTTGTTAGACTACAGGAAAGAGAATATTGTGCACGTGGGAAGTGGGTGGAGGGTGCAAATCTCCTAATCCTATCGTCCTCAAACTCAACGCCGCTTTAGTCACAGGCGACGACGAGCGGACGAATAGACTACCGGTGATGGGACGTGACTTCAATTTTTTGGCCTGTGCTGCAAAATTTTCTCAGTTGTCGTCCTTTGGTGCTTTTGTACTTCTTTCTTACACTAAGTAAGCCTAGGCGACAATATCATTGTCACTACCCGATTAGGTAGATTTTTCACGGGGATTGAGTGGGACAGATCATGTACACCACAAAGCGAACGATTAATCCTATTTTATAATACAAATCCGACTGGGAGACTTTGCTATTTAAACTGGTCTTCCCTGGCTTTAGAGGTGTTTGCTTCTTTTGATTTTTGCGCGCCTGCAGGAGGAGAGAAACTTTGCACAATGTCTGACTCAAAGAATGTTGACGCAGAGTCCAAGCTGGAAGCGGTCATACAGGTGATGATGTATTGCATGAGTTTTCTGTTTTCACAGTGTTATACTGTTACCGTTACCGAAGTCAGGTTTAATTAATTTTCTGAAAAACCGTGTTGTCTTTCATTGCTTTTTTAACTTTTTTGGTTGCTACTGTGTGCTTGTCGGCGCGTCAGTGTTGCTTGTGATGCTTTTGTCTAGTCACGTAGTGCTAAATATAAACAAGATTGCGGCTGATACCAGCTAGCCTACTGCTGTGAGGCCACCTGTTCTTATTGCTTCGACCAGGACGTCTGAAACAGAGATGGGGCAACCGAGGGCGCAACGGTTTACTGTTGTGTTGTGAGTGTCATTAATAACAGTAAACACATGATAAAATAGGCTCTGCCCCTGACATTTATTATATGAAACCAAATTTATCACTGCAGAGCAAACAGAGTGTTGCTAAGACAAATATTCAAAATCTTAGCATAAAAAGTAAAATCTACAAAGGAATGAAAAAAAATTTGTCACTTCTAAAGAACATACATTGTTGACAATTACAAGCAAATCTGGGAAATGCAACAAAGACTAATTAGCCGTATTCATTCTTACTCAGAGGTATACATGTGAACCGGTCAAACACCACCAGTGCGCATTTGTGTGTCCATCCTGAGGCTGATGTGGCTTTGTGGCTTGATGAACATAATGTCCATGAATGAGTGTGTGTTATCCTGATTTATTCTTTCTGTTTGGCTTCAGTGTTCTTATGAAGAATTATTACATTAGCCCTTGATATAATACATCATGTATTTTAGATTTGTGCTTCATGTTTGTGTGTGTATGTGCGTGCACTTCCCTTTAGAGGTTGGAAGAGAGTGTTCTCTCTGAAGAAAAGCGGCTGACGCTGCAGGGCCCCTCGGACGCACCGCCTGCCTGTCTGCCTGTGCGCGTGCGGGAGATAGTCACCAAGAACCTGAGTGACACCTGTGAGTATGCTGTTTAGATATGCTGTTAGCCTATGACAGCCCAATGGATATTGTAGAGACATGTCTTTCACTTACACCTGTGTCTTTGTCTCTCCCCCTCCCTGTGCCCCCCCCCTCCCTCCCCACACGCACACACGCTTGAACATACACACTCAGCGCCAGGAGCGATGTCCTCACTCATGTCCCTTCAGGAAGAGAATCGGGTGCTCCAAGGAGAGCTGGGAAGGCTGGAGGACCTGCTGGCCCACAGCAGAGCTGACCGTGATGAACTCGCCATTAAATACAGTGCCATCAGTGAGAGGGTGAGTGGACACAAAGGACATGGGGGAAAAGATAGAGAAGAGACAGGCGCTGGTTATTGCTTTATGAAACCCAAGGAGGATTGACTGTTGTTGTCTGTTGTCTGTGTTTTTTTTTATTCTATAATACTGAGATGTTCTTTGTTGCATTGTTTTAATTTGGTGGTATGTAAAAGAGGACGGAATTTTGGTTTTGGGGTGTTAGTCTATTGGAAGAGGTGTGCTAATTTTGAACTGATCATCAGCATACAAATGCAACTCCTCCCCTTTTAGTTTCATTGCGGTCTTTGTTGGGCTCTCCTAGAGAGTTTGACCCGTTGTCTTGGTAACGTGGCGTGAAATGAAGTGAAGTGGCTTGTTGCCATAGCGTTTGTCACCCCTAGCGACTGTAAACAGTACTGATGGAGAGGGTGTGGGGGTGAATTAGGGTGGGGGGAGACCAGCTGAGGCCACCTATGCAACTGGAAAGGATTGTGTCAGATTTGAATAAAATCTATCACGTTTGACTTTAGAAGTTTAAGGTGACTACCCCCTATTTTGAAATGTTTTTTTTAATCCAAAGAAGTAAGCATTTAGCATGTAGTTCCCCACCTGTTGAAATATATTTCATGTGCTGTTTTTCAATTTTGTTTTATTTTGAAAGATATTTCAGGTGCTCGCCCGTGTTCTTAGAAAACAAAGTTGTGTTTATCACTGAAGCACTCACTGCATGGGTGAGCTTAGGTCACCCTGGAGATGGGCTTTAGCGTCCCCTTTAACCCTTTCTCAACTGTTTACAGAGCTGAGGTCTTTGTTGTGGTGAAGGAAACTATGGGCTACAGGCTGTCCCTCTGTCCCTAAATTCTTGTTTTTTAACACCTCACAAAAGCTTACTGTTTTCCTAATAGCCCTACACAGCCTTGGTCCTTACATTTCACATTTGGTCTGGTAAAGGTGTCAACATACAAAACACACTGATATGACCATTGCTGTTTAAACAAGAGGGATAATTTATGTTGGGAGAAATTATTTTGTTGTTCCTGGTTTCTAGGTAGCCACAGGGTCAAGTCAACAAGGCTAGGCAAGGGCATTTTATGGAGTACAGCGTAGGCACTGAGCATTGCAAAGAACTACATATCTAAAGAATCTGATAAATGAAGCGGCTGATGTTAGTAGTGTGTTAGCCATGACAGATTCAGTGATATGTATTGGTAAACTGGCAGTAAATGTCAGTGTGTACTTTTGTGCTATCTAACCAACAGTTCTAGTCAGGACAGTCATTTCAGTATAAATAATCAGAATACTATAAAAGACTTGTAAGCCAAAATAATCACTCAGTCTTCACATTCATGTCTGTGGTGTATGTGTATGTGTGTATGTACATGTTTGTGTGTTGACAGCTGGAGCAGGCTTTGCGTCTTGAGACAGGCGATGGGGAGCGTGACTCGCTGGAGTCGCGTAGCCTGGCGCAGCAGAATGTAGACCTGCGCAGACGGCTGGACGAGGAGCAGGCGGCGTACAAGCGCAAACTCACCGCCTACCAGGAGGGGCAGCAGCGTCAGGCTCAGCTGGTGCAGAAGCTGCAGGCCAAGGTACCGCACAGAAATTCAAGACTTTTAGATCTTTATTCTCTTAAGAAAGTGTACTATGGAGTACTATAAGACTCCTATAGTGTTTTTGGACAGTTTATTATAGAAATAATAAAGAATACTACAGATACTATAGAATCTCATCCCAATTGCACTCTATGCACTTTACTCCCCTCTCCCCATACACAGTATAGACTGACAAACAGCAATTTCCTTGCATATCCTTGTATTCTTTTATACTTGTATCCTTGATGCTATAGAATTCTATAGTATTTTGGGACATTTTACGATAATATAAGCAATAAAAGATTGTACTACAGGAACACTATGAGGGGGATTCTAGAAGTATTATACAAGGACGGTAGCAGTACTATAGAACACCATAGAGGTATTATATAAGTGTTATACACACTATAGAGATGTTATAGGATTCCTATAGGACCTGTTCCATTAGGGTTGTCTTTGAACAGTTGCCTGTACAACAGAACTAGACAAGGACATAATCAATAATAGATAATAAGTGGTAAAGGAGCTATGTACAGACTAGTACAGGGTAACACTTTATAATAACTACTCCCTGAAAAAATGTGTATAATGTATTTGTTATCTCTTAATTAACCTCTTGTTCATCATTTGTTAACCTTTATTTTCACATTATTTCTCATAAATAAATCATTGTAAAACACATGAAAAATAATGTGAAAGATATTTGTCAGGACTTAATTTTCTTAACCTGGGATGTCTGCCTCTTGACACTCTGCAGCCATTTTTTAAGTGCTTATTCAGGTTTGTGAGTGTTGTCTGCAGGTCTGTGAGGAAAGAAGGATAAAGGGAGTCTTATATCGACACGTAATGCAGTCCTTATTGGGTCAAAATGCTTCCATTGCATTTAAATTCCAATGCAATTAAATAAACCTGTTGCGATGTGTATCAGTGTGAGTACGGTGGACTCTTCTCTATCCCTCTGAGTTCATGCTGTGTCATGGTAGCCTGGCTGTCAGCTTAGATGGAGCTTGGTGTGGTGAACTTCCCATAGACAGATCATTCTTACAGGCGTGATCAACGTGTGTCTTTCAAATTCCTCTGTGTACTACTGGACAGAGCTACAATCAATCAGACCACTGATTTCAATTTTCATTGGTTCCAGATTTTTCCAGACCAGGAAGAACTGAGAATAGGCATGTCAGCCAGACTGACTGGAACGAGAAATTTAGAGTAGTGTCACAGGCAGTATGGATGGGTCCAGGCTAGTGTCATTGTGCTGTTGGTGTTAATCTATGTGTAGGTGCTGCAGTACAAGAAGAGATGTGGTGAGCTGGAGCAGATCCTTCAGGAGAAAACCTCTGAGCTGGAACATCACCGACTCAATGTAATTTGTATTTTTTAAATTTATTAGGGACCATGTACAATTTTAACCGGAAATGCTACTATTTGATGTATTGTACCAGAGTTAGCCTCAGGCTAACTTACTTCTGCAGTATCCTGGCAAGGCACAATTAACATAAAGATGTATATATATATATATAGGGGTTTAATGCATGCTGATGCTGAATATAAGAACATATAAGTGACCAGAGTCTGTTAGCTAAGATGTCTCAACTATGACCCATTTTTGTTACTAAAATCTTTAAACATTTTTTACTGGGGCATATTTTTACTAGGGTATGTGCCTCAGTATAAAAAGGCCTAGTGACGCGCATGCTGCATTCTCACCAGAGGCTCCTCCAATTGGTGTCTTTGGCCAGTACAAAAGTGGCTCCAACCATGATCCAGCCTGATCCTGAATTAAAACAGGTCGATCCATTACATAACAGGATTAGTTAACCTAGCCTACCATTACACCAAAGCAGATACCAACTTGTCTGGCTTGTTTTATGAGGAAGCTACTCAGTTAACATAGAAGAGCTTATCAGAATTTGTATCGATGTGTTTTTTTTTTTTTTCCCATAGGGGCGCTGTGACTTAGTGGGCAACAGCCATCGCCGTGAGGATGAGGAGTCGTGCAGTGATCTGGAGAGTGCCCTCATCAGGCTGGAGGAGGAACAGCAGAGGTGGGTCCAGAGTTTAAATTATGCCGGAGCCCTCACCTTGCAATACAGCCAGTCTGAGCTGAGCTTCCTCTGGTACAGTATTTATAGTAATACAACAGAGTGCGATATTGACCACTGTGAGTATAGAAGGGCTCCCCCTCCTTACAAAAGCCAATTCAACCCCTAGGCGGGTCAAATGTACAGCTGGGCCCTAAACACCTTAGAGTTCACTGTAGAAGCACAGTATGATGACAGTGTCTTGTGTGTGATAGTCTGTCCTCTCCTGGGTGCAGAAGCAGCAGCCTGTCTGCAGTCAACTCCATGTTGCGAGAACAGCTGGAGCAGGCAAGCTTGGCCAATGAGGCACTTAGCCAGGACATCAGAAGGCTTACAGTTGATTGGACCAAAGCTAGAGAGGAGCTGGAGCAAAGAGAGTCTGATTGGAGGAAAGAGGAAGAGGTAGGTGGGGACAGTGCAGACCCCTGAGTTTATATTTTCTGGAGAGCTCCATCTCAGTGGTGCTGACCATACTTTACATATGCACAGTCAGCCCAGTGTTTGACCTCATCACAAATGCTGCCTTATTCTGCTTGCTCTCTCTCCACAGTCCTTTCACAGTTACTACAGCAGCGAGCACAGTAGACTTCTGCAGTTATGGAGGCAGGTGGTTGGGTTCCGGAGACACGTGTACGAGCTGAAAAGTGCAACAGAAAGGTATTAGAAACTGTGCTCACTCTCTAAATTGATTCACTTTAAGGCTCCTGACTCTGTATGTTTTTTTTTTTTAGATGGATTTATTTGTCTTGTAGTATGGAGCCCAGTGTTTCCACTGGTGCTTTTCTAGTTAAGGTGGCCACAGCATCACCACATCTCTCCCGCCTTAATTAAGTTGTCCTAATAGAATACTACAATTATACTTGGGTTTAACATTAGGTGATGAAATTATGGGAATATGTAGGACAAATAAACACTTCATCTATTGCCCTCCATTCATTCCAGCTGTAAAGCTTTAAACAAACACACTAGAAAAGACTAACATGAATAATTTTGGACTGATACATTTCTCAACCATAATCCCGCACCTCCCTGGACAACCACCACCTTAAGTAACACATTTTGTGAAAATACTGGTATCATTTTGTCTTGTCCTTCACCCCCATTTGACCTTTCAGTCATTTGTCTTCTTTCTCCTTCTCTTCTCTCTTGCCTTCTTTATCGCTATATCTATCTATAAATGCAAGAAACATCTGTCTGTATGTGTGTCTGTATGTCACTCTGTGCAGTGTCAAGTTTCATGTTGTTAGGGAAAAAAAGCCAAATATATACTGTAGGTAAAAAAAGCTTCAATTGCCTTTTGTCTGTGTGTCACTCTGGGCACCGTAGCCACTCCCCTCTCACACAGCACGGCTGCATCAAAAGGCTCTGCACTAGTCTGTATTGACTGAAACTGACAGTTGTCTTGTAAACTCTCTTCCCACACAGGGACCTGTCAGACATGCGTAATGAACTGGCCTGGGCCTCCCACATGGCACAGTCCTCCTGTGCGGGCCTGACATCCTCCTTGCACAGCCGTGAGGAGGGCTTGGCCGTGGCACTAGAGCGCGAGACTGCCCAGCGGGCACAACTGGAGATTCAGCTGAGGGAGCACGTCAGTGACATGATGACCCTGCAGGCCCGCAGCGACGCAGAGAGGGTCGAGCTCAACACCAGGTCAGCGGGCACGAAGGGGGCAGATATAGGTGAAGGAGTAGTGATGGGGTTGGGGTATGGAGCAGATGCAGGTTAACCACTTCATAAGCTATAATGCACAGCGAGTCCCTCAGCCTCTATCACTATGTTGGAGTTCAGTTCTTAGCAGCTTTTCTGTGCTGGTTGCTTAGGCTGGTGGAAGCGGTCAGGGAGGTGGAGAGACTGAAGGTCCAACATGAGGATAAACAGCATGAGGTCTCCTCTCTCACCAGAAGACTGGAGGTAATGCCTGTACTACTCCACACAAGATCATCTTATCCCGACACAACACACATGTACACTGTGCCTAAAATCAGACCTATTCATGTGGGATTGTACAAGATCTGTATACCCCAACAGCTTTCTTTATACCATCAAATTTATCAAGTTCAGTTGAGGTTTAGAAATCACACACTAGCCATATTGACTTTTTGTAAACAACAAATCTATTTATCAGCAACAGAATGTTAGCAAATGTATTCAGTTTTTGTTCTTTATCCAGTACTACTACCATCATTGTTGCCAGCAATCTACTACTACTGTACTACTACTACTAAGGACTTTTGTTATTACAGACTATGATATTAGCGATTGCATTTAAGTGTTCAATGTAACGTTTGTAAGTGTATTTGTATTCTATTTTCGTAGACACTTTCATTTAACTAACTATGCAGTAGAAGTCAGTTATGCTAAATACTTAAACACCATATCAGAGTTAGCCTTGGGCAGTGTTATGTCTGATGAGATTAAGGATCCATCCACAGGATTAGAACTAATTTAGCTGACAAGGGACGAATCTGATCCGATTTGATACACATGCTCAACTCAGTAAGTGCAGAGACTGGTGGCCAGTTTCTTAGCTATGGTCTAATATTACACAGTGTTGTGTATAATTCAGTGTAAAATATAATACATTTTATAATAAACAAAGTCAAGCTATAGCTCATTAATACAATGGCCAGTGTGATGCTTGCAATCTAGTATATGCATATAGGTAGTAAACCTGTAATCCTCCTTCTCGACATCTCTGGAATAATGCTACAAACTCAACTAGCTGTGTGTCTTTCAGCTCATTGTTAGTGTATCTCCATATCAATCTGAGGCACTGCAAGTTTACAGTTTAGAGCACAGACAACAGTAGGATTTCCCGTCACAGTCGTGACAATATGGTTTATAGGCTTGTGAAATAAGTACATATGCCTCCATAGCAGGGGTGAAATGCTGGTAAAATATGAAGGTACCTGTTAAATTTTGGACACAAAATAATAATTTACTTTTGAGCGGCTGGTGAATGTTATATATTTGTCCGTAGCTGGTAAAAGTTTTTTCAAAGTTAATGTCTACCCCTGCTCTATAGAAACTATAATATAGTATATTTATGGTTGATTTATATAGTATAGTTGACAAACATTGTGGTATCATTATGCATTATGCTGGTCTCTGTACACAGGAGCAGAGTGGTGTGGAGGACTCTGAGATGCAGGCTCTGAGATCTCAAACTGGCACCCTACTGGACACCCTGAGGGACATTACTCAGGTAACGTTCATTATTGAAATGTTTAGCAACAGAAATCCGAGCCTCAGAAAGTAAAATCGTTGCCACATATTCCAAATGAGCCGTGATCCTAAAGAGCAGACAAACCAGACAGGAAATAAAATAAATGTCCGAAAATAAATGTGTACAAACATGTTAAACAGTGAGGAGGGATTTGTGGCATGGTTCTTAAATATACTTTGTAATCATTCAGGGTTTTTTTAAACTGAGGGTGCTAAACTAGCTATACATGATGTGACACATCACTACTTTTCTTTCACGTGTCTGTACGTCTGTGGAAATTCTGCAGGTCTATTGACTATAGATGTGTATCTGCCTGCTTGCGTCTAGTCTTAAAATAATCCCAGATTTATTTCTGGATTAGCACTATCTTGGACTTGGATATCCGATTAGTTAAATGTGGATTAGGGTAAACTGAACACCATCTAAATCCAGTAAATGTAGTTAAACAAGCTTTTTGATATTTTTAGCTAATGAACAGGTTTAATATTAAAAGTGGGCATGAACATAAAAAAATCTCTTTTTACAATTGCTCATTTAATGTAACCAAGTACAACAAAGAATAATAACAATGGGTAATTTGCAACTTGTAAATCGTAGTACAATATAAATAAGCTTTAGTAAATTATTATTAATAATTAATAATTATTGAAAAATCAAAGGTAAACATCACGTTGTTGTTGGACCATCAGTTGAATTGATTTAATGTATTGCACTTTAATAGATTACATTGGGGTTAGACTTGTCTTGCTGTGAAAGTTCATATAGCAGAGGTTGATCATCAGAAGTTACAAGCAGAATGAAAAAGTTGTGATAGGTTTTAACTAAATATTCAGATAACGGGATTAATGATCTTTAACAACCCTGGTAGCCCTTGAGATACTATATCTACATAAACTCTAATCTTTACTACTTTTATTTTTAATAATGGTCGATAATTTCCACGCTTCTAAATGTCTTACTGCAGGCAATGCTGTCAGATGGAGAGTCTGGAATGTTCTCTGACGCCCAGGACGGAGAGGCCATCGGAGCCTCTCTAATGCCTCTACTCAGAGCATCCTCCCCACAGCGGCCCACGTCACCTAGACGAGCCTCTTCCCCGCGACGGTCGTCCACCGTTCCCCTTTCTGAGGCCAGCCTGTCTGCTCTGCGCTCATTGGTCACCAGCCGACAGCTACAGCTACAGGTGCTTCACAAATGCTCTATGGCTGCTCAAAAAAGGCCTCTGACACAGCTGTATAAATATGAACCACACATTACTACTGCTGTACTGCTATAGGTGATATGCAGACCCAGCTAGACATTCATTGTGACTAATTGCACTTATTTGTGTACTGTGACATAATATGCCCTTATAGTAATTCCTGTCTTGATGAAATAAAAAAAAACTCCTCTTAAGTAGTCTAGATGAAATTGAAACCTCCCAAGATAGCTACAGGCTGCAGTCCCATGAAATGTCTGTCTGCTGTCTTACACCTAACAAAAGTGCAAAACATTGGCAGAATCCGAAATGTTCACTTGCTTGCTATGTAGCGCACTATGTAGGGAACAAAACATTGTAGGTCACATTGCAGTGCAGTGCAGTGTGCACTGCAGTGCAATAGTGCAGTATGTAGTGAATAAGAGCATTCTGCCATACTCCATGTAGCTGATCATTTTATGGGCATGCTGTCTCTCACTTCTCACGTGTCCTCTCTGGTAATGTCCACCCAGGAAACCCGTGGGCGTCTGCTCTCAGTACAGTCGTCAATGCAGCAGCTGCGCAAACAGGTGGCCGAGGCAGAGTCAGGACGGCGAGATGCGGAGCAGCGTGTGCAGGTTCTGCAGGGGGAGCGGGACGATGCCCACCGAGAGAAGGAGGCGGCTCAGAGGGATAGGGAGCGCATCAGACAGGAGAGGAGCACTCTGATCAGGTGACATCACTGGTGTCTTTGGTTTATGTCGCACCTTGTCAGGTTTTTATTTCAGATGTAATGTTTTCTCAAACAAGAACTCCAATATTATATACCAAATAAATATCCACAGGTTCCCTATGTCACTTGTCACATGCCACACAAGGCAGATAATAGGCACCCCCCAACTAACAACCTGTCCAATTTGGCTTCGAATCCATTTACAAGATTACGTCACATTTGCTAAAAAGAAAAAGAAAACGGAGAAAATTGAGTTTTGTGTATTCCATTGGATCTTTGTGTCTTTTATATCCACAAATAAAATAAAACCAGTTGATTAATACATTGGTGAATGTGGGTTTAGCTGTGATTTATGTCAAAATATAGATGTCCTGAAACCACACCTCTTGTGACAGTGCTTTGTTTGGCTGATTTGACTAAAAGTCAGTGGTTGGATTTCTGTGGCTGTTTTCGTGTCCAAAATGACACAACATTACAATTTGGTCTCTTTTCAGCGAAAAAGACGGTGTGGAAAAAGTGTTGCAGGCGGCGCAGACCAAAGTGCAGCTGCTACAGCTGGACTGTGAGAAGCTGCAGATGGCCCTCAGCTCCAGCCAGAGAGAGAGGGACCACGAGAGGGAGGAGAAGGAGGCCGCCATCCAGGAGCGAGAGCGAGCCAGGGCCGAGGCGGAGAGAATGTGCGTGAGCCACTAGAAAAAAATCTCCTGTCCCTTTCCCATAGGAAATTCCCATTTGTGTTTGGATTATTCAAGCATAGTACAGGAATTACAGTCAAATGTGCAGAACTCTCATTAAGTAACAAAAAAACACTAACCGATAGATCTGAAGAAGAAAATTAGATGCAGAAAGTACAAAAAAATGAACGCTTTTAGTATAGTACGTGACTCACACAAGCAAGGACAGGTGGACAAACTGGGTATAGAAAGTAAAAGTCTTGCAATGTATTCCTTTTGCTAGTTGTGCTAATTAGGATCACCTAGTTCAGTAATTTAGAGGCAGGGCTTTTACTTTCTGAACCTGGGATGCCTCTGCTAACAAGCACATCTACATCACTAGTTAGAAGGACTTTTTACACTGCATCCTTGACACTGCAACTAGAATCCCGACTTGGACTACACTTCTTGAATTCGACGGCGGATGCTCGCACACATGTTGCCGATTTATGCAATCGTCATTGCAACATTCAGGCGTGTTCTTGCATATTGTGCATTTTCCTAATATGGTGCAGCCCTGATGTCAAGTCAAGTCAGTTTATTTATGTAGTACATTTTAAAAACAACAGAAGCTGATCCAAAGTGATTTACAGACGGTAGTGATAACATTTATAAATCAAGTTAAAACAAAATTAAGACTAAGGAATAGAAATGATCAATAAATACATAAGTTAAAATAAGTCATAAATTAAATTAAAATAAAGACAGATCAAATACAGCTCAAAATAACAAATATGATTCAGACAAAAACAGAAAAAAAGGAAAACAGGACAACTGTGTCAGACTGATGGTGTCAGGGTGATGTAAAGCTGTATGTGATGTTGCTTTGTCCGGTGTGTCCCTTGCAGCCAGAGGCAGTGGGAGCAGAGTGAGAACCGGGCGTCAGGTCATCGCATGGAACTGACCACGGTCAAGGAGACGCACCAGCAGGGCTTGGTGGAGAAGCAGATGCTAGAGGGAGAGAGGAGCCAGCTGACCGAGGCCCTTGCTAAGGTCAGAGGACAGGCTGAGTATCACTGTGTGATCACTATGGCACTGTGGCAAAGTGATCCCCTGCTTTATCACAGTTCACCTTTCACGGCCCCACTATATCGCAGACTTTTTTGATTAGTATATGCATGCTACTGTATGTCACTATGCATGCTAAAGGAAAGGTTGTCATAACAATATTATAATTTATGATAACTATACTGTGACTTGATTAAAATGCAATAATAACACAATAATACATACAGTAAATGTATTAAAACAGTGTGTGGAAGGGGTAGTTTAAGGCTTAAATTATACAATAAAATGTTTTCTGTAAGGTCTTGCTATATCGCGGATATTCACTTATCGGGGGGCTTCTGGAATGTAACTACCGCGATAGACATAGAAGACGCTTTGTACCAGTCTCAGCAACATCCTTATTTCTACCTGCAGTCCCTGGGCAGGTGGCATAACAAAATACATTGTAGACACTTTAATGATAAAATGACATAATATACATTAGCATTTTTTTTGTTTGTGAACAAATCATACACTGTTTTAGCATTTCACAACAAAGTAAGTCCTGTGCTTTTTCTGGCATTCAGTAGTAATTTAGGTCTGTCTGCCATACCATTAATATCAGTGTGCCTTGCCTTGTCTTTCCCTTCATCAAAGCCTTTCCCAGAGCAAGGACTTCAGGTGTTGCCATGATCTATGGTAGTGAAATGGTACATGGGCAGTAAGCACCACCTGGGAGGCATGTTCATGGCCAGGCCTGACCAGAGAGATGGCTGGGTACTAATTATCCCCCCCACACACACATAGGTTCAGTAGAGCACCGTGTGTGTGTGTCCACTGTGTAACTCTGTGCATCTCCACTGTCTGACTGTGTGTATCTCCACTGTGCTATTGTGTGTGTCCTGCAGGCTGAAGCCTCCAATGCTGATCTAAACCTTCTAGTCAATAAACTGCGCTCTGAAGAGGCTGGGCTCCGTGACTCGTTGGCAAAGATGGGTAGCCTAAACGAAGGCCTGGCCCAGGACAAATCTGACCTCAATAACATCATCAATCAAGTATGTGGGTTATGAGGCTATAGTATGTACCACTAAATATGCTATCTTTTTCTCAGGTTTGCTTGTTCATAGACGGCTGAATATAAAGAGGAATTTCGGACAAGCATCTAGTTAGCTGGGTATATCACCACATGAACTCTGTCCTGTTAATATGTGCATTTAGACTTTTCATTGATAGGATGTGGTTGAAGTTATCATCACTGACATTAGTTTCACACAAAATAAAAATAGTTGACTGTGTAGGAGTATGTAACAGATTGTTATTCCTGGATTACATAACTGTGTCAGCTTTATGGAATGTGAAATTTTATGTATTATATTATATTATTATGAATATGTATTATTATGTAATTCTATACTTAGGTGTTTAGAGATAACATTCTGATTTCAGACAGTAAACCATGAAATCTCAGAATTCTCTTTGGCACGGTACCCAGTTCCTACATTTTCAGCCAGTTCAGTGTCACACATCTTAATATGGGCTGACGGACATCATGTTGACAACAGTGGTAGTTTCATTAATTAGGCTATGGCTGAATTTATTGTCACTGACATCAGTTTCCACCTAGCAAGTATAACAGTTGGCTGTGTGGAAGGAATAATGTATTGGTATTTCTGACTTGTATATCAACTCCATATGACATAGACCCCAAGAACCTTTTGGCATCTTAATTTAAGTTAATTTGTTCTTTTGAGCAGTCATTTGTATAGCTTTCAGTGTTGATTTACCTTAGGTCAGTTAGTTTCTTACGCTCTGGCCTGCAAATTGAAAATAGTTATACCTACTTGCAAAGGGAATACATTCAGATTTCAGATAGCAGATTGTGAATTCCCGGCATAGCAAGCAGCATGGCAAGTGTAGTTAAGAAAGCAGGCTTTTAGACCCCTCAACAGTCTAAAAGTCTTTAGCATGGTACACTTTGCCACATCTTATAGTCCATTCACACAGCTTGATACTTGCATAAAACAGACATCATGTTGACACCTGTGGTCGTGTTTCATTTGGTCTCAGCTGGAGGAAGAGAAGAGCCATCTGTTGACCCAGAGGAGGGAGGCTGAGCAGGAGAAGCTGACCATCCGTGATGAGCTCGTCCGCCTGGAGCAGGGCCGATTGGAGCTCGATACCACCCGTCTGGCTCTCCACCAGTCACTGCAGGAGGCGGAGCTAGCCAGAGTGCCGGTGGAGGCAGAGCTACAGGCTCTTAGAGCTGAAAAGGCAAAACTACAGGAGAAAGTCATACAGGTGAAAAATCGAAACGGCTGCTGTCTCTTTGCTGTATTACAGCTGTGTTCTACTGTAGCTTATCTTAGCCTCAGTCCCTTAGAGCCGAAAAGACAAAACTACAGGAAAAAAGTAATACAGGGGAATCTATACAGTTGTATCTTAGTTTAGCTTATCTTAGCTGTACAGTTAGGGTGAATGGAATAGGGTGTATAGGATTAAATTTAAGACTGGGCTTAGGCCAGATGCGGCACTTGCTTTGTACGTAAAAAAAAATACAGTAGAAATAAAAAAATGATCAGTCTTCTAAACAGTCATTTTCTGTGTGCAACCTTTTTCGCACCTGGTGGGAATTAGTATACTCCTGGGGACGTCATCTATACGTATACTTAGCCCGGGATGTGTTTGTCTGTCCAACCCAGCTGTGTGCGGAGGTGAGTGCTCTGGAGGCGGCGCTAAGCACGGCGCGTGGGGAGGGTGAGAGGCAGGGCGTGGCCCTGGAGGAGGCTGGGCGGAGTCGGGCTGAACTGGCCAAGGAGAGGGCGGGGCTTGTGGTCCAGCTGACAGCATCAGAGAGAGAGAACGCCTCACTGACTGAGGAGCTGGCTGCCTTCAGGTTCAGTGCAAATGCTTTACATTTACTATGAAAATTAACCAAATTCGCATGGCGGTAGGGGTGGAAATTAACTTTGCAAAATATGAACTTTTTACCAGCCACTGTGTTTGGTAACCCGACTTTAGAAGTAACCTACTACCCACTATTTGTTCCTTCCAGCCATTCACTAAATCAGTTATTTAGCAACATCACCTATTTTAAAAGTGCTATGTGTAGAAAGTTTAGGTTAAGGTATCCCCAAATGACATGTAAGCATAAAAGAGATGAGAAGACGTTAGTGTAGTCATGTCACAAAAATTGTGAGTATGTATTGGGTTACTGAGATATTCATCCCAGTAGCTTTGGGCTTTTCAGTGTCGTAATACCATTTTCTGCCACCTGGAGGTGGTAGCAAGCAACACAGTGACCCACAACCTTGCCAACTGCTTTGTGTTATGATACTGAGATTGAGATTTGTCTGGCCGCTGTGTTGTTCGCTACCACCACAAAGTGGAGGAAACTGGGAATATTTTAACCTACAAACTATACACATAGCTCTTTTAAGTGCACAGGTGGCACAGGTAGAACCAGGTGATTTTACTACCTAATTTAGTTAATAAATGGCTGAAACAAATACTTGGTATGGGATTGTAACTTCTGAAGCTGGATTTCCCCATCACTGTTTATAAATAATATCCCTCATCACAGAACTGATTCATCCAGACACAATACAGCATTAGCTTGATAAACTATTAAGTATTTATCAAACACAGCAGTAGTGCAGTATTTATGTGTGTGTGTTTTTGTGTGTGTGCATGCGTGTGTATCTAGATCCGAAAAAGAGGGTCTGGAGACCAGCCTGTTTGATGTTCAACAGCAGCTGTTGCAGCTGGAGTGTCGGAAAGAGCAGCTGGAGGCCGAGACCCAGAGCTGCGACTGCGTCACGAATGCACCACAGGTGAGTGTTTGGCCTCTAGGCATCTCTTCTCTCTTCTGCTGCCCTCTGGGAGGCGCTACAGGAGCATTCACTCCAGGAAAACAGACTGAAAAACAGGTTAATCCCCAGGGCCGTAGCCTTACTGAACTTACACATGCACTAACACGCCCCCTCCTATCTCCTCCCTTTAACTGCTGTTTATATCTATATTTATGTATAAATATCAATATTTATATGCCTTATATATGTAGTATTATTATTCTCATTATTTTTTTGCACAAAATAAAAGCTATTGATTTAATTGTGCTTGTATCATGACAATAAATTCTGATTCTAAATCTGATTCGGATGCAGACCATGTCCGAAATGATCATTCATTCGCTATATGCATTACACAGGATGTGAGTTACATTCTTTGGTCCCCTTCGTGGTGCACTATAAAGTGAATGAGTGAAATAGGTTTTCATAGATTTTATAGATTGACGCTGTAGGACGCGCTAGGAACAGGATACTTGAACACAGAAGGTCACAGGTCAAAGGTCATGTTATTGGTAACAGTGGCCCCAGAATCCTGGCGTCCAATGTATAGGCTGTTCTCACCTTATCTCTGTTGGGTTAATACATGCATGTCTTCACTTTTACCTTCCATTTGTCATACCATTACATAGCATTACACATAGCAGAAGCTTTTTATCTACAGAAACAAAACAGCGAAATGCAGCAAACATAAGAGATTTTAGAGTGCAAACTTGAGAGAACAAGTTGAGAATTCAATAACCAGTAGAAACACTGTACCTCAGTGACTGGACAGTCAATGTAAATTTAGTGATTTACACTGATCAGTGCGATTGGTAAGAGTAAGCGTTGGTGGGCAACCTGGCTACAAAAGCTACGCTCCATTACCATGCATTCAAAATCACCTGGATCTACCTGTGCAGCTAAGACTCCGTGGCTGATAAGTTATGCTAATTAGGATCAGCTGATTTACTTAATAGCTGGAACAAATATATGTTATTGGACAATATTTTCCAAAGCCAGATTGCCCATCACTGGTATTAGTTTGTCTCTTACTATTGCTATAAATACTGCTGCTCCTTTGTATTTCTCAGACTGGTGTTAAGGCTTGTATCTGACTTAATGCTTCTCTTTGTGTTTGACTGGTGTCTGGTGTAGGGGAGCTGAAGCGCCTGCGAGCAGACAAAGACAGTGCGTTGGTGCAGTGTGAACACGAGAGAGATGTGCTCAAGCAGAGTCTATCGTCTGCACAGCATGAGCACCAGCAGACCCTGCGCAATACCCTGACTGGCCACCAGGAGGAGCTGGAGAGACTCGCCACAGAGAAGGTGGGAGGAACTATCTGTCTCCACACCATCTGCCCAAACTACGTTCCTGTTCTGAGAAATGCAGTGAAGAAATATTGTTTGATGTTGCAAAAGCATTATGTATGTTTTAGATCATGTATTTTTACAGCAACAGTTAGAGGAGATACATAATGTAAAGATATGAGACGAGGTGGCCGAGTGGTTAAGGCGATGGACTGCTAATCCATTGTGCTCTGCACGCGTGGGTTCGAATCCCATCCTCGTCGACATTTATGGATGAGGTAAATTTATCAGGTCGTTGCCGAGAGAGAGCTGGCAGACAAACTGGCACTGTTATCTCATGTGAATGGATTTCCGTGAAACGTGTGCGTTGGTGTGCCTTGGTCGCGCTTCAGTGTGGTGTAGTGCACCTCAATCTCTTGGGTAGTCAGTTTCCTACCTAGGTCTAATCCTACAAACACACACAGTTTGAATCAGGTTTGTTCATGTAGTTAGGCGTTTATGTCTCTTTGGTCAGTGATAAGTTTAATCTGGTTTGTAGGTATATCAATCTTCTATATATAGCAGGGACAGACAAACTTTGCAGTGCATCACTAGGAAGGTGCATAACTGAAAATGGCGTCTGACAATAGAGGAACATTATGTGATTTATCATAATGAGTGAATAGTATTATTTTATTATCATTTGTTGTAATAATTATTTAATAACACTGCTGGTCACTAGACACCCACCGAAGTGCTATAAATACATACTTTTAAATGAACTACTTTAATGTAAACATAGGCTGGACCATGACGGTCTGCTGCAGTTCAGTTTATCAAAAGTTTAAAACTATTGATCACAATGCAAAAATGGCAAGAAAAAGCATTATTTGGACACTGAAGAAATTGAAACAATCATATCCGCAAAAAAAAACAAGGGTCCGTATTTTAGTTTCTGTTCCTACTAACCTTGCTAGCACAAAATATAAATATTGAACCATTGTCGCTTCTCACGTAACCTATGTGTGTATCCTGCAGGAGGCGCTGTGGCGCTCTCGAGAGGTGGAGCAGGAAGCCACGCTGAGGCAGACGCGGCAGGAGTGGGAGGAACAGATGCGCAGGGCCGAGCGAGAGAGGGAGGAGCTTCAGGAGGAAGTGCGGGCGCTGCAGCGTGACCGGGACCAGAGCCTCCTGCAGGCGGAGACAGACAAGCAGCAGGTGGGACAAGAACGACCACAGTGAGGTGGACAGACAGTCATCATTTATTCAGTTATCCTATCCTATCCTATGTTACTTAAATAGTTTAAGTTAAACCAGTGTAAAAAAAAAAGATCCATGTAGCACATTTCCTTGATATTCTGATATTTTTAAGTTTGTATTTTAGTATTTTTCAGTTGGTTATAAGCAGAAATAATTGGTTATAAATACAGTATGTTGGAGCAGTATGTTTCTGTATGCCAGTGCGATAGTGTCTACATCCGTGTACTTGTATCCCACTTGTATATTGTCCTACTTATTATGTGCGTATATGTTTATCATTGCCTATATAAGGTGCCTATAGGTATGTTGTTGTCTCGATTGTACAGAATGTGTCTATATATTTATAAATATATAGAATATAAATATATTTACTTGTCTGATGAATGTGTACTACCACAAGTCTATATGTTGAATTTATAGAGAGCTAACATCTGCTGAAGTCATTCCTCCTTGTATATGTAACTATACTTGGCCAGTAAAACTGGTTGTGATTCTGATGGTGTATGTGTCTCCTCCACCTAGGCCCTGTCTCTGAAGGAGACAGAGAAGGCCGTGTTGTCGGAGCGCCTGTCCACACTGCAGGCTGAGCTAAGCACCGCCACCCTGGAGGTGGAGCGCCTGACGTGGGAGGCAGTGCATGCTAAAGAGCAGGAACGGGTAAAGCCTCACAGGGCTGAATGTCAGAATCAGATCCTCCTCAGATGCTGTTGTTTCTTAAAAAGTACTGATCTAGGTCACGTATAGAGCAAAAACAGGGGGAAGAAAGTCTATACATATACATAAGTTGGCCAGTTATTTAATTCCTCATCCAGGTAGATAAGCTAAGTAGAAAAGTCATGCGTGTTATGTGCACAAACAGAACCAATGTTCACTTGCTCAATTGTTTTTTTTAGGGAGTGCAGTTATTAATATACTTAAAAAAAATATGTGCATTAATTACAATTAGACTATGGCAGTTGCTAGACTTGCTGGTCTGTACAGTTATTTACAAGCCAGGTGAGGGTGCTTTAACTAGAGATGCAACAAAAAATATTTAATCTATTTCATTTAAATACAGAACACTACAACTAACCACCTTTACCTTAATATGACATTTCTCCAGCTGCCCTTCGTAACTAACAGGGATCAGTGTAATTCTGCAATGGAGATAAGGTGTTACCATTCCTGTTGAGAGTAACAGAGCCATGTCCTAGACCACCACATGTCTTCTCCGAATGTTTCACTGTGATGTTATGCTCCTCATAGGCCACCGTAGCTGCTGTAAACTCTGAGCTGGAAGAGCTGCGTGCTCGGCTGGAAGAGACAGTGAGCTCCCATGCGCGAGAGCTGAGCAGACTTCAGGACAACTGCGCAGACCGGCTGACCTGTGCTGACACGGCACTAAAGGAGGTGCGTCACCAAACCCACCAGAATTCTTCACAACACAAACATGCGCTCTGATCAAAGATCTGCAGCATTTGCTAATGTTTGATGTTGCCAAACTGTAACTGTTGGTAAACACCGGTAGCGACTAAAATTATGAAAAAAAAAGCTGAAGTGAAAGTCGAAAGTGAAAGTCATTCCCATTGGTCATTGTGACCACACGGCACATCACAGCACACAGTGCACACAACAAATTCAACCTCTGC
Source organism: Setipinna tenuifilis (assembly GCA_030347295.1). Lineage (NCBI taxonomy): Eukaryota > Metazoa > Chordata > Actinopteri > Clupeiformes > Engraulidae > Setipinna > Setipinna tenuifilis. Next base: position 32,143,512 of record CM059267.1, on the reverse strand, counting down.
ATTTAACCCATCACACATGTGACCAGGCGCACGGTCTCGGTAGCTCACAGTCCTCATGTCACTAATGATGTGAAACATCAGAATGTTTAATCATACTTCCTTTTAAGTTAACGGATGTCAATACATCTACACATACCTGTTGGTACCGGTAAATAGTGTCATAGCTTATTACCATAAAGTACATATGTAAATGTACATTTAAAATTTTTCTGTCTGGCTACCCAAGACTCTTTGTGGACAGCCTCTCACAGCCAAATTTGTTTTCTCTCACTAGAGAAAGAATGACTTGACACTGTGGTTGCTCTAGTTGCTCTCGGTCTGAATGTACAGTAAAGCATTTTCAGTCAAAAAAAATGTTAGAGAACTCTTAATTCTATTGTGCTGTACGTTGGTTGAGGTTCTGTCTTTGGGCTAACTGTGTGGCAGGAAGGACAAAAAAGGCTCTAACTAAAGCTTTATAATGGACAGTGATGGGCAAGCTGACTTAAGAAGCTGCAATCCAGTATCATGTTTTTATTCCAGCCTTTCACTAAATCAGCTGATTCTAATTAGCTTTAGCGAGGTAGAGGAAGTAATGATTAAAATCACTTGATTAAGTGCACAGGTAGGACCAGGTGATTTGGAATATGTGGTACACGTTGTAGCTTCTGAATCCAAAGGTACATTTACCTTAAAAAACAGGACCAGCCCGAGGCTTTACCCAATGAATTTATTCTATTTGACTGACTCATGTCCATAACGACACAAGACAGCACAAATAAAAAGAAATTCAAGAAAAATTTAAAAACCAACACAAATAAAGATATGTCAGCCAATGCACCCTTAGTCTGGATGTGTAAAGGGAACAACTCACAACAATGACAGGAACAATCGAAGTCTTAAACACAGTTGCATAGCCCTAGTCTTCTGTTTTCATTAGTTAGAGCACCAGGGAAATTACCTAACAATGCAAGTTAACAAGAAACCATGGACCTGGTCCAGACTTTATCATGGAAACAGAAAAAGTTAGAGGCTTTTCCCCAAACACCAGTGTTTTAACCCATTGTCTAAATACGCCACAGGTGGCCCATCACTGATCATGGGGGAATTTTTTGATGCTTTTCATAGGAGGTGGTCTGCACACTGTTTTTCTCCAGAAAAAAAGATTTTGTGTAAAAAAAACTGGCCTGATGAAGATCCGATAGGATCAAACCTTAAATTTGTTTCAGAAATCATTTTTTTTTCTGGAGCACAACAGCAGAACAGTGTGCAGATCATCTCTTGTGAAAAACTTGCACCTTTCATCTTTAATGTATTTGATGCTGTCTGATGCTAAAACAGATGTCAGCAGTGAATGTGTGTTTTATTCCCCTCTGTGGATCAGCTGGAGGAGTGTCGGGCGGCACTGTCGTCGTGTGAGGAGAGTCGGGACGGGCTGCGGCGGGAGCTGTTGGAGGCAGAACGGCGGCTGTGTCAGACGCGTGACGCGGGGGAGGGGCACCGCAGGGATGGCGTGGAGCTGCGGCGCTCCCTGGCCGACGTCACGCGCGAGAGGGACACGCTCAGCCAATCAAATGCGCAGCTCAGGGAGGCCCTGCGCTCGGCCGAGGGCGAGAGGATCAGGTAACCCCTTTTAGGCGAGAGTTCCACACTTAGAGGCAAATCAGGCAAAACAGATAGACAGACACGTACAGTCATGCACGCACACACATACACACACATACACACAAATACACATAACCACACCAACACACTCAGGCGCACACACACACACACACACACACACACACACATACATACATACATACATATACACACACATCCTTCGGGATTAATAAAGTTACTCTACTCTGCACGCACGCGCACTTGTGTGTGTGCTTGTGCTTCTGCATGCGTGTTTGTTCATGGGATCCGATGATGATGTCCACTTCTGTTTTAGTGGTAAGTTTTCTGATGGCTAAATGGTCTTACCTTGGATTCACACACAGAGACATACAAACAGACACTCTCTCACACACATACACACACACACACACACACACACACACACACACACACACACACACACACATACACACCCATACACACACACACACACACACACACACACTGTGCGAAACAGTTCCAAGAAAGAGGCCAAAGTGCATAGCAGCACAGATAAATATAGATAAAAAACCCTTTAATTCCTCCTTCTTGAACCATGTCACTATCTCTGTGTGCACTAATTGTCATAAACAGTCACTTCTAATGCATCTGAATGTTTCACTCTGCTCTTACTTTTTTCCGTTCCCTCCTTGTCTTTCTCTATTTCTTTTACTTACACTCTCTTCCAAGCTTTCTCTGTTTCTCTCCCTTCCTTCTCTCTTTGTCTCCTTTTTTTCTCTTCTTCTGCTATATCGTCCTCTTTCTCTATCACTGTCTGCCCTGTTTTTTTAATCTCTTTTTGTCTTTTTCTTTCTCTCTGCCTCTCTCCCTTCAGATAACAGATATATACAGAATATAACAGAAACTATTATTTATACAGATAACTATAATGTATTCTATCTTTATGCCTTTTTTGCGACTTTTATTATGTCCTTTTTATTATTATTATTATTATTATTATTATTATTATTATTATTATTATTATTCCTGGGACTGGGACTGTGAATAAAATGGGAATTTGAAATTTGCCCTTGCCCTTCATCTCTCTATCTATCCCCATCTCTCTCTATCTGTCTCTCTGTCTGTGCGTCAGTGCGAAGCGTCAGTGCGAAGAGAAGGAGCAGAGGCTGACTGTGCTGGAGGAGAGCCTGGCGTCTGCGCAAAAGGAGGTGGGGGATCTGCGCAGCTGTTTGCGGGAGGTGGAGAGATCACGACTGGAGGCCCGACGAGAGCTTCAGGAGCTCCGCAGACAGGTCTGATACGCAGAGACAAAAAGGGACGAGAGGAAAAACATAATATATACATAAGGCAGACATAACATAAGAACATAATAAATAAAAGAAAGAAAGAGGAAAAAATTAAAGAAAATAAAAGAGGACAACTATGGTGGTGACGAGCCCGACATATATTACAGTAATGTTACTTTCCCACACACATTTTTGTCCAGTGTATGAGAAACACTGGACATAAAGTAGGTGATAATAGAAAAAGTAGCTCATTTTCAAAGAAAAACTCTATTCTAATTAGAACTCTATTCTAACTATTCTAATGTAGTCACAACTGTTAGGATGTACAAAGCACCAAAAAATATTATAATAATGATAAATGCTTCTAACATTCATTGCACGTTCAGTATATTCCAGTTTTAAGTTGTTGATCCCATTGCTGATGTTTTGACTTGACAAATTAAAAAAATTAAGCAAGCACTCGGCAGTTTTAGTTACTCTTTTAATCCGCCTCGTCTTTTACACAAAAAACTGCTGAGTGCTGGCTTCATTGTTCTAAGTCTCTGCTTTTATTTTCAGAAAACACCCAGTCATAGTAACACAGGGTGTTGAGCGCACTTCTTTGTTTTTTGTTTTTTATTTCATACTTAGCAAACTTTGAAAAAAGAAGCAAGCACCTGGCAGTTTTAATTATTTTAATATGCCTCACCTTCTAAGTCTCTGATTTAATTTTCAGGAAGTTTAAGCACCCAATCATAGTAACACAGGGTCCCCTTTACCTTAGTGACTCTTTGTTCCCTCCTCCTCCTCTATCAGGTAAAAGTGCTGGATGGGGAGCGTGAGCAGAGGAGCAGGGAGGTGGCCGAACTGCAGACTCGTCTCTCCCTGGAGGAGCAGAGAGAGGAGGAGAGGAGCAGGGATCTCTTCACCATCAAGCAGAAACTCGCTGAGGCCGAGACCGCCAGGAGCTCCATGAAGAAGGAGGTGAGTGGAGGAGGGACAGCACGCTATCTACTGCATTCCGTTTGCCTGGTGTCACGAGATTCAGATACAAGATTATGTCACATCCGCTAAATGCACAGAGGAAATCGAGTTTTATGCTTTCATTCCTCTAACTGAGCAAGTATGTTGTTCTTAAATATACGGTTGGGCATCCAAGAGTACTCTATATTGTTTTTATAATCCAATATGTAAGCATTTAAAATGTGTCCTTTTTTTGGCCCACCCTGTATAACAGTATTATTTATTTTATAGGTCTCAGCAGCTTGTATTAACTGTCATAGTTTTTATATTGTATTATTAGTGTTTTATATTCTTTGTTATATGAGGTATATTTTACAAGCTTATTTCATCACATCATAGTACACAGCAAAAAAAGCAGTGTTGAATTGATTCCCACAGACTCACACATATTTGAGGGTTTATATAGCTCCACACTTTACACAGAGTTACATTAACACTTTCACAGTGTCAACTAGGCCTATGCAGTCGTCTTCGA